>OZ022595.1:562500-800000 GCA_963669155.1 Arbacia lixula
TAACAGAATATAACAGAAAGTTAGAGAGGGGTAAAAAGCTTTTGTCATCACTGAAAACAAAAGATGGGACAGAAGTTAATGACAAAGAACAGATAACTCAAGCCATTGAGGACTTCTATAGAGAACTCTATAGCACAGACCAACCCGATTGGAGAGTAAATGAGGACTGGAATGAGAAATCAAATGATGTTCCACCAATACTTAAGGAAGAGGTGAAGAGTGCTTTAGACCAGATGAAAAGGGGAAAGGCTCCAGGGGAGGACCAAATGACTGCAGATATTTTAAAGTTGGGGGGAGAGGACACCATATCAATCCTAACAAAACTGTTCAACAAGATCATGCAAATGGAACAAGTACCTACCCAGTGGAATGAATCAAAAGTTATCATACTGTTCAAGAAAGGGGACATGAAGGACATTAAAAATTACAGGCCCATTAGTCTGTTGCCTCATATATACAAAATCTTCACACGAATTCTTCTTGCTAGAGTAGAGAAACAGCTTGATGAAAATCAACCACAGGAACAAGCTGGATTTCGTGCAGGATATAGAACATCAGACCATCTCCACACCTTAAGCCAGATAATCGAGAAGGCAAAAGAATACCGTTTCGACATCTGCCTTGGCTTCGTTGATTACGAGAAGGCATTTGACAGCCTAGACCATCAGTCATTATTCAATGCCTTAGGAAAGCAGGTCACAGACGGAAAGTACATTCGCCTAATTAAGAACATCTATAAGGACTCTAGTGCCCGTGTACATCTAGAAAGCACTACAACAAATGCCTTTAAAATCCTGAAAGGGGTAAGACAAGGTGACCCCATCTCACCAAAGCTCTTTACTGCAGCTATGGAGGATGTCTTCAGAAACCTTGATTGGTCATCATTGGGAATAGTCGTGGATGGCGAACACCTGACACATCTCAGATTTGCAGATGACATTTTACTTCTTAGCCATACACCTCAGGAACTGGAAAAAATGGTCCGAGAACTAAGTGAAGAAAGTAGAAAAGCTGGACTGAAAATGAATATCACAAAGACAAAGGTAATGATGAGCAGTAGATTCAAAGAACACAAAATCACAGTTAGCGGGAGGACCGTAGAAAAGGTAGACAACTACATATACTTGGGCAAAAAGATCTCCATAGAAAACGAAACAGCAGGGGAAGTGAATAGAAGGATCCAGTTGGCTTGGGCAAAATTTGGCAAGCTCAACTTTATCTTTCGTGATGAGAAGCTCCCTCTTTCTCTCAAGAAACAGATTTTCAACCAATGTATCATACCTGTGCTCTCTTATGGAGCAGAAACATGGACCACAACTAAGAGACTGGAGAGAAAACTTAGAGTAACCGAAAGGGCTATGGAAAGAATTATGATTGGTGTTACAAAGAGGGACAAAGTTAGAAACCAGGATTTGAGAAAGAAAACTAAAGTACGGGACATAGTACAGGAAATTAAATCAAAGAAATGGAGGTGGGCTGGTCATCTGGCCAGGAGGAAAGATGACAGATGGACATATAAATTAACCATCTGGACTCCCAGAGCTAACACCAGAAGAAGAGGCAGACAAAGTAGGAGATGGATTGACGATATTAGAGAATATGGTAGTGTGACATGGAAACGAACGGCACAAGATAGGTCAAGATGGAAAAATGATGAGGAGGCCTTCCTTCAGCAGTGGAGAGAAATAGGCTAAATAGAAATAGAATATAAGTAACTCAAGACATATGTATGTGTTTATAAAGAAAAACAAATGACTTGAATATATTTCGGAACACAATCATCATTCTTGAAAGAAGTTGTGTTCATTTTGTATGCCTTGTGCCTTTGTCATTATTAAAAAAAATCACAGTATTTGATATGTTTTTCAGTAACTCAGGCAAATATGTTCATGCAGAAATAAAGAAGTATTTTTCCCCATCATACATATTATCACGATCCTGGATCATTTGTGCAGTTTGTTGCTAAACTACTAGCTACTGACTTGTATTGTGCATTTAACTTTGAGCATGCCTGTGAAGTGATTGAAAAAGCACATTGAAAGTATAACTTTTTTAAAACATTTTTTTCATTTAATTCAGCCATATAGAAGAATATTACAGACTGCTCATGTTGTGCAAGTTGTGCAAGTATTAGACAGTTTATACTCATATCCATAGTCAACAAATAACGCGTGTTTCCTCAAAACTAGTAGAAATTTAAATACTGGTGAGTGGTCTTGGTCTTGGTCTTGATCTCGTAATTTGGTGTTCTTGGTCTCGGACCTCTGTTCTTGATCTTGAACCAATTTTTTGGTTCTTGATCTTGGTCTCGGGGTGTTTGGTCTTGGTCTTGATCTTGGTCTCGGATGGTCTGGTCTTGACTACAACACTGGCTGCTCCCATGCACATGTGTGGCCAAAATGTTTATATTGAAAATAAGCCCTTCGTAAAGTTGACTATATATATAAATTCAGCAAGTCATATCTTCCTATGGCCAAGAGGGCAAAGGTTTGTTATTCACACGCACATTCCGGACTCTTTGTACCAAGAAAGTGGGGCGAGGTCGATCGCGTTGTTGTATTAATCATACCTTTGTCTAACTGATCCTATAGAGGTAAAGGGGAAGTTCACATTAAAGTATAGTTCCCTTCAAAGAGTGTAGATACATTAGAGACATGTGACAGGGAAAGTTTGAGCAAACATCAGTCATGTAATAAAGAAGTTATGGTCATTTAAAGTTCGAGCACTTCTTAAATTACCAACTCATGCGTGATGACGAATGCGAGTTTTTAATACATGTGTATCATATCCAAAGGGTGAAGCCGCTGACCCGCTTCTGATCCCCTCTAACTCATATTAGTGATGGACATAGTCATACATGTGATTCTAAAGTTGTTTTGCTCATACATAGGTTAGAGACAGGCTGTGGCAAAATTGTACAAGATTGAGTGCGGCACTCGATCTTGTTCAATTTTGAAAATTATTCAAACAAGATATTGGGTTTGTTGTTCTTGCCCGATGTTTTATCTAAAAAGTACCAATCTCTTTCACATATTTTTCTTCTTTTAATGGCAAGAAGTTTTGACGACCGAACTATTCAATTAATCCACAGTCGTGGGATTATAACACTATATGGTTTGTGTTACTGAACTATATAAGTTCTATTCAATCTCATGCAATATCATCTGAAGTCCCATGTCTTCTTCATTGAAATTTCTGGTAACATTCAAGAAAAAATGGGAAAGAAAGCGTGGTTATGAAACGTGGAACATCCAATCTTGACTCAATTTACACCCTCGCTCTTTGGTAAGGTATGTTATATTTACGAAGAACAAATTGCGATGGAAAAGGTATCATGTATAAGTGCAAGGGAAAAGGAAGCACATTGTTTGAAGGAAAGATCACACATGATCACGTTACACTCGTGTTTAGGGAAAAGCGATATAAAATGTTACAATTTTTCAATATAGAATAATATGTCTACTTCCAAATTTCCAACTTCAAGGCGAAACACTGATTGCTCTGGCTCACTTCCTAACTTGAATTAAAACCCGTCAGGTGCCACACATTGGTACCTTTTGGCAGAAGTAGGGAATTTAAATTTAATCAGACATTCTTACTAACTGTGTGTGCGTATACTGAAAAAGCCATTGAAACCCGTCTTGTAGTTGAGAGTTGCGGTGCGCGATCTAAAACGGTGTTTTTTGCTATGATCTGGCCACAAAATTGCTCTAAAAGCATACATTTACCTCACTAAACCCTACCTAAACGTAAACCATAATAATAATCAACTAATGATTCATCAAAGAAATTTAGAATATTAAGACACCATCAAAATGAATTTAAAAACTATGAGGAATATCGCTACTCGATTAAGTATAAAATACCCCCACATTAATGATAAACACAAATTCCACACGACAGCAGTAAACGTGGCACACCAAGGGAACAGATTCCTGGTTTAGGAATAATAATATCCTTGTGAGGTGACCTGCCAGGGCCATGTTGCATAATACTTACCATTGATGGTAACTTTGCTACCAATGGCAATTACTATGGAGACCTTGAAATTGATTGGCTGTTGAGCGATGTAACCACAGTAGTTACCATTGATGGCAGAGATACCATAAATGTTTAAATTTTATGCGACGGAGCCCTGAACAGTTTCCAACTCTCGATTATATTAAGCTATTGATCACATTTACCAAAGTGTTTTTTTCCGTGTCTGTACCATCAATTTGTTCACTATGTACTCTTTCTCCCCTTTTCTCATTCCCTTGTCAAAGTTTCTCGTGTAATCTGATCGACTGTGATTGGATTTCGATCCTATTCTGTTCTTTGTAAAATAACGTGATTGTTAAAACTTATTATCGCGAGATAGTTGTATATGGATTGGCTGCCCAGCAGCTATTTATTTGAAATGCAGCGAAATAAATAAAAAGAGGCAAACGAACAGAGATATATATCGTATATTGTGTTTACTGTGAATAATCATCATGAAATTGGTTGTTTTTAGTGACAGTTTTATTTTTATTCGACTCCGTCCGTCTGGTCAAAGACGACACGGAGATTTACTTTACCGCACCACGCAATTAAAGTGAAATGGCGCCACCTGTTGTCAATAGTGTGTTGTTTTTTGTGTCCCTATAATTAGGCCTACACGTAGATTAATACATTACACCAACTATAATCTTGTAGAACAAAAATAATTCGAAAAAACGGTTCATATTATTTTGAGTCATGTCAAAACAAATCTAGATATGTTAAATGGTTGTAATATTGTACTAAAAATGTAATGATTATGATGGAACTATTTATAACAAACTGTCTTTTTTTTTTCATTAAAAAATGTGTGATGCTGGTGCCGACTGATTAAATCCATCGTGGATTCTGACATAAGTATTTCAAAGCTTGAAGTATTTTAATGTGATTTACATGAGGGATTTTGCGGGTGACTACTGGTCATGGATAGGTGTGCCGGGGGGGGGGGGAGGGGGGGGGGGGGTGGAGAAGGGGAAATGATAAGAAGGATAAAAAGGTGAAGGGAGAGAACGTTGTGAATGAGATGAAGACAATAAAGGGCTTCATTTTTTTTCAGTGACTACGTAAGGGGCAAAAATTCCAACACAGGAGCAAGTTTTATGTCACTTTTAAATAGATCAGGACATGTAGCTATATAGCTCCCTGTGTCGATGTCGTCTTGGGAAATTGGGAGGAAAATATGTCTGTACGGTAGCTCTCCCCGATACAAAAGGTCTTGTTCCAAACAGAAATGTCGCCCTCTGCGTTAAAATGTTAATGCATTTCCAATGGTAGTGAATTGTCGGCCATTGATAGTAGTTTTATAGACAGACGTATTCTAAATTCAATGTTTATAACCTGTGCGTAATACGTGTGATATATACATACAATGAATTATATATTATTTTTTTAATATATTCACAACTTCATAACCATAAATTCGTAAGCACAGCAATGAAATGACAATAGATCATGCACTAATATATTTGAGGTTGTCTACAGTGTCCTTGCACTTGTATAATTACAAGACAAAAGTGTATGTCACAGTATTTTCCTTTAAGCGCTGTTGAGAGGTGTTAATCCAATGAGATATATCTTGCTCTGTGGGGAAAATCCGTCACTGCTCTTAATCGTTAGCACAGGTTCGCTAAAAGTATGGTGATTCTCTTGTGCAAAACAACATACTTATTGAATAATGTTTGTATTGGTATTGGACGCTATGCATGGACAAACACCCTGATGAAGATTGTTGTAAATAGGCCTATCAAACATACAATTATTGATTTAAGACTTTATTTTGTTATCATGTGTCATTAGCACTTGTTGATTCTTGTCAGGATTTTCAAGAGAGCCCAAAGTTATTTAGAAGTAGACTTACAACCGACATGTACAGCAACACATCAACAACCACAGTTGGTATATATGTAGAATGACAACAAATGAATGATGAAACTTGAAGCTTCCAAAATATAGGCAATTGTTTCCGTATTATAGTTCCGCGTATGGAAATAATGGTAAAAACAATGGAGTATAATTTCAGTAGGTGCTTTCGGTCTGAGAGTTACGAACCATTCTGAACCTCACGTATATCGGTTCCTTTCGAGCTTATATACTGCGCCAAAAATAGAAAGTGATATATTACTGGCGATTATACCAAATAAGGAGCCGACAGCTCGGCCCGTCGGCCAATCATTGTAGTACTGAATAATGTATCTAGGGTCCGGTGTGCAACAGCCGTTTCAATTGGCCGATACCGTAATTGGTTTGTGAACAGGTGCATGTCAAAACAGGATTGGACAATCGTGTGGGAACTTAAAATTATCATATATGCATATTCATGAAGCGATTCACGGGAAGCCGCGACCTAGGTGCCTATGTGCATGCGCTGCGACCGAGAGGCGAGGGGGGCCGGGTCGTTTTCTGCTAAGCAGACTGGACTCGCTTATCAAAACATTTCCCTATGTCACTCTAGAAATCGGCTAGGTAACTGCTCGAAACCTGGTGAATTTCTGGAGCCATTTTTCTTCGGTTTTCTCGATTCTGGATCGGAAATTGGACGGTATCTAACCATGGATGCGTTACCCAGTGGTGGAATTTTCAACGAGCTTGAAATTATCGGCGAAACGGGCTGTTTTTCGGCTCTCCCTTCCGTGGAGGAATCCTGGAGTCAGGTATGGTCCATTTTCTGTCGGAAATCACGAGTACTACGTCGTGTTTTGATTCATTTAATTTTAACATCCTAATCTCCAATTCCCACGAAATTTGTGTCACATAGTCTCCAGTAACTCTTGATCACGTGTGAATGATATATAGAGCACTGTAGCTCATTTCGGGGTGATTTCGAGGGTTTTTACTGGGCATATATCGTACCGAATGTGTATTGGAGGCATCACGTGTGATGCCCAGTGTAGGGCTTCGTATACTACTACGGGTATAGCAGACTTTCTGAGCTGGCCCCTATGTGTAGTGTGTATGTGTGTACTGCGTATGTATGCGTGCGCGCGTGTGTATGTGTGTGTGTGTGTGTGATGTGTATGTCAACAAGCATTGATCAACTCAGGATCCTGCAGCCGGTACACACATACATACAAACATACATACATGCATGCAGAAACCGACTGTTCCTGGGATGAATTACTGCTGAATGTTCCTGGGATGAATTACTGCTGAATGTTCCCCGTATCCTCTCCACCTAGCACAGCTCTCTCAGAGCTCAGTCTGTCGGCTACAGACCATTGTTTCTACCACTCTCACTCACAGTCACCTACAAGTCCAGCTGGACATGAATAATGTTCGAGAAATTCATAGAATTAACCTGTCTGGGACACTCGGCATGACACACACACAATGCGCCAGGCAGTGATTTTGGTCTGCATGAGGCAGCTTGCGAGCTCGGGGCACGTCAATATCCAACAAAAATCAATGTTGAGTAGCTCGGTCAGGACTACAATTCATTCGAATTGATTGTTCCGAGGTTGCCAGATTCTCTCACCATCACTTAGATTAATTCCTGTATTTCAGCATGCGAACATGTTTTTATCTGAGCAATTTCACAAAAATATATTAAACCTGTCCAATTCTTCCATGTAATGAAACTAGAGATTCAATTCAATTTGACCATGTTTATTTGGGAAATGAAAAATACTCAGAGTTTTAAACCTGGAAGTTCAAACAGTCAGCGTTATATAATGTATTGGTTTTGTCATGTATGTAAGTTACAATGTATATCACTGAATATGAAAACAACATATACCACACAGTGTGCACCATATACAGTGTACATGTATTTTGAAATTTGATCCAGTATTATTGAGTCCTGATTGTATGCCCATGACGTATATCTGTGCAGCTTTGTCATCTATAGAACCTGTTGCCAAGTGGATATTCATTTACACACTGACATAGATTGCATAGGGATGGTGTAGAATACACACAACCTACAATGCCATCAAGGCTTTTGACACATGATTGCATAACAACGATGGGTCGAGAATCAGGAAGTATTACATAAGAGCTGACGTTCACCATAGGCATGACATCATCCTTACTATCCATTTTGGCAACAAAGCCGATAAAATCCATCTCAAGATTTGGCTTGATATTTGTATAACAGGAAACGCAAATAATATATCACTTAAGTGGTTAGTTTACGTGTGCTTGAAGCAGAATCCTCATTGCCACATCCTATCATTGAAATATTGTTTTTTACATAGGTAGGCCAGGCACCGTACATCATTTATAAATAGAAATGTATGCAAATGTGAATAGAGTATGTAAACATTATTGTGTATGCTTGTGTTCAAATGTTGGAAGTTCCCGGTATAGAGTTGTTTTTTTTTAACTCTATCTTTCCTATGTAATTTTCCCTCTGCAAAATGAGATGAAGTGTAGAAAAAAAAATAAAAGGAATTGAGTTAGACAATTTTTAATAGAAGTGTCCTGTATAAATGAATAATGATAGAAAGTGCTATCATCTAACATGTCTTAAGTATAATGACGGGGGCCTATGATGCACTATGAAATCATTCCTCGGTTATTACTTCTGTCGAATCATCATGTGACAGTGTCTAATTTCTGTGTCGTTAGCAGTCTGTAGGCCTACCCATGAAATGATATTGAAGCAAGCATAATGCATAGCACTCTGTGAGCGGTGGTAGGTCGATTTGTTCTACATGTACCTACAGTGTAGTACAGACTATTGAGTCTTTACCTACCAGCATTTGCACTTTTTATTCAGAACCAGGATCTGTTTGCAATGTCACGAGACGATTCTTTACTGCCTTCAATGTAATACAATCCTCTCATTCTTCTGACATGTGACCATACGATCAAAATAAAGATTATGATACCGGCACGGCGTATCATTACGTACAATGTAGATACGGGATCTTATGCCTTTCAGGTTTTTGTGGCCTGGTTCTGTATTTTTCCACATTTGTACTGTTAAACCAGCTCCTGTTATTTTGTTAATATTTGTTTTATTAGTTTGCAAATTATCATGCACAACTGCATTTACCGTTGTCAGATTGGAGAGTAAAGCATTTACATACATTTGCTTGAAGGTGGAGCTTCATGCTTTCTCTAATAGGTAATTTTGTGAATAACAAAGGAAGTAATTTGAAACTGTGGTAAATAGTACATCCCTCTTATTGAAAGTGAAACATTACTTCTTTGAGAACCTAATGAGATATTGCTATAACTTTGATTGCACATAATGTGACATTGTTAGGAAAGCATATTTTCTATACTTTCTTTCTACTGTTTCTATAGGGTTGCCAGTGTGTGCATTAGTAATTGTAAAGCCTAATTATATGTTTGCAAGAGTTAACTGTCTTCTAAATTTTACACAATCTTATAGCTTAGTCCCATGCATATGTTACGGCTGGCCCTTAGTTTTGTACACATGCTCATATATTCTGATGCTGATGCGCTTACGGTATTCTCCCTATGTGTGTCCTGTTTAAAAGGGGACCGCTGTCATTCAAATAAGCATTGTTCTGCCCCTGATGAGATGATGACTTTGTCACCAGTGACATCCCATGGCAGTTGTCCTAATCACAGCCTGATAATGATGATGCCCACCCCCCCCCCCCTTCTCTCTCTCTTTGCTGTCTTCATCAATGCAAGCAGCGTTGAAGGTCACCTCCATAGAAGCCTGCAGGAGGGACCATGCATGGGTTGAGCGACCAGGCAGAGAGAGGAGAGAGAGGGAAAGAGATAGAAACAGAGACAGATAGAGAAAGAGAGGGAGAGACAAACAAACAGACAGGCAGAGAGAGAGTGAGGAAGGAGAGCAAGAGATGGGGAGAGGGAGGGAGAAAAAAAGAGAGAGAGATAGAGAGAGAGAGAGAGAGAGAGAGAGAGAGAAAGAGAGAGAGAGAGAGAGAGAGAGAGAGAAAGAGAGAGAGAGAGAGAGAGAGGGGAAAACAAGGAGGATAGGAGAGAGTGAGAAAGGGAGAGAAAGAGAGAGACTCGTAGTAATGGGTCTGTTGTTGGTTGCTCGCACTCTGCTTGCCACAGCCTCTATCTGCTCATCAATTATGCCGATCTCTATTGACCAGATTAATTGACTGGTGCAGATGAATGTGGATTCCATGTGTAGGGGAGCGACCGCCTAGAACCAGACAAAGGCCCAATGTTGGGTCGACCCGTTTCATTAGTGTCGTCTGGGCAGACAAGAAAAGGGTTTGTCTTAGTCATTCATGGGTTAATCGTGGCCTTGTCTGGCGTGGCATCTCTGACCCATTTTTGCTGGCAGTGAATAAATACAAATATGATGATGATAATAATATGCAGTTTTTATATGACGCCTACGTAATATGAAACAGTATAATCTTGAAGCGCTTTTTCAACACTATTACCCCAGTCATCAAATGCTACTTATGAAGCATCCAGTTTTATTTATTTATCAAGTTATTTATTTATTTATTCAGATATAGCAATTACTGATCAGCGGCATGTACACAGGCTGGAAGGATCAGCTTACAATAACAATATTGGCATGGCAACATATGTACCGTCAATGAATGTCACAATGATAATACAGTATTACCAACCTAACAATCATACATAAATCTACCCATACCAGTTCTATAATTCTATGATCTAATACAGTGTTTGTATCTATACAGAATTTAGCATTTTTATAACACTCCATGGAATCATAGCGAATCATAATTTTTGTTACAATTGGATCATATTCACGCCAACGCATTTAATTGGAGCCATGCTTGTGCTCAACAACTAGCCCAATCAAAGGAGAGAGGTTTTTCTTCTGTCCCCAGGGAATAGCCATCTCCGGCCTTTCCTTTTGTGGCTGCAGAATAGAATCATGCTTTTAATTGTGACCTTCGCGTACTTGAAAGCATTACACGGTAAATCCGGGCCCGTGGTTTCCTGTTTGTAACTAGCTGATACCCAGTGAGGGAAGAAACACGCTCTTAACGTTTTCCCTACCAGACACAATACAACCCTATGGGATCTGTCTATTACTTGTGAATGTATTGGTATTCACATGAAGCATATAAAGCGTTCAGTCAATCTGCAGTTTGCATGCCCATAATTATATTGATAAAGGCAGTGTGTATGAATGTGTGTGCGTGTGTGTGTGTGTGTGTGAATCCACAATGCGCCCATGTGAATATACATTTTCTAATTTGATTCTATATTGGTCTGCATTTCTCTATATGCACGGACATGCGCAAACCAACGCTGGTATTTGATGTTTTTATTACTGCAATATACATGTAGCCATTGTAATAAACATTGCTGAAAGTCTGTACTGTGTGTGTGTGTGCAGTGTGCACGCAGTGCACGGAGAGAAGGGCTCTGTAGTAGACTGAATGCTTATATTCATGTTAGAAAAACACTGTTGAAACCAGGGAGGTGTGACACAGATACTGTGTCCCTGGGAAAAAATGGGCCAGCAATTCATACAATTGCATCTCGTGACAATGAATACTCATGAATATTCATAAATTGATTTTTCACCTTCTCCCAGATTTGCTGTGTTACAATCAATACACTAACAATCTGCTCACTTGATGACCCCCCACAAGGCCTCTATTCATCTTCACTTGCACCATTTCACAGCCATATGCTGCATGTCTCAAGCTCAGCGGGGTAGTAGTCTCAAGAAATAAACCCTTTGCCAAAATCTGTATGCATGTACTTGAGCATTTTACAGCACTCTCTCATTACCAGTGGCATGAAGATATGTGCAGTAAGCCTATGGGTTTTTCAAGGCCTGGTAATGTAAGGGCTAACTCTCTCATTACCATTGGCATGAAGATGTGTAGTAAGCCGATGGGGTTTTCAAGACCTTGTCAAGTAAGGGATCATCATATTAATTGCCTATTATTTCAAAGTGAATGAGAGATGATGTAGGGGAATCATCTATCTAATCAGAGATCGTGATGTAGATGAGTCTATATGATATCATGAGTGTATGTTTGCCTAGTTTGGATCACACACAGGGATCGGTGTGCGTGACTCATTCACATGTTTACCAAAGCTGTCCCTCAGGTGCTCCGAGGCAGGATCAATAAATCTCTATTCCGAGTCTCATTCTGCATTCACATTAATTCATGAACTCTGCTCCAGCATTAGGACGAACTATGTTCAAAGTACATGTGTGTATACTATAGACGAGATCAGAACTTAACATGCACTTTGCACACTCTGTTTGTGTGTTGATTGTTTAGACTTTAGAGACAAACTTGTTGATTATGATGAGTACTTTTGGTCCGGGAATTTTAACTGAGTGAACTTCCTTGTTGGCTGGCTTGTGAAAGGGCAAACTGTATACTGTTTTGTCGATTTTCACGCTATCATTTCCTTCTTAAAACCAACCTGACGATCTGATATTGGCTGCTACATGTAATTTGGTAAAGCAATACACAGAACAGCAAAAACAACCACTTCTTTTGGCTCATTTGCAATTGTTTAATCATGCCTAAGGCCTTTCTCGTTAACTGTAATCAGCATGTGATTTGTCAGCTCCAAACTAGGATTATATGTATGATGACGTTGCATGTAGTATCAGAAGTATGTGAATTTTCCTCTTTTATATAAATGTTATTTGAAGATATATAGTACTTCCAAGGCATGTTTGATTTTTGTAGAGAGATACATTGAATTTTCCACCAGTTGATAGGAGAAGACAAATTATTTTGGAGTGGGCATTGATTTTGGATTGTTACTGCTAAATATGGTGCTTTAGATTGGATTGTTTCTGTACAAGTAGATGCTGTGTGGTGTAGCAGCATGCTGTCTCTATGGGAACTTCAAAACATAATTATAGATTGTTGTATCCATCAAAATGGTCTAAAATGAGCTTTTACCTTTTGCTTGACAACTTAGCAGACTACTTGCCACAAAGCCCAAAGAAACATGTTTTTCATTCTGTCCATTTTCCTGAGCCTGGCAGAAAATTATTGGCAAATTTGAGCAGAGACAATATTTGCTTAAGATGTATAACCAGAATAATGGTCTGCCATTTGTTTGCTTAGTGGTTATTTGTTCAGTTATGAGTTGTTAAACAAGCAAGATGAGGGGAACAGGAATGGAATTCTTGTAACTCTGGAATGATCATGAAGTTCTAAGAGAGTTCAGACTGTACTATAACCTTGGCGGAAGTATCTGACTATCTGTCCTTGTGTACTTTGGCTTTTGTGTTCATTGGTAATGGCCCATACTTCAGGATAGAAGACATTTAGGAGTCATACCATATCTTCTTAAAAAAGATTACATGCATTCCATGGTGTGATCAAGCAAAGAATTCTGCCCTTCAATATCCCAACATAGCTGTATTTATCTGTGGCAATCTGTACAGCGTAAACCTCTCTTTTGCTTTCTCTACCGTGGGCGTATAGGGTGTTTTGGCAAGCTTCGATATAGCTGGTGTCTGGTCCCCTTTCAAAACAGGACATGTTTTCAGGAATCGGGGCGAGAAAAAGAACAAACGACATACATGAATGTGAGAGGTGTCTGTTTCAAACTCGACACGCTGCGGAAACTACGGAGGAATGTCTGGAAATGAGTATGAGACCAAATATTCAAGAGTACTTTTTCTCTAAGTTCAGCCTTTTCTGGCTCAGATACATCGCTCCAATGGTATAAAGAGATAACTCTTTGTGTGCCACGTGCAACTTAATCAAAATAGATACACACAAATCTCATTGAACTGAGATTATCAAGCACAAGAAGGGTTAACTGTATTATAGGATGAGTTCTTTCCTGTGTCACGTATCCGTGCATTCAGATCAAAGTCAAGAAGTGCTATACTGTGTGGATGGCATTGAGCCAGGGTAGAAAATTGGATGTTAGGTGAAGGAAAACCGAAAGCTCATTACAACACTGCAAAGAAGAATAACTGTGACATCAACAACCGTTCTATCAGCATGCAGTGGATTAGCATTCCGACAGTAAATACCAATTAGTGTCATAAATCGGGCACGGGAATTAAGTATGTGACAAACAAGAGATATATTCTCTGCCTGAATGCGACAAGGGAATCAAAACACAATACTGCACATAATTTGTAGCCTTGTAGAATCAAATGAATACAGTAGGTTTTGTGCATGTTAAATTAGAAGAGTGTTTGAAGATTGTCAATTTATTTATATAAATTGTATTTAATACGATGCTGTCAAATGACTTTGCCACAATAGAAACCCAGTGTCAAATTTCCATGACGTCTTTTTCCCTTTAATCGCACAGAGAACAGTTGAGTGTTGCTGCAGAAGCTATTAAACACGCATCAAATTTCCAGAGAATTACTGGTAGTTCTGACTGACTAGCATAGAGCTGAGAGCCTCAGTCATGGCTGGCTGTGCTGCTATCTCTAGGGTATATGGCTTGCTGAACAACTGACAGCATTTCTCCCACAGAGCATAATTCAAATTACAAACCAGGCAATTGAAGCATAGATTCAAGTGGGTCGAGAACGTAGAGTTTCTCTACGTTTGAAACAATCCAAACCCATCAGGGAAACTGCATCCACTCCTTGCCTAGTCTGCCATCTCAGGTGCAGACTCGGTTGTGATGCAGTCTCAACAAATGGGTCTGGCAGATCAGACTAGCACCAGCCATGCCACCGAACAAGCCTGCTGAAAAGAAATGTGTTTGAGATGTAGTCTTGGGAGTTCCAGTTCAGACTCCCTGATGCAGATTTACTGGTTCAGACTTACTGACCGACCAGTAAAAGGTCTGCAGCCACAGACTACACCTTACCTGCCTACTTGTCTGACATGAGTCATGTGACTGAGGTAGGATTGCTGCTCAGATTGCCAGAATCCTGAGCTTGGGTCTTCTTGCTGCAAAATCTAATTTGAACACATTTCTTTTCCGGACGCAATTAGATGACGAGGGTTTCGATCCGTCCAAATGAAGTCAATATTGATAACCTTTTAACCTGAGTGGGTCTCTCTGTTGCAGAATTTTCCTGCTCTTTCAACATGAATTTTTTCGAAGGTTAGAACGTTAATGTATCAGACAATAATGTGTCTCAGGGTCAGAGAATCGTCATATTTGCCCATCTTATTTGCTATGCATTTTGGGAAGACGGGGAAGACTTACATGTTAGTTGATACAGCTTTCAATTTTTCAATTCAATTTAGTTTGACATTTATTCAATAAAATGTCAGATAAAAAACATTTCTATAAAGAAAAGGTAACAGGATATTTCTTCAAAATTCCAAAGGCTTGAGAAAGTGAAAAATATACTTTGGTCGCTTTAATTGTCAGAAAACAAACATTTTTTCCTGTATTTACATGAACAGCATATTCTTGTGGGTTTTACCAAGGATATTTTAGACTGTTACCATATCTACCGGAAGTAATTGTTCATATGTTTGATACAACAAATAAATATATGGTTGTCAGGCTGTGATATAATCTGAATAGAATGTTGATTAATAGAGTATACAATGATTTGCCAACTTGTGTACATACACTCTACATGTAGCGAATGGGCAAGCTCAATAGCATGGGGGAAAAGGTCATCAATTTTTATTTACCCCATTTCATTTGCTCTTTTATGAATTGTTTTTCCTGAATACATATACATTCCAGAGCCCCTCTTCTGTTTTGATCAAAACGCTTGTGGTCAGGCATGCATGCAATTCTAGCCCACATGATCAGCCCACGTCATGTGGTTTCAGGCACACAAACAACAGATTCTACATTTCTCAGTAAAATAAAAACCAAATAGCGGCGACTGTAGCTGACTTTGGAGATAAATTATGTATTCAAAGCTTGAGATAGCTCCATTGTACTTTAGGTTGTTCAATTATTGAATATTGTTCTTGGAATTTCTCCTTTTTTATATAATTTATATGCCGGAAACGAACGACTGGTCTCTTTTTGAGTCGCTCTGTTTTATCATTCTGACTGATATAATGTGGAAGTCAGGGAGACTACCTGGTAGCTTAGATAGTAGAATTTTACTGTGGATTAAAGGATGCAGCTTGGAGTGGGAAACCGTGTACATGAAAGCAATGAGTGCAGCAGAGATTGAAAGTATACATTGTACAATAGGGGACTCCTTGTACTGCAAAGTCCCCACTTAATAAGCTTGACACTTTAACTAATATCCCTGGATTATCCCTTGGGTCCATTGAGGGCTTTATTGGGAGGTGTTATTGGTTAGCTTGGGGATTAGGATTAGGAGGGGATATGTGAAAGCTTGGCAATCATAGTCCCTGAAGGATTCTATAGACTTAAACCATTGGCTAGTTCCACCAGGACAATTTTTGGGGAGAAGCTGGTGATATTTGTGTGTCTAACAGCAATTATCATTAAAATCCAGTAACACCTGGCTCCTTTTCACTGCTTTGTTAGTCTGGCAGACAGCTCAAGAAATCATTCAGTTTCTCAACATAATGTTACAATTTTCTTTTATGGTTGGAACTCCTGGTGGTTCATGGGGAAAGCCGATCTGAAAGGGATTTAGAAGGATGGGAAAAAGGAGTTAGGGAGATAAAAGAAAGCTCATGATTACCTAACACCTGTCTGGAAAATGATACCTCTTCACCAGGTGCAAAGACAAGTTCACACATTCTCCCTATATAATTGTAGCAACACAGTTTCTAGGCAAACAGTTTGTTTTCAGGGAGGGGTTTTGGAGAAGGGGAGGGGGTTGAATGAATAGTAGACTACCTTCCATGCTGTTGAACATTTCTATTCAAACTGATGACTATCAGAAAATAGAAACACCCGGGTCTAGTGACTAAGCCCATCCTTCTTCGTCTTTATATCACTGTTGGACAAGCTCCAGGAAGACCTTATTCTCCTTGGACCAGACCCATGTGTAGTTCACAGTGTGGTTAGTATTGTTGTTGTTGTTGTAGTTTATTACTGCAATATTTTAAATGTGGAATAGTCTGGAAACCAGACTAGAATAATCCATTTCAGAATGTTGTTGTCAATCTAGTGAAGAGGTGCAAAGTTGGTTGACATGGGGGTGAGAAGTGAGTAGCTAATGGTGTGTGTGCAGCTAGCACACAGACCTGCCCCTACACTCAGGAATGTGTGGCCTTTGAAATGGACCACTCATTACCAGCTATAACCCTAGTCTCACATCAAGGCTCATCATAACAATATTTGATTTACAACTTCATCAATACTTTTTATATCATAAATAAATCAAATTAAGACGTTTGGTGATGGGCGAAATGTGAAGCATGTGTTTGAGTTGAGGCAAAGTGACCAGAGCTGAGAGCATGATATCAATGAGAGTGAAAATGGTATTGACAGGGATCGCCTGGAATGGATTGGTATTTAGGTCAGCAAGGATGGATGATGGTAAGTGAGTGGTCAGGGCTTGTGGCTGTGGAGCTGGTTATACAATCTTGTCATGGTCTGGATGATATTTGTCAGCTAGGTGTTGACAGGACATCTCCATTTGCCATGGTGTATTGGACTAGTACACCTTGCAGGTGCTTGTTAGGGACAAGGGTGGATTACAGAACTTTATCTGAACTTGTGTCTGTTCTGATCAGACTACATCCTGACTAACCCAATGTGTCCTTGTATAATGGTGTTTATACCCATAGACTGATAGGGTCCGTGGAAAAACGGTCCTATGGCCAGACCTACCTGTAGTCTCCCTAATCAGACTCATTTACCTATAAACATGGCTTGGTACCTGTGCATGCAGGGACATCATGATGTACATGTATGTATGGTGTATGCGCTTTGGACTAGTCTGCAAAACAGACTCTAATTTGATTCTTAATACAATTTATTGTTTTTTGGGTGGAGACTCTTCCTTGAGTGTGTCAAAATGTAGTCCAGAGCAGCTACAGTACATGACATATTGTAGTCTCATCCCACAGACTCTACATCATGCACTACATGATTACGAATGATATACATGACATATTGTAGTCTCATCCCACAGACTCTACATCGATGCACTACATGTTTACGAATGATATACATGGCCTATTGTAGTCTCATAATGCACTCTCATGCAGTCTCCAAGGAACATGGGTATGTGCATGCAAACTAGGTTGTGACTGTGTACATGCATGCAGCATACATGTATGTACCGTGTGCTAGTCCTACATGTAGCTCATGGTGCGGTGCATTCAGTGCAGGCCAGGTACATGTATGAATGATGGATGAATCATAACCAAGGAAGACGGCCTCCATTGAGCCAACGATGAGTCGATGTCAAGCGCACCCCGCTCATGGCTCATGAGGAGCACCAGGGGGCGCCCTGCTGTCAGACAGCCGTTCGCAGTGGTCGTCCTGACAGTCAGCGCGACTAATTTGCAGGGATGAGCACGCTCTCTGCGGGTCCTGCCAGGCGCATGCCTTCCCTTGCTCATGACCTTGCCTCGACTCTCAGCTACCCTGCCGGACAGCTGGATACCTTCACACCACATGTTAAGCCTGCACTTAAACTCGCACTTAAACCTGTGGTATGAATGCGCTATCCATGATAGCAGCAGAACAGAATGAGTAAACAAATTCCTTTGAATTTAAGATTGACTTCCAGTGTGCTTTCATAGCCCCAGGGTTACTCGCCAAGAGAAAGCATGGTCTAGTGTGTGTTGGACAGTGCTATTTCTAATGGACCACCCTCACGTGGTGCTCCTGTGGCAGGCCACTTTAGCTTCATGTGGGTTGCTGATGGGCTGACCAAAACCAGGGAGGTGGGAGTTGCTAAAACGATGCTGTACCTTTACACTGACAGAGATTACGCAGTCTGGACCGCGCTAGACCCCCGGGGGGGGCACTCAAATTATATTTTGCTGGGGGTGTGCCTCACGAAACCCTGAAATGGGGGTCTAAGGAACTGATTACAAGGGTAAAATCCGCGTAAAATGTGGGGTCTTAGGAACTAAAAATATACCGCGCGGCATTGTGAAAAACAGGGTCTACAGAGCGATCCTCGCTGCACATGCGACGCGTTGTGTTTACGCCAGGGGTTTCTTGCAGCTCGCTCGGCCGGCGGGTCGGGCGGCCGGGTTGATGTTGAAGCGTAGCAAGCTGCACGCAAGCCGCGGACCGTCTGGGGAACGGAGGGAGGGGCACAGCGGCGAGGCTAAGGAGCGGAACTTTCGCGGAACTTTCGCCATGCATGGGATATAGAGGATCTAAAGAACGGATATCGAGGTCTCAAAAAGGGGGTCTTCAAAGCGGCACGTCCCCGTACCACCAATGTATGTGAGTGCCCCCCCCGGGGCTAGACCGCACTAGACCGCACTAGACTGCGCTACACTGCGCTAACTCTGCTGGTGTAAACAGGATGCTCTCGAGCCTGCAGTACTGACCACGGCTGGGCCAGGGGAATTAGTCTCGTGCTATGAGAACCCGGTCAGTGTGTGGGGCATCTTATTCCCACGGTTTGCATTTCAAGATCTTGTCTGTCTGATGTTTTTCCTTTCTCTGTGGTAGTCTTCCGCTGATCGAGGCCCATCCTCTCGCTCGGTGAAGGCACACCCTTCATCTCAATAGGCTCAGTGGGAGAGATTGGTGACCCACGGACATTATATTGGATATCAGGGCAACCTGAGAGTTCTGCCAATTCCTGTTTATATCCATTTGAATGATTCTCTATAACCAATACTAACATTGGTAATCATACTAGATAATTCTTGTACAGGACATATCACATAAACACATACACCCCTACTCCCTATGCTTTCAAATCAATGTATATCCATTGAAATAAAAAGAAAAGGTGTATAGCATGTACAGGGTTGTAAACATACCATTTTATTGTTCTGTGTCATTGTTTTATAATGACAGCCTAATGATCAATGCAATAATCACTTACTGATCTAAAAACGTAAACAGACTTATTATTTGAAATAGTGCAGTAGAGTAGAAGCCCACTTTTGTTTGGCCAAGTCACATTTTCCCTTCAGGTAGGCCCAAAAGTCAAATTGTAGACTTTTTCTCTGTTATTTCAAGTTCAAAAGTCAGCTTACCATTCTCTTGGTATCCATCATGTCAGCCACTCTGTGGGCTTAGCTTGTAAGGAAGGAGGTCAGAGAGAGAAAGCTGGATGTAGAGTTGATTTATGCAGACCTGGGTAACCGGGGGCAACCCGCTTCGCCCTGGCATAAATAGAGCGGGTGTAAGATAACAATCCATTCTGCCTTCACAGTGAGTGTGGGAAGAAAGATGTGAGAATACCCACATTTACACTCAAGTAAAAAGAATCAAAATGGTTCGAAAATAGCCAGCGAAGAAGTGAAAGTCGCTAGGCAGCTACCCTCAAACCCGGACCTGAAAATCTTTCTGAAACATCACGCTCTGGAGTCTGGAGTTTGATTTTCTCACATCTTTTGAAACACCGAATTGTTTGGCCAGTGTAAATGGTGACACAAAAAATACACAAAGAATGGTGTAAAAGTCAACATGGAATTGCAATACATGGATGTTACTTTATGTATTTTATTATTTGATTTCTTGAATTTTCATGATTTCACAATTGATTGTAAGATTTCTCATGTCAATGTAAACCAGCTTCTTGTAGTTGTGATTTAGAAGCTCAGGATACAAACATCAGCTGGTATCCCTGTAATAAGATGTCCAGTTTTCTCAGACATGAGAAACAGCTACAGGGAAGGCTCCTTGCTTTCTAAGATTTTGGTCGATTTTTCCCACACTCTCCCTCTCTCTATCTCTCTCTCTCTCTCTCTCTCTCTCTCTCTCTCCCTCCCTCACATTATCCAACCTTCTACCCGAGGATTCCAGTCAATCAGCTTTGCAGAGCGCATGAATAACCTCTATTATTTGACACCACAATTGTGGTTTGCACTGAACAAAAGGGAAAAGCCTCTATCACAGAGAATAGATTTAGGGTTTGTCTATTGTGCCACATGAAAGGGCTGAAATTCCGATCTGCTCTGTGATTTTACTACAAGAATTCGCTCTTTCTCTTTCGCCCCCAAAGACTTGAAATGGAGGAGACGGGCCAGGGCACTTTTCTGTGCAGAGAGCGTCAATTGCACATGACTCATATGCGTAATCTGCGGATAGGTTCCCATGAAAATCACTCTTTGCTTGATTTATTATCACTCAGTATCAAACGGAATAATACACCCCTTTTAAACATGATTGTATTCCTCGTCTGCGGAATTTACGCAAACAAAAAATACAAATGAAATATACTATAACAGTCAGGCTTATTGAATTCAAGACTTTTAAATGACATTTATTCTTTGTAAAGTATATTCCTCACTAGTGAACAGGGAAGCATTTATTTTTTCATCAGCAATTATAAAGAGATGTAGCTTTGCACTATTAGCTGGTAAACAAGTGCAAAACACTGCTGAACTATCATTTATAAGCAGACTTGGAACAAAATGTTGCCTGGGGGAGACATTTAAACATTAAAGGGGCTTTAGACTGGCCCTATATCTGGCTCAGCTATATGAGTTGTGTCTTTTACTGGTGGAGCTATATACCTCTTTGTGTGTGCCTGCAATTCTGAGAAATCTGGGCCTTTTGCATTAAAATTAACATTGATGGTAACTTTGCTATTGAAACCTTGAATTTCATTAGCTGAAGCAATGATACCATAGTAGTTACCATTAATCATTATGGTAAGTTTTATGCTACAGGCCCCTGGTGGGCTAAATGAGGGTTAAGCCACAATGGACTGCCCTTTCCCCTTGAGATATCTCATTGAATTGGGCTTCAGAAGGCAGAGGATTTCAGCTTAAATTAGGGATAATCTCCTTACAAATTCAGACTAAATTAAGAGGTCTTACAGAAGCCTGAAAGCTAAGTCTGGTGGCTTTAACCATACCTTTCTTCAAAGCTGCAAGAGGGAATAAAAAGAACAGGAGCTGGAATATGTGGTTCTTGATGCATATTTATATCTTAAAAATAAACATGAGCTGAGAAAAAAAAACATATTTCCCTTGAAAACAGTAATTTGAGCTCTCAGAGTTGTAATAAACCTTAGTAAAACCTAATTAGCTGCTAAAGTGCTAAAGTACATTAAGCAACATGCATGTTTAGTAACTAACTCGGCTAGTAAGGTTTCATGTGTATGGCTCCATGCCTACCCAAATGGTATATGTGACATTATTTCTGCCTTACAAAAGGAAGCAAAAGGAAGCAAGTGAAAATCACTAAAATCTGTGTCATTGGTATTCTTAGATTGTACCCAGCATTCCCTACATACTGCCAAAATCTGGACAAGAAATATCCATCTTACTGCGAGATATTCAATCCAACATGATGTGGTGTTTCACTGATACCGATGTAAATGACAGACACATTTTGTTCATTTACAAGAAAGGTCTCTTTTGTTAGTTGCTTCCTTTTGTTAGAGTGGGGCAGATTTGGTCTGGTGAAGCCTGCCCAAGAGGATGGACATTTCAACATTTGCTGTTGACAAAGTTTGGTCCCAGAGGCAGCTTGAAACCAGTGCATTCAAAGCTTCAAAGCAGAGAGAGAGAGAGAGAGAGAGAGAGAAGGGGGGGGGGGGGGTCATTAAGCTGCCCCTATTTGTGACTGGTGCCAGTGATTGAGTAGGGTTAAGAGTCTTGGTGAAAAGGAGGATATATTTAAATCTTCCCCTCCTTCAAAGGCGATTGTGTGTATGCAAGCTCTCAAAGAGAATAAAGAAACCCCGGTGAAAAGGCTTAAATCAATACTAGTCCTCTTTACCACATCGTATTCACATTCAGGAAAGAATCGCTCTGACTTTGTAAGTTTGTGGGTGCAATCAGAGTTCGTCTCAAAAGGAGAAGAAAGTCAGTCGGAAAGTAAACCCTTTCCTCTCTGGGTTTTGGCACCTTGGTTCTACCAGAGGGATTCTTAGCAACAATGCTGTCTTCTGCATTCTAAGCATATGTCAACCTGCAATGAAAGGATTGAAAGTAGTAAAATGTGTTAAAAGAAAATGGTAGAGCTTGAAGAACGTTTAATCTGGAGATAATATCTACATTCTTTCTTACTTTCTCTCTCTCTCTCCCTCTCTCTCTCTCTCCCTCCTTTTCCACCCTCTCTCTCTCATTCTCTCGCCCCATCACTTTTTTTCTATCACTCTTTTTTTCTTTCTCTTAATATAAAACTTCTGCTTTTCTCTTTTCTCCACAATCACTGCTACTTCTTTAGAAACCTGAGAAAACCAGAGGCATAAGCAACTGTAAATCACACTCATCACAGTCACATCAATCATAATATGTGGCATGTGTCTTGTATAAAACATCTGGACAGTAATAATTCATATTCAATTTTAAACATTCAGTACATCACATTTATTGTGCAGAGTAACTTTGTAGTAATATACGATGTATTGTATTCAATGTATAAAGAAACTTTAAAGTAGTGAATATTGAATATCCGATATGAATTATTAGATGTAAATCTGCAATGAATATATCATTCAGCCTAAGGAGAACATATGCTATCATTGTAGTTGGATTAACAGTTGCTGTCCTTGCAGCCATGTGTATAAATGAACTGCTGAGTCGTTCATTTAACTTGTCATGTCCATCTGTTGCATTGTTGTACCGGCAATGCAGACTGAGTTGTTCCTGGGGCTGAGGGGGTTAAAAGTGGCTGTGCCTGTGTGTCGAGGAAGGAAATGTTCTACATTATTTCCGTCTGTTCTTGCAGTTGAATTTAAAAGGGACAGTCACTACCAAGTATAGCCATACCTACCACAGCGGCTGAGAAAATCATCTTCACAGCACAACTTCTGTACCATATTTAATGCTTTTTAAATTGCATTTAATCTCTATTTTATATTTATTACTTTCCATACATGTATTTATTAATTGATATATTGATTGATTAATTTATTCAGGTATAACAATTACTGATCAGCAGCATATACTGCAAGGATCGGTTTACAATAACAATATTGGCACGATATACAGTCAATGACAATCAAAATGATATAAAGTGTTACCAGTGTAGCAATCATACATAATTCTATATAATACATTTCTATCATTGTATTTCCCAAAGTAGTTGGGAATTTTTAATGATAATATACAGTGTTACCAGTGTAACAATCATTTCCATTTCCCAAAGTAGTTAGGAACTTATTCATCAATTTTCTTGCAACCCATGAAGATAAACATACCCAGGCACATGTAACTAGGCTAAGCAGGAGTATAATACTTACATTGATATTTGATGATTACTGTACACCTTTGTTAGCCTTATTTGGTAATCTTGTGAAGGTACTGAGAGCTGTTTATGGTAATGCCCTGCAGTCTTAAGTTCCTGAGGCCCCCAGTGTGTATGTATGTGCACAATTGATATGACCTTGCATGCTGCAATCAAAGGATCTGGTCTTGTGGTCTTGGTTTTGGCCTTCCTGTTCCTTACAAACAGGATCTAAAGGATCCAGGCTGTGGTTACATTACATGAGTGGGCAGAGCTAAGAACACTGGCTAGCAATGTATTTCAACGTTCCATTGAGGTGACAATTAAAGGGAGTATACTGTACTGGGAAGACAAAAATTCGTACAAAAGGTGGTCGTGAGCAATCTCCTTGTCAATGATCTTAAATTCATGTATTGTCCAATTTAGAAACTTGCTGAAAGTTATTTGCTCAAAAAAAAAAGTTATTAGTTATTTAATCACAAATCCCTGAAGTGTTCGGCCCAAACAATTTGAAGATTTGTGATTTAACTACCAATTTCTCCCAATGTGGATCATATGAGGGCAAATAACTTTCAGCAAGTTTCTAAAATGGACAATACATAAATTTAAGACCATTGGCAAGAAGATTGCTAACAATTACATTTTGAAGGCCTTTTTTGCCTTCCCAGTACAGTATATGCCCTTTAACCCTTTGCTGCTTAGTTTGAGTTGTATTCTCAATCTAGACTGTGGTTATATTACATGTGTGGGCAGGTCATTGAACACTGGCTGGCGTTGTATTTTATCCATTAACCCTTTGCTTCCGTAGTGCTTAGTTTGAGTGGTATTTTTATACAAGCTGTTTATGGGCAGGACGAAGAACTCCGGCTGGCTATGTATTGCATCTATAGCATGGGCAATCAACCCTTTGCCATTACGTGCTGACTTGCTTAGTTTGAGTGGTATTCTCGATCCACGATCGCTCTCCACACACGTTAAGAATCCACTAGTATTTTCCATAAATATAATGATGAGGCAACAAATTTTAATAGATTTCATGTTTTGCTTTTATTCAACACAAATTTCCATTAACACACAAAAAAATGCAAGCTTTTATTTTCCCTAATATGCAAATGTACACATGCGAGATGAGAATTGTCTGATCTGCTACTGCAGACAGTAGGGACTGCAAGAAAATGACATATTAACTCACTATATTACTCACATACACATTTAGCCAGAGTCCATCTCTTAATTTATTGGCTTGGTATCCATTCGTCTGCATTTAAGATGGAATGGACGAGTGAGTTTTGTGGTGCTGCTGGCCTGGCCTGCCTGGCGTGGCGCTGATTGCAATTAGCTTTATTCGTTGGCCTGTGACCAATCTCGTCTCATCTCATTTCATCCCCCATATCTCCCCCCTCTGCGTACCCCCCACTCTACCCCGCAGGGACGCTCGCCCTACCCTGGACTCTAGCGGCCTGGTAATCACTGGGTCTGGTCATTAGCATCCCTCCTTGCAAGTGCCACATTCTCTCCCCATTACTGGACATTTAAAGGACCGGGTCACTCTAATGGACACTAGCAAATATTGAGATTGCAGTATCATAAACAATTTTGTGCATGCTAAAATATCTCAGTTCTGGGTGGTGAAAGAATCTGTCTCCTCTTTATCCCCCTATATTTATTTATTTTTTTATTTGTTTGTTTATTTATTCATTAATTAATTAATATATTTATTTATTTAATTATTTATTTAGTTATTCTGTCTTCTTTTAAATCAGGGAAGCCCCATCAGGTAGGAAAGCACTGTCCTCTGCAGGGGCCCTGATTGGTGTTTGAACGGGTAGCTAGTTTAAACAAAAATGATATCTTTCTTCATATTTTTATGAAGGAAGATTCATATCAATAATTAATTTGATATTAGCCCATGGACTTCTAACCCCGACTGAGAAGAAGGAGACAATACAATTAGAATGTTGCGATTATTCTGTATCATGTGTGGTTATCATTTCTTGCAAGAAGCAGACTGAAAACATTTGGTTTTGAGCATTTAAAAACACTTTCTCCTTCTTCTCTTCTTTTCTTCATCCTTGATTTCTTAACTCCTTGCCCCAAGGGACTCTATTATAATGGATTTAAATAGATGAACTTGGACAGTTGGAGACAGGGCAGATGAGCAGGAATTATCCAGACCAGTTTCTTCCCAGACAGTCTCTTCATGGGGGGATAGGATTAGTGGCTAATCCCACATTCCTGGCCATTCATCCTCAAACCATTGATCCCCAATGAAGAGGAAAGGATAATCAGAGGCCATCTCAATTAACATTAAAAGGCTGGTTGCCTCCTTCTCTTATTTTATGGGTGTTTGGAATCAGATTTGGAATCCACCACTGAATTGAGTTTTGTGCAATGGTTTGGTGATTTCTAAAGGGATTTAAAGCCGCATTCTTGCGGATTCTGGTCTTTAAATTTGTACCAAAAAGGATTGTGAACTGCAAGTCACTGATTTACTGGACTAGCTAGCTACCTCTGCACTTCTGTGTAATAGAATGTGTACAAATGCATATCAAGGTAGACACAAGAGATTGTGTTTGGAGTTGACTGAATATATACTGCCCTGCTATGTAACCATTCTGCATGCATATCCTTGTTTTCCTGCTGCTAAGGTTTCTTTTCCATTACAATCGGTTAAAGCCTTCACATATTTCGCTTATTTATCTATTGATTGATTCAGGTTTAGTAGTTACTGATCAGGGCCATGTTGCCTATAGGTTTTCAATTGTTTTAACATCATTAATGGTAACTACCATGGTAACAGGTGCAATAATGAGAGCTCATTGGCTATTACCATGGTAGTTACAATTGATGGTAAGTAACACTAATTGAAAACCTATACATGCAACATGGCCCAGCAGCACAGACAGAAAGGATCAGTTTACAATAGCGATATTGGCATTGGAAGTTATATGCAGTCAATGACAATATTTGCATGAGAACATGTGCAGTCATTGACAATATTCTGTGCATGCGTACCACAATGAAGACCAGTGAATGATTTCCATTGCGTATATCTACTGACTTTCCCGTTTCTTGATTTCTTGTAGATGTATTGCTACTCCCTTTAAATGTCTGACTCACCGCATAGATCTCAAACTTAGATGGCTGTTCATTGGACAAGTGACTGGTTAGGATCCAAACAGAAAACATGCCATGCCATGAATATGTGTGGAAAGAAAGGTCAAAAGCATCCTGTCTTTATCAGCCAGAACTTGTCACAATGGCACACTATTTTCTGATGAAGGGAATTATCCTAAGCAGAAAGAATAATTTGTTCGCTTCATGGAGAGACAGATAATGTACCATTAGCTTTTAATGCTCTCATTACCATAGGTGCATGTAATGTGTAATACATCAATGGGATTTTCCTGGCTCGGTACTAAGAGGGTTAACATTTGGGGAAGTTTTATTCATATTTATGGTCATGCTGCATTAGACTTAATGTATCTACACTACAGCTCAAAGGAATTGGTATAGGGAAAGGGAAAGGGAAGAAAGGGAAGGAGCCGCAGTTTAAAACCACGGTATATTTTGTCCAGTTCAGCATGAAACATGATGCTTTTTATGCTAATGCAACGTGTTTCATGCTGAACTGGACAAAATATACCGCAGTTTAAAACTGCGGCTCCTTCCCTTTCCCTATACCAATTCCTTTGAGCTGGAGTATACATGAACATACTGGCACAAGGCTGACCATCAGCTTGCCAAAGTATCCGCAACGTTTATGAAGGCATCACGAAGGCATCACTCGTGAGAAGACCTTTGACAATTCTATGTACTTTTTACCCTGAGAGCTACCATGAACAATTTGCTTGGCTTACATGTACTCACACATAGCACGGTACACCTGCCACTATGTATGAAGGCCGACCGGGATACTGTGGTCATGACAACTGAAGTATGCAGGGAGAGATGTTGTGATATGTTCATCCATGATTACTTGTGATATTCCGTAGCATGATCAGCTTGGTTTGTGCTGTCAGTAGTAGCACTTGGGATCATTTATCTAGTGACGATATGTCACATATCATAGCTATTCATCTTCGTTCATGCCCCACTGCCAGAATAGATCTAAGAAGAAGGCAACATGTGATATGTAAACACAGCTTGCAACATTGACTTTAATGCTGGTAAGAGCTGACAAACACTGGAAGCACTTCTCCTGCAAATTGTAATATACTTAATATAACAGTATGATATAGCAGTGTAATATATTTGATTTAACAGTACCGGTATGTTATACTTTATATAACAGTTTAATATACTTTGCTCATTTTCTGTTTTTGACAATACACTGATGTTTTTTTCATACAGGTATGTGTGTAAAAAGAAAAATCGAATGATGTATCAATTGCTCAGGTAAAAGGATGAATATCTTTTCGAAAAAATGCACATTTGCAAGAAAATAAATTGTACACGGGAGAGTACTTGCACGTGATACTCACAAGATCAAAACTTCAAACAATCATAGCTCTCTCATCCTTTGACAAATTTTCATGAAACCTTCATTAATATGTTTCTTTCATGTATCTCCTTTGATTGAAACCAAATTGATGTCAGGGTTAACTCTTCCTTTAAGAGCTAAGAGAGCATTATGTAATATCATGAACATGGAGCCTTTAGGGCCTCTCCTTGCCCTGAACGCTGGCTGACCCAGGTGTGAGGTGTGGAAAAAGGCCTCATTTCAATTTGCGCACTGATTGATCTAGCCCATTTGTCTCCTCTGTCTCACAGACAATTAGTAGAGAAACTCACAGCAAGAAGACAGCGGGCGGCTCACAGATTGAGACTTACATTTGGCTAGTCTTGTGTGCACAGACCCCCGGCGACTCGGGCACTGGCCATTCCTTTTTCAATATACAGGTCTGGCTAGGTCTGGCTAGTCTTGTCTGTACAGACCCGGGCTGTCATTGGCACTGGCCATTCCTTTTTCAATATAAGTATTGAAACATATTGAAACATATGTCTGGTTAGTCTCGTGTGCACAGACCCGGGTGACTTAGACATATATCATTCCTGTTTCAATATATGGATTGAGACATACGTTTGGCTAGTCTCGACCTGGATAACTGAGGTAAAGCCCTTGTTCCACTCTGCCACTCTCGCTAAGATTCATGTTGATCTGCCATTTTGATAGATTGGGATAGTAAAAAAAGGCCTTAGGTAATGCTTAATATGTCACTCATTGCAGATAATAATCGCTAGTGATAACCGTTAAGACCGTAGGTGCTGGTTATTCCTGTTTCAATATACAGATTGAGACATATGCCTGACTAGTCTTGTCTGAACAGACCCAAGCGACTGACACACTGGTCATTCCTGTTTCAATATTTTAATTCCCACTCAATTGCCAGCTAAAGTCCTTGTAAGTCCTTCAATGTAGACCCATGTAGACACAAATCTGTGTGTAAGTTAACCCATGCAGTGAAAGAAGAAGTAGTTACGGAGTTAGTGACAGAAATTCTCAGGGATAAGAGACCAAGCGCTCAGTGGAGATGGAGTTATTGATGAAAACCTGTATACCATTGGGATGAAATATGCCAGCTCGGAAGGATAAATCTTAAATCGCTCCGTCTCCAATGTCCCTTAACTTGGACTCCATCACTATATAGGACTCATTATGTGATAAATCAAGACAAATTCTTGTCCCACCCTAAAACCAAACCTGTAATTGAGTCCAGAGGGCAGGCAAAACACTGCCTTATCATATTTTTGAAATGTGATTATTTTCATAAGAAATCGCCCTTCATATACAATTTGAAAATGTATATAAAACATTTTCTGTTTTGTTTTTATTCCAACTTATTATAGTGAGTATAGTGTTTACAGTATCATATCTAAGTTTGGATACTCTTAAAGTAAACTGACTCTTGTGAGTGAGCATAATGTCACACATAGTATGATGGTGATCAAAACTGATCTGCGCTCTTGCCAGACCGAAAGCCCTGTCAGTTCAGATTGAGAGCTTCACTTCATGCATCTGAGAACTGCTACTACTGAAGTGTTATTAAGACTTCTATTTTTATAGAAGTAGCGAAAATATGTTCCAATGTATTTCGAGTAGTTTGAGATAAAATAATGATTCAAAATTATGGGTTTATCAGATAATTGTGGTAATGATTTAGGTGTAAAATGTAATTTTAGCGAATTACATGTACGTACATTTTCATGATTTTTCCTCCTCCATCTACTCCCTATCTACCCCACTACCCTCCCCCCTCCATCTCCTCCCCTCCTCTCCCAGCCCTGCCTGTCACTAGTCTGAATGCTCTTCAGCATGTCAACCTAGCTCTATTTACATGTCTCCCTACTGGGCTTGCTGTGGATCTCAGCCCAGATTAGCCCAGAATAGCCACATTCTTTCACTCCAGCTCTTTCTAGAGAGCAAACATCCCTACCCTTCCAAACTTGACAACACTTACAACACTCTGCTCAGAATATGAGACAAGAGTTCTTGTGTTTTCTTGCCCTCTTATTAGGCAGTAAGAAGATGAGAGTGAAAGAGAAAGTCAACGTGAAATGGTGGTAGAGAGAGAGTGTGAGGGAGGGAGAGAGAGAAAGAGAGAGAGAGAGAGAGAGAGAGAGAGAGAGAGAGAGGGGGGCAAGGGAGATGGAGAGAGAGAGACAGAGACGGAGGGGGAGGGAGAGAGACAGAGACAGAGACAGAGACGGAGGGGGGAGGGAGGGAGAGAGAGACAGAGACAGAGAGAGACAGAGAGATATAGGTAGAGAGAGAGAGAGAGAGAGAGAGAGAGAGAGAGGGGGGGGGAAATGCAGAGAGAGAGAGACAGACAGAGAGAGGGGGAATAAATGAAATAAACAAGGGAAAATACTGTGCATGTGAGAAACTTTGTGCAAGTTAGAATATGAAATCATGAATCTCATACCAAGTCTTCATTATATAATAAGTCGCATAGATCAGTACCATAGACCATATTCATGAAATCTTACTAAGCCTAGTGCATTCATCTACATGCATATTTAGCAACTAACTAGGCTAGATAGGTGTCATTGATATATGTCCCTTTCTAGTTGAGGAAGCCTTCTTTTCCATTGGTATCCCATGGCATACTGTGTCCAGGTCTCCAGGCTGCGATCTCACTCCGGAGTCTGTTTCATCTCTCCTCCAATCAGCTGTTTACACTCAGAATTTGTGGAGTGTTGAAATCTGATTGCAGTCCCTGAAATATGATTTCTGCGGCCCCCTCGGGCCTTGCATAGTTGACCTAAGAAGCCACCGAAAAAAAGTGCATCAAGGGCATTAAAATTGGGCTCCGTCAGATTACTGAAGAGGATCTGAAAGCTTGCTTGTATGCTTCTCAAAAGCCCTTGTTAAACAGACGACCGTTGTTGCATGTGTTACTGAATGGCTTGTTTGCATCACAAAATTATGTGTGCAGCTTATAATGCTACACTTAAGAAGGAATGTTTGTTCACATTGATACCATCAATGATTTTTACCGCTCTAGGCCTCAATATGATCTGTGATAATCACCATTAGGGTCATCAAGGGTTATCGTATGTTTACACGTCTTATGATATTAATAAATGCATCTTTAACATAGCAGCATAAGATGTCTGTATGTAGATTCTCTGGTATATAGCAGTACAGTGTTGCGTAGTATTGTGTAAGAATATTTAGAACCATTGCTCTTTGGATGTTTTTCTGCCATATGCACCGACATGTATTTCAAGAAAATATGGATAAAACCTATAACAAGATTATATAATTGTACGTTAGTTTTCAATCCTTGTTTTTCCTTCCCATTTTGTAGGTCAACACATTATGTACATTAACGCAATGATTGATGTTTGCCCGTAGCCACTGTTGTAGTATGGTGACTGAAAGCAATTATCAGCCAGACTCTAACACCCCCCCCCCCCCCCATTTCATTTTTCAACTTTGTGTGGGCTTGAAGCAAAATGGGTTCCTTGAGGACCAGTTTGCACATTAGCATGATAATACAGATTAGCTTGACTTTAGTGTGTAGCGCCCCAAGTGGTATTCCAACCAATGAGAGAGCAGTGTAAACAGGGTTCAGGCTCGCTGAACACAGAGTGAGAACTGGAGCTGGCAGTGGGAATCGACCAATGGGGTGAATGCATTGCTGGGAAGGAAAGGAATTTTGATGTTTGCACATGTACGATCCAGGGACCTCTCATTTCTATCTCTTTCTCTCTCTCTCTCTCTCTCTCTCTCTCTGTCTCTCTCTCTCTCATTCTTGCTCTCAACTCCTTTTTAAAAATCTCTGCCTTTCTCTCTCTCTCTTTTCCTTGTTTATTCCTTTTCCACTCAGAGGCCTAAACCCAATGACACAAAAGACACCATCTTTAAATACCCTCTCTGATTATTTGTGCTGTGGACCAAATCACGATGGGGATTATCTCTTGCATGGGATACCATGTGACTTCCTCGTGGCCTGTTTTCCCTCAACCTTTAAAGCCCATTTGCAAAAGGCATGAAACCAGCAGGAATCGGCATTGAATGCATGCATTGTAGTGCGGACAGCAGTCTTCAGTCTCTTGGCCACATATACTTCCTCAAAATCTAGCTATCACTTTAATTCCACTTTAAACAACCATGAAACCTTGGATCAGCAGTATACCCGAATGAAAACATATATGAAATTTCACAGTCATAGCTTCACAAACATTTTCGTGAAAGTGAAAAACTATCCATGTTTACATCTGAAATATAGCAACCATAGTCTGCGTTTGAGACTACAGTAGACCATGTACTGTAGCTGCTTTTGACTCAGTCAAGGAGTGTAGAATACTCCTCATTCATGGAACAATGAATTACATTAAAGTGTCAAATTAAAGTCTGTGCTTCCAGACTAATGCTTGGACATACTTGTTTTTATGACTGCTCCACCCTGTCTCCATTTTACTATCGTTCCGTTCTACACGTAGGCCTACTTCTTGAACCTTGTAATCTTTTTGTCAACTTCAAGATCAGGTTGAAATTGAGATGATAGTGTCAGATTTTATCTGCTAACTTGGCATGTAATTTTTCAATGATTTGTTTTCATTCAACACCCCTGAACTTGAGATCTTGCTCCATCTAGCCTGGGAATGAATTCCCACCGGCCCTGGCAGGCTGCCCACTCTTCTCCCAAACACCAAAAAAGACCCACTCCCACGCATTCCTCATCACCGCTGTGTCCTCACCCGCCCACACTTACAAATACTATCCCCCAAATAATAATAATAATATGCACTTATTGTATAACCCTGTAGTATGGCACAGTATCAGCTCTATCTATTTTACAATACTTCTACCCTGGTCATTGGATACTTGTAAGTCTTTGTGACCCCTATCCAATCCCAAGGGATCATTTGGTATCAGACACTAAAGCAAACATATTCCATTCCTCCCAGGTACTCAATTATTCACCTGTGTGCAGAGCTGCAATATGTATGAAGTATTTTGCTGAACTATACAAGTGTCATGGAACAGCTAGAATCTTCGACTTTGAAATCTTCACTCATAGTGCACACCACTACACCATGATAACCCCATCACAATTCAAATAGCACAAATAGCTTGGTAATAATAAAAATGCTCAAGTCATTTACAAGGTATTTTCTTAAGTGCAAGGACATTATTCTTGAAAAACTTATACTTGAAATACATTTGCCAAAGGAAGCGCTCAATAAAACATCTATTTTTTTAAAGTAAATTTACAACTATTTTGTCCATCATTTGGGTCGTGAAGACACCCCATGGTCCCTCTAACCACTCCGCAGTGGCCAAGCTTTGGTAGGTAACCTTCTAACCTGTGGTAAACATACACACACCACTCCTACTCCCAAGCTTAATACACCCTCAAAATATGTTTATGATTCACCTGTGAAAGAAACCAGTCCAGGGATACATTCTAGGAGATATAACACACTTCACACCGTCATTGCATTTCTATCATGCTTTACCCCATAAAACCCAACAATACCAAAATAAACTTCTAGGCACCTATATCCAGGGATGACAGATTAATGCCTGGATTTTTATTGTGATGATCAGAATAGAAGGTATAGTATTTCATTATTGTTCATGTACCCGCAGCTTTCATTTTAAATGGAGCTTTATAATAAATAGGTAATTTTATTTGTTGGGAAATCATCCTACTGCTGATCAAGTGAACCCTGTTATGTACCAATGGGACAGAGAAACTTCACTTCTTTAAATAAAGATATTGCAAAATCATGGGAGATATTTCAAAAGTAAAGTTGCCATCAAAGAGGAATGCTTTTACAAGAAATCTTGCTCCTTATTTCCTCAGTAACCCTCATCATATCCAAATTCTGAATGTTGAATTGTATTTATCAGATTCGATCAGTTGAACTCTAAATTCCTCTTTAACTTCTCTGGATGATTAGATCATGCTTTGTCCTAATTTACGACAAAAATGCTGAAATATTTTAGAGTAGCCCTTGATGGTTATTGACTGAGTAGGCGATTGCTCCTGCTGGAGGCGTGTCTCATATTTGCACTGTGCACACTCCCTCTTTGCATATTAAAGATATTGTAGCTCTTTTGCAGGTCAAGCAAATTAAAATTAAATGTGGCATTTCATATGTGAACAGTTTTCCACTTTTTCTGAAAAGGTATGTGGAGCTATGACTGTGAGATTTCAAACATCTTATCTTTAGGGTTTACTGCTGATACCTGCTAAGTTCCATGACCTATGTCCAAGGGCTACCCTTTCTTTAAGGCTTTCATGATACCAGCACTTAAAGGGATGATAGCATGGGGGTCAGGGCATAATTGCATATCCTGCCTTCACAATGATAGTCAAGTCAAAGATCCGCCTGTAATAACCAAAGATGAGAGAAATAATACTGGTAGGCTTATCATGACAGAGATCATGATGGTGTTAGCCACTTAACGTCAACTTCATTTCCATACTAGATCCGTCATCCCACTAAACGGAAAGCTGGTTTTCCGTGAGAGAAGTTTCGGTATCAATACAACTTTCATCCATTTATTGACACAAGTGGTTCATTGACGGTTCTGTGTATTACCAGGCCAAATATGAATAGGACGGCAACAACAAGACTTGCTCTCATCTTGCTCTCATCTATTGATGAACAAAAAATGAAATTCCTACCAAAAAATACTCCCACCGTAGGTTCATTTCTCTGTATGAATGTAGAGAAATAACTGACAAAACAACTTAAGATTAGAAAAGATGGTAATCTTCGTTTGCGTAGGCTTACATGTATAGTAATGGTATCTCTTCCATAAAGCCTTCCTCATGTTTTGAAGTTACTGCCAATGTCATACTGTGTTAAAGGAAACTGCATGTTTATACACAACTAATACCAGCTGATGACAGATACCATGGTTCATTGATTACGATGTGCAATATAGATTGAAGCGATGAAAATAACATGATTGTCTGGATAACTGGGTCATACATTTTGAATTGCATATTTTTCTATAAATGGTGTGCATTTAGAAACAAATTTTGAGGTTTTATTTGTAGTGAACATCTTTTGTTGATGTTAATGTTTTCAGCATTAACGGCATAATATCAACTGCTGTTATTCATATGATTGTGAGTGGGTTGTATCTATCTCTATCTTTCTCTCTTCTCTCTCTTTTCTTTCTCTTTTCTTTTTTCTTTCTCTTTTCTTTATTTTCTCTTTCTCTCTCTCTCTCACTCTCTCTCTCTCTCCCTCTCTCTCTCTCTCTCTCTCTCTCTCTCTCTCTCTCTCTCTTTCTCCTTACCTCCCACTCTCTCCCTCCCACTCTTGTCTCTCCCACTCTCTTCCTAAATGGTCATGATCGTGTACTTCCACTGTAGTTTAGAGTCTTGCCTTTATCGGTGTCAGTGTAACTTGAAGCAGTCAGTGGACCTCAGATTCTGTTAGTTTCTGTTTGTACAGTGTATGTGTAGGCGTGTTGTTTGTATCATTCCACCTCTGTTGCCTAGCACCAGGCCTGTGGTGTAGCTTGTTAACCTGTCCCACTATTGGTTGACCAGTGCCCCAGCAGGGTGGCATTACCCAATCAGCATGACCCTCTCATATGCGGTCTCAAAATAGCACCTCACTCTCAATAGTGCATTCAATATTGCCAAGATTATACCATCATATTACTAGTACATCCTGGTTTGAGTGTCACTAAAGTTGTTGAGTTGGTATTGAAATAAGCATTATTCTAATTGATCACATGGTCCAGTTTTACAAACTATCTGGTGTACAATGTCATGATGAGAAATTGGATGAACTGTAAAATAAAGCTACTGCATTTCAGAAGTCAGAATCTATTACTGAGTTCATTCAATAGTCTGACTTTGTATTGCCAAAGGGTCAGGGGCCATATTAATGAAATCTTTCTTGCCTAGTTAGTTACTAAAAATTGCAATGAGCTGAATGCACTTAATTAGATAACTGGGTTAGAAAGGTTTCATGAATATGGCCCAGGTCTACATTAGAAGCACCCATACATACATACATACACACACGCACGCACGCACGCACGCACGCACGCACGCACGCACGCACGCACACACACACACACACACACACACACACACACACACACACACACACACACACACACACACACACACACACACACACACACACACACACACACACACACACACACACACATGTACAATAAAAGTGTGGCGTACATGTATGTTGGATGTGTAGGCGACTGATGATTGCATGTTGCAGCCAGACACAGAGAGAGAGGAATCAATCAAAATTACTTCAGATTATGGGATAAATTTGGCTGGAAATGGTGGAGCCGGGCTTTGGGTTTACCGGTCCCTGAGGGTTCCTAATGATGACAAATCACTCGGGCAGTTTGTCTCTTCCAAATGGATATCAGAATTTAATGATGAGTAGGACAGTGTGCTCTACAAGGAGCTTCCACTAAATCTGCCTTCCGCTCGCAATCACATGCTAGTAGCCCCCACACGGTAGAAGGCCCATCTCGCTGCGTGGGTTGTGAGGTACACAAGAAGCTTGAACTTAGTCTGCAAACACAGACTCTAATTTAAAGACAGCCAGTCCCTTTTTCAGATCACCACAAAACCATGGAAACATTGGCAAAACATAGAGAAGTGTTAGCAAGCTGTATATTCACAATTTGAAACTGATACGTAGTGTTAAATTCAAATAATGCACGTAAACAACGTCTGATTAATAGTCTTTACCTCAGGCTCTTAGCAGTTTGTGTTGAAATATCTGCTTTATTGATTAATCTGTTTATTAAATTATAAAACGCATTATGAAAAAAAAATTGTTCTATGGAAGGAATCATCTCCAAAGTTTGGTAGTTACTCATAAAATTAGGATTTCTCACATGCATAATAACCACATAGAGACTGTAACAAAGACTAATACTTTTTTCGTAGTACGAAAAAAGTCGGTTTGAAATTTAACGGCTGAATTTTTTTACATATACAGAAAGCTTCAACATGCTATATTCTTAGAAATGGTCTTGAATCACACTTTCTTCAATTTACGATCGTGATAGACGATTTCAAATTTTAGGCTTGCAAAAGGGACGGACAATCTTTAACACTTAAACACAATTTGTATTGTGCCTTGAGTAAAGACTATTCCACACTCCCTGACTGTGTCAGTATCAGCTACAGTACATGGCCTTTTGTAGTCTCATAACGCAGACTCTACTTCTTGCATTATCAAAAGACAATTTTCAAGAGCAGTTTCCTTGCATTTAACTTCTGCATGTACCATTAGCACATATTTCAGTTTAGCTCCCTCAATCCCAAAGGCAACACGCTGCATTGTAATTGACATGGGACTATCAATGGATGGAATTAGAAGGATTAATGATTCCTGTGTTATCAATGATTAAGCATGATCGCCATAGTATTGACTTTTCATAGCATGATCTACCCTACACCATTGAAGAGGAACATGGATTTGTTAATGCCGAGCATGGATTTGTATTGAGGTTTCCCAATGAGCCAAAACTAATCTTTAAACACACAGCTATGTAAATACCACCAGCAGGACTGTATTGTGTTTGCTCATTGGGATCCAGAAACCAAAAGACATTTGAACTGTTCATTTAAAAATAAATTCTAGTATGAGGAAATGTTTTTCCTTGAGATTTCAATCAAAGGGAAGAGAGGAGGTTAGGGTTGCGGTCTCTTCTTCACGGGATGTAAGAAGAGAAAGTTGGAATGAAGCCAGAAATTTTTCTTGATTGATGCAATAGTGCTTGTAAATGTGTGTCTTGATCATCAGACATTCCTGAGTACCACTGCTAGTGCCTGTCATTGCTTGGGACGGTCTCTTTAAAGACAGCCAGTCCCTTTTTCAGATCACCATAAAACCATCGAAACATTGGCAAAACATATAGAAAAGTGTTAGCAAGCTCTATATTCACAATTTGAAACTGATACGTAGTGTAAAATTGAAATAATGCACGTAAACAACGTCTGATCAATAGTCTTTACGTCAGGCTCTTAGCAGTCTGTGTTGAAATATATGCTTTATTGATTAATCTATTTAGTAAATTATAAAACGCATTATGAAAAAAATTGTTCTATGGAAGGAATCATCTCCAAAGTTTGGTAGTTACTCATAAAATTAGGATTTCACACACACATAATAACCACATAGATACTGTAACAAAGACTAATACTTTTTTCGTAGTACGGAAAAAGTCGGTTTGAAATTTAACGGCTGAAATTTTTTACATATACACAAAGCTTCAACATGCTATATTCTTAGAAATGGTCTTGAATCACACTTTCTTCAATTTACGATCGCGATAGACGATTTAAAATTTTAAAGACAGCCCGTCCCTTTTTCAGATCACAACAAAACCATAAAAACATTGCCAAAACATATAGAGAAGTATTAGCAAGCTGTATATTCATAATTTGAAACTGATTCGTTGTGTAAAATTCAAATAATGCACGTAAACAACGTCTGATGAATAGTCTTTACCTCAGGCTCTTAGCAGTTTGTGTTGAAATATCTGCTTTATTGATTAATCTGTTTATTAAATTATAAAGCGCATTATGAAAAAATTGTTCTATAGAAGGAACCATTTCCAAAGTTTGGTAATTACTCATAAAATTAGGACTTCACACATGCATAATAACCACATAGATACTGTAACAAAGACTAATACTTTTTTCGTAGTACGAAAAAAGTCGGTTTGAAATTTAACGGCTGAAAGTTTTACATACACAGAAAGCTTCAACATGCTATATTCTTAGAAATGGTCTTGAATCACACTTTCTTCAATTTATGATCGTGATCGACGATTTCAAATTTTAAGCTTGCAAAAGGGACGGACAATCTTTAAGCTTGCAAAAGGGATGGACAATTTTTAAACCCATTCATATATATACCACCTATCAGCAAAATAAGCACACCATATGCATCAATGTTGCTGATGCCTTAATAATTTTGAATACACACAGAGTTACAACGTACAAATTATTCTCTCATTACTATCCATTTTGCAAATCAACTTGTTATTATTGGTTCATTTCCTTTCTATTCTAATTCCTGTATGGCAACACAGAATGCTTCCATATAGGACTTGTCTACACTACCTGTGGTAAATGATATTGATAATAGTTAAATATGTATTTATAGCACATAAAACATAGGCGTAATTAAATCTCTCTATGTGCTTAACAGAACAGAAAACATAAGGAATAGAAATGGTGCACAAGGTTCACAGTTGTGATATGTGGTAGACTGTAAGAGAGACAGAGAATTGCTACTCAAAATGATTCTTCTAGATACTTCTCAAGCTGAATTGTAAGCGTGACCGTCAGAGACTAAAAGTGCCTTAAAGTGCGTGGGGAAACGTGTGGGAGTCTGGGAACATTGTGGAAGAATCAGTAGGGAATCAGTAGGAGTATCTGAAAGAGAAAGAGAAAGAGAAAGCATGCGCTCCTCCAACCCACTTCCACTTGTTGATGTTCTCATCTTCTCACAACCCCGTTCACACTGAAGTTATATTCTTAACCTCTTTTCTGACTTGTTTATTTACTTATTCAGTCCGCTTGCTTTTTTTCAGTCTTCCATCAGTAGGCTTGTACTGCTCTCCCAGGGGCCCTGTGTACAAGTAATGCAATACATATTGATTTAGTCTACCACTAAACTTGAAAGTGTAGTTGCTGGAAGAAACTGAATATTTAGTTCATATTTTTCATTGACATATTTAAGTACAGACTAACTTAACAAAGTAGCTGATTAATCCAGACTAAATGCTGCATGGAATGAAATTTGTCAGTGCAGAAAAGCAAACATTAAGAGCTAGGCGGTCCATTTCATAAATTCATCAAGTTCCCTTATTAATTAGAAAGTTACTATTAATGTTAATAGATGGCAAGTCCAAACTACTATCTCTAATACAGAATTCTGATTCTTTGTAAGGTGGGGCCTAGCCCAGCCCAGCCCAGCCCAAACCTGCTGATGTGCCCCCCATGCTCACGTGAAAATTATTTATTTTATTTATTTGTTTGTATTATTTACCCATGGTGGCCCCTTCAGTGATTGAACACTGTTCTACCAGTGGGCCCTGCTTTACTCTCACTGTTCAGAGTTATGATTGATATCGATGACAAGTTATGTTGTGATCAATGGCAGTTCTTAACCCAGAGGGGGCCCAGCTCAGAGCTGTTGATACGACTCGAATACTCATGTGAAAGGTGTATGTTTTGAGTTGAGTTGTATCCCAGCGTAGCTCCATGATCCCAGTCAGGCCAGCAGTGCAGGGGGAATATGTGGGAGAGGAAACGATGTCCTGCCCCTCGCAAATTGGTAGAATTGCCTCAAATTATCCAATCTTATAGCCTCTTCAGTCCCTCCTGTGGTAAACCCTGTGGTATGCGACCTGGAGGTGTGTCCATGATGGGAGCTTCTGATTGGCTCATCACCACTTTTGGCAGAGTTCCAGCAATCAGATGATGGAGGATTACAGGGGAGAGCTGGCGACCTTGTGGTGATATGTAGGTCATGGAGGCTAGCAACAGATTTGTGGAGGCTCCGTGGAATGTTGGACAAATTATGTTTCATCCAAACTTCAGATCAGAGGGGAGAGAGGAATCAAATCATGATGAATCTGAGACACTTCTCACCATCTTCCTTGACGTTGAAGCAAGGGAGCTGCACTTCCTCCACTTCAAGCAAAACATTCTGTGGACATTTATCATGATTACTGTCAAAGTCTGTTGACAGACCCATTATGACACAAGCCATTGTTCAAGAAATAAAGCATTCATGTTTTCAGCATCGGTATTCCCTGGCCGTGTGGCTGGCTGTGCTGATTTGACATCTCACTTAAGTCTTACATATTATCTAGCATGGCAGCTAGCCTGTTTGGGTATTTACCAATCCAAACTACAAAACTCAATAGATGGGTCTGGCTGCAGTAGACTAATCCTCATTCTCATTTTCATTTTAAAAATCAAGATGGTTCAGCTTGCTTGTTTATGACGAGGTCAGGTGTGCAAAGTAGCAACAACTAATTTTCTTGTAACAATTAATAAATAAAGTCGCTGGTATTTCATTCTATTTGTTGATATATAATATCAGAATGCAAGCGCTGTTCCCTTTACGATGTCATGGCTCCGGTCACTGGTATACTACCGTGTTTATATCTACTTCAATTATTAGAATTCAATCAACATACCAAAGTTCTATAAACTGTTCCGTGTCTCTGACTTTTATGAAGTGTTATCTTCTTTCCTACCGGTATAAAGCCAGTACCGGTAGTGGTTGAAAACAACACTGCTTTACAATATTTGTAGATTGTTGGTAGCAGTGTGTTTTATGTAGCTGACTTTACTCTTAGCTCCTCCTGTTTGTAAGTTGGGATGCTAATGGTTCCTCCGTTTATTTTACCCGGCTAATAAAAAGGAGGCCGACATAGAAAGGATAAATAGTTATACTGCAGGTGTCGGCTCCTTTATAACATAAAAGTAGTTACCATGGTAACCTTAACTCACCGTTTATAACCCTTTTACACAAATAAAAATAGTACCCTCAAGTTGTGTACCAGTAAGCCATTTCAAAGATTTACTGGTATTTTTGTTATTTGTTATTGTTTACTATATAGGTTTGCATTCTGAATGTATGTTATGAAATGTACAGTGATGACTGATAAAAGAACAATTTTGCTGTGATAGGCTTTAACTTTCAGGGAAGGCAACTTTCTTGCACAGTAATACGGTAATTGGAAATAGTGGGCTGCTATGCGCAATTAGTAAGAGAGCTGAATAGTTGACCAATACTATTCAGCTAATCCTCCATCAAATTCTACCGTGGATGGGTCTAGATGTGTGTGGAAATAAGACCTGAAGGAAGAGAGTCAACAGAATGCTGGTGGTCTCAGAAAGGTTTCAAGACTGAAAAGGAATTTACTGACCTATTTTATTTGCCTCTAAACCTCTATTGCTCTGTTGGTACACAAGCTACTGAAATTAGGAGATTTAAGCTAGGCTTATTTGGGTACTTGTTACCCTCATCCACTTCAAAGTCATTTGCCTTTTTTTTTATTTCCCCACTTTGAAAAATAAACTTTTGTCTTCTTTTGTGATGCACTTATCCTATTCTGAGTGAGAGGTAGGGAATCTTTACCCTAGGAAAGCTTTTTACAAAGTTTGTTGCTGAGCCGACCACTAAATCTGTGCATTTTCTTTGAAAGGTTGTGCTTTTGTTGATATGATTAGTGCAGTGTGTGGGTTTCTGTTTTTATGTTGGTTTCTAGGCGCAGTGTGTGCTATGTAAGTGTGTGGGTGGGTGTAGTGGATAAACTGTTGATTCTTCCTCCATCCGATTGGATTCAAAGTTAAAAATCATAGTGTGCATGCATGTAGGATGTGGGGATAAGAGGCAAAGCATACAGACGGAACATGTTTGTCTTTCTTGGATAAACCTTGTATCAGATTGGCCAAAGGATGGGCTGCTGTGTATGCAGGATTAAAGAGATAATGGAATAGGAGGAGCCTCTTGTATAAATGTTGGTGCAGTGAATGAATGAACAAGTTCTTGTTGATAAACAACACCACAAGGACTAAAGTAACATGGCTATGTGTCCTCCAAATCAATCTTGAATAAGCAAAGTCTGTGGTTTTGTGGGGAAACTGCTAAGATTTGTAAAACAAAGATGAAATCCTTGATACTATGGATGAGGAGTTAATCAGATTATAGGTGGAGCCAGTTAGGAGTGGCTGTGGTAATTCGTAAATAATCAAGATTTTGAAGATTTAAGTGGCAAAACATGGCACATTTGACTCAAATTTGAGCTTTTTATTTATTGTGACATCTCTTTCAAGTCTGTATCTGGGGATTTCAGTTCAAGTTTGTTTGGTCAAAGACATGCATCTTTCACATGCAGACATAAGCCACTGTTTTTTCTTGTACAGAATATCCTAAATCAGTAAATCGATACTTGTCAGTATCAGTAAATCGATACTTCTCAGTATCGGTAATACTTGTCAGTAAATCGATATTTGGTCCAAGTGGGATATCTTTCAAATGCAGACAAAAATCTCTACTTTTTGTGGTACTGAATATCCTGAATCAGTAAATCGATACTTGTCGCTTCCCAAGCCTGCATAGGAGTAATCACCGTGGTAACTGCCACGATGATTCTGGTGCAGTGGGACTACGGGGTTGGAGTGTGTCGTTTACCTATGTGGCGAGTAGAAGCTGTGCATACAAGGTTCTCAGAGATTCCTCTCGGAAAGCAAATTGACCTTTCTCTCCCTCCAGCTCTCATGTGTACCCTTGTTGGGGAGCTGAAAACATTGCCACAAGAGCTCCCTTCATGCATTGTAACCGATTATCTACTCAACTTGCTTCAAGTGCCTGTGCGAAACATGCATCACCTGTGTACATTACACAGATACAAAGTGAATATATTCACATATTCCTTTCAAAACTTCTTTCTCTTTTAACTTAATCTTCTCTTACACCTGTCTGTTAGTTCTCATAACATTTTGTGTAAAATAGACACTACATCTACAGACCAAGATAACTAGGCACTGGATTGTATGATAACCCAAATATGAGCAAACCTTATGACAAGTGTGTTAATGAATGTCGTCCCATGGTGAAACATCTGTATGTCAGTATGAGAGTATGAACCCTAAGGTTGTATCCGTTGGTCTTGCAAGCCTGTCTAGAAAATGATAAAGGCCATGCCAGTCCGAACTAAAGATCTCCTGCACAGTAAATCCCGATCTGATAATGTGAATACTAAAAGCTGGTTCTCCTGCCTTGTTCTTACAGCATTGTCTAGAAATGGAAAGATTGCTGAAGTCCGAACCTTGCCAGCTGCGAGACCGGAGGATGACGGAGCCGGAGAACCCCTGGAATAAATTCATTTTACCTTGCCAGGATCGAGCCGTGATGATGGACAAAGACTCAGACCTGCTGGGTTTCTCGGACAGTGAGTGCGGGGACAGCCGCTTTGACACGATAAGCCTAAGCTCAAGTTCGAGCGGAGTTTCGTGGGACAGCTCGGGGGAACTTTCGCCCTCGCCGTCTATGACCACCATCACGTGTGACCCTTTCAAAACGGAATTCAAAGCCGCAAGGATGATCTCCGAGGCGACTCTGACCCCTCCTTCCTCCCCAGAACTCGGCCGTAGCCGGTTAGTGAGTGTGCCCGTCGGACAATTGGTAGCGGTCAGCATGCATGGGGGCATCGTAACGGACAGGGGGACGGTCAGGATGCGCAGTTTAAATCCTGTGTCGTCCTCTAGAGGGAGTAGCAAGCGGTCAGAGTCGCCAGACCCCAAGCGAAGAGTTCACAGGTGTCAGTTTAGTGGTTGCAGGAAAGTTTACACGAAGAGTTCCCATCTCAAGGCGCACCAAAGAACACATACAGGTATGTACCTACATTGTTTCTTTTCTAAATGATCATCAAACCACCAGGAAATGTCTCTCTTATTTGGGGTTTAGCCAACTCTGTTTCAATAGGTAACAATCTAGCATGTGTTGCTTTGTTGGGCAAGCAGATACAAAAGAATGTGTGCCATGTTGCTATTGAAACAAAGTTTACCAAACTCTATGTATAGGCTCGAAGTAATTGTAATCAAAGATATGTCCAGTGTCAATCAAACTGATGTATATTAAATGTTCTACCCTCTATATGCCTCCAAAATGTTGAGTAAAATGTGACAGGTGTTTATTTCAACATCACAAGGTTTGTACATGAATTTCTAGCTGCTCTATAGTTGATAATTAAATGAGCGAATTAACATGTTAAGCACAATATTTCTGTTATATCAGTGATGATGATTTCAGGAACAGCAGTGCAAATTTAAGCTTGTGTGCAAACTATGTGTAGTGCAACTCTCAGTATGTACGATGCATTCCATGTACATGAGGCGATATGACAGGGTTGCGTGCTGATGTTTCTCTCCCAAATCAAATTGAATTCCATGCATGGTGCTGCACTACAGGGTTTCTATTTGCTTGTAAATTAGCTGTTGGCTTTCAGAAACCTTTAAAAGCTGAGGTGGTGTCCATCCAGTGTTGGAGCCTGCCTTCCCTGTCTCCAGCAACGCTGCTCCACTAATTGTCATTGATTATAACAGCCGCAGCAAAACGATCTAAAGGGTGATTGATTTTCTGGCATGCATGAAGGTTTTTTGGTAATTACTAGGGACAACCATGCGACCAGTTCGCAGAGATTTATGGGTAATTACGCTGAGAGCAATCTGTTCCTGCATCCGGCCCATAGGAGGATTATACATGATACCAGTACAACCAAACAGGGCCTGCTTATTTCAATTTATGAGAGCTTTTTTCATAAGCCTAATTGGTTAATATCAACACTAGGGTACATGGTGTGAAAGTTAAGATGTATGGCATTTTAAGGGGACAGACTTGAAAGATGCATTGTTTAAAGGCACTGGTCAGTTGTGGAGAGATGATGGGACCTGAGAGGACGGCAGCATCATTCTTCCCTCATCATGGATAAATCCCATTCTTGTTTGCATCCAGGATTGTGAGAAAGGATCTCCTCTAAGTTCCTGAAATCAAACAAGAATGGACCAGTGATGATGGTAGAGCAGGTGCTTAAAATGTAATCAGAGAGGTCCTGATGTTAGTACAGTACTGCCCTACCCTGACAAAAGGAAGCAACTGAAGGGACTTTTCTTGTAAATAAGCAAAATGTGTCTGTCATTTGCATTGGCATTAATGCAATACCACATCATGTTAGAGTGAATATCTCGCAGCAAGATGAATATTTCTTGTCCAGATTTTGCCTGTATGTAGGGAATGCTGGCTAAAATCTAAGAATACCAATAACCCAGATTTTAGTGACTTGTCACTTGCTTCCTTTTGTCAGAGTGGGGCAGAGTAGTAGCATTATCTTTTATTGAGATTATATATTGAGAACGAATTGTTTTGCACATATGGTATGGTTAAACAATACAAGAAATGCCTAAAAAATCTAGTGATATCAATTGTGATATTATCGTATGTTGAGATTACATGTACGATATGGTAAAACAATACAACGGCTCAACATTTATTGCCAGGATGACCATTTTAAGGCAGTAGTAGTCCACTGATCTGGAAGTTGTAATTTGTATTTACATCATGCAATGTCAACTGAATCAGCCCTCTATTAATGCTTGAACATGTGGGGTCACGTCGATATTGACTTGTGTTATTTCAGCAGCACATATTTTTTGTGCTTGTTGCAATTATTGATTGAGTTGCACTTTAAACGGCTGACTCATATTGCTGAAGCACAGGCAGCCTGGCTGGCCCTGGCGAGTAGCAAGTGGTTGTAGGAACAACAGGAGTCACAGGTTGTGCGAGCAGGCTTCTGGGTGAGCATTAGGGGTGACTCATTAATGCATAATTAATATGCAGGAGTCCTCTCCGCAGTCAGCGAGAGTGTGGAGGGTGGGATTTACGAGCAGCCAGGAGCCAGCGAGCTGAGCCCCATGCTTTATTCATGGCGGAAGAGAGACGGGCTCGTGATGTGAAGTCAAATATGGCTCATTGGCCAAGACATTAACTATGCACACTGCTTATTTTCATAGTGTGGTTTAACCTTGCTACCAGGCTGTCAGGCATTTCAATCCAAACTACAATATTCAAAAGCAGGTCTGGTGGCAGTAGACTAATCATTCTCAATTCATTCTCTGGCTTGCATTTGAGGTGGAGGAAGAAAAGAAGAGAAGGAAAGAGTGCCTAGTCTTGTGCATACTAGACTCTTATTTTAAAGTTTGAATTAATAATATCCAAACGCCTGGAAGCGAGGTTAAGTGTTGCGGTGTGATGGAAAGACTGCTGATATAGGGTAATCTGGAAGGTCAATGGAGATGAGACATGACAAGACAAGAACGTTCCCATCATGCTACAGTACTAGTGTGTGTATTTATCTTAAGATGTTATGGGAAGGTTTCTTAGAAACTGGTATAGGCATGTTATAGGTACTGTAGAAGGTTAATGGTGATCTCTTTGACATGGACACACAATGTAACAGTGCATTAGCTGCAGCAATGCATTGTATCAGGTTTAATTCATCCAACCTTTTGCTTTAAATATCAGTCGTGACTGACTCATCACGTGTGTAGATTGTACAATTTTACCATCTCAAAGAGTATGCTACAATATATCATATTATGTGATGTATCCGAATGATATCCTTATTTCTTCAAGTAGACTCATACTTTTTAAATGCATTTATTGTATCTCATACCTCACTCCATGCTTGATCTGTGCTTTAAAACAAACAACATTTTAAATGAATTATTGGGTGATTTATTTAATCACATATTCAGCTTGTGCTTCACTACACGCTTGGAAATATTCAAACTGTTCAATGTTCCATTCAATAATATAGAAGATATAAGTGGTCTTTGCCTTGGCTTTAACTTGGTGGGGTGATAGAGCGTACCGGATACTGACTGGGCAGAGGCAGGGGCATAGGACACCATGCATGAAGCATGAAAGAATAATGACCAGTTAGGCCTAATTGGTATCCTGGCGACCTCGTCTTGCTAGAATCCAGTTGGTCAGTAGGTTCAGGTTTAAAACGAGCAGTAGCAAGCTAGCGAGCTAGCTTCAGGGCCTGGCTGGGTTGTGAAGGGGGGTCACGGATGGGTAGCAGCCATTAACCATGGAGAGATAAAGAAGATGAAACCTGTCATAGCATTCATTATGTAGGGACGTGATGGGTATTAGCTAGGCAGGTCGTCTCTACTGGAGCATTCACCAGCTCTTCAATACCACCTCCTAGTTTGCAGCACATACCCATGTCCTTCATAAAGTGCATGAAATATAGTCCCATTTTTTATCAGTTCCAACTGGGATGGGCAAAATAGTGCCCTTTTTGCTCGTTTCAGTTTATTTAAGACATTATTTTCCAGGTCAGAAAACTTGTTTCCAACACACACCCACCTAAGTTTGCAGGAACATACATTGTACCGATGTCCTTCGTATAGAGGTAGTGTCTGAAATAGAGTCTGCTTTATGAGACTACCACAGGCCATGTACTGTAGCTGTCTATATTTTGACAGTTTTATTGTTCTTATATGTTTCTATATGGCACTCAGTCAAAATTGACTATTTTAGCCATTAACGAACATGTAACGAACTTTCCTTCTCAAAAAAGTACTATCACCTACAGTGTAACGAACTTTTCTTCTCAGGTGATCAGATGGGAAAAACTACGCTTCATCACGTGATCAACTTTTGACCAATCATACAGCAACATTCTTAGTATGTGGAATATAAATTGTATTAATGTGTCAAACTAGAGTCTAGCGTGCAGACTTAGCGCTTCCCTCGACAGGTACAGTTTATAAGTGTGGGAATTTGGGCCAGGCCATCTAAATATCGCTTTTTGTCACACAGATGGACTTATTTCTTCCTGTCATCATATTCTCACAATGTGTCTCCTTCCTCTGATGTACACTCTACCTCTGCATCGTCATTTGTTCTGTAGGTAGACAAAGTAATAAATTACAATGGAAGCGTAGGAGCCATATTCATGAAACCTTTGTAAACTTAGCTCTTGAAATACATTCAGCTACATGCATTTTTGGCAACTAACTACATGTAGGCTGGGAAAGGTTTAGTGGCCCCAGCACGATAATTGTTTCACCAAAATGACATCTTGTTTACATGTAGTGTTCGTTATCTGGTGTTGAAGCAGGATCCCAACATGAGTAAAGACAATCAAGAGAGCTGAAATATTGACGAGGAGTAATAGGGACTATAGGCAATGCCTGCTACTCCAATTATCCCGATGGCCTCAGCAGTAATTATTTTTCGGGCCTCTCGTTGCGATCGTTGAGGCATGAGCATGGCTTCCGCTACCGCTCATCCGTTGCAAGTTTCGAAGCACTCACCCTCTCTATCCACCATCCCTTCTCCATGTACCACACCGCGCTGGCATGACATGGCAAACAAGAATATTTCGAGATTGAAAATATTTGTGTTTGTTTTCGATAATCAACTGTAAAACCAAAATAGATGTCATGGTTACAAGAGCTTTATAGATTTATTCCCTCTGCTTCGCTTCCTTCCAATATAATATTAAAGTCTGGTAATGAGGCAAGCGGATGATGGGTTTCTGTTTTATCTCTGTTAATGATGGGCCCCTCGCATCAGGGTAGACATGTTGATGGCGTCCAATGCTAGTGGCTGGCGTATGCACCATTGCAAGATGGAAGTGTAGATATTTATAATTGGGAAAGTCTTGGTTAATAATTAAACTTCAGTTTCATCTCCATCCCACTGAGACGAAGAGGTTTCTATTGGTCAACCCATTCTTCTAAAGGTACATTGATGTGTACATGTGGGACTGCGAAAAATCAGCAATGCTGTTTTTTACAAATTTTCTTTTTTAACACTGATTCAAAAAATGTAATCAATGACCCCCACAGATGTCAAAAGTGCCCCCATGAAAACGTCTAAAAAGGTACGACTTGCTTCAGTTTGCTTGTTTCATAATGTCATGAAAATTTCCCTGCACTAATCAATTGTTATTTCTTCCCCTGGTTTTCTGTACGATCATTATACTGAATGTCATTCATATAACATGAAGCACACGGTACCATTCATTATGCAACATCAACAGCTGGAGTCTATTGAGCTCCACCATAGACAGAATCTTGAAGTTATCTTTCCTTGGACTTAGAGGGCTATTTTGCAAGTCTGTCTGCTGAAGATCCATGCCACCCCCTGAGTATATATCTTCCTCTGGGGGAGTTGTTATTCCAGTTGCCAAGTGATAGGCTGAAATGACAATGCCTTCCCACATCCCCTTCCTTCTGTTTCATAGTCTCAAGTCCAGTCTTCAACATTTAGTAGTTGTCACACATATAGTGTAAGGAGGTTAAGCCGGATTAAATTCCTTTTTATTACCGGGTAGTCATTAAGAGGAAAATGCATGATCAATTTGCAGGGTGGGAAAAGGTTATTATATGTCTTGTACTCAAGATGAAGTTTAATGGAAATTGTAGCCTCTCTATTTGTTTTTTAAACTGTACTATTGTCTCCAGTATACCAGACAGTGTTATAGTCCGTATACAATAGTGTTTAGGAATTGTATACCCGTAATAGAGCTACATTCATGATGAACTCTTGCCTAACATTCATTGTTAATTGTAAACACCTTTCCCTTGAAGGGTGAAACTAACTGTCATTGCGACTATAAATAAACAATCCTAGTTTCGCTTCAACTCAATATTTTATTGCGGTCTCTCATATAACCTGGCACAGACATCAATGTGTCTTACAAATCACCATAATAGCCATCAGATTTTATGACACATTTATGATGTATAATGTCAGCATACCCAACATTAATGATTTCCTGTCTGGAATGAAACAGAACGTGCTTTATTGAAGAAACTTTCTTCTGCATTGTCTGGTAGACAATGGCCACCAGAATGCATTATTATTCAATGTTGACTCTCAAACTCTCAAACTGTTTTGAGTTTGTAGAAGGAATGTTTTACTGTGGTTTGGGTTATGTTATGTTGTATTTTACATTCCCAGTACATTGTACCCCTAGAATTGTATGCATTGGATTGGAAATCAGCTACCAAAATATGTTTATGACATGATAGACAATACAAATGTGAGGTAACAAAAATAATCTGACATACATCTGTTATTGGGACATTCCTGATTGGTCTTATATGTCTGTAGTTGGGTCCATGATCCTACATGCTCAATGCAATGTGGGTCTAGCTGTGCTGCTCTGTGTTCAGTCACAAATTGTTTTATGTGTTAGCAGCTTCTTGAGTCATATCTACGTTGGACTGAAATACAGACAGGCAGATAGATAGGTAAAGAGAGAGAGAGAAAGAAAGAGAGAGAAAGAGAGAGAGAGAGAGAAGGGGGAAGAGAGAGAGAGAGGGGGGGCAGAGAGAGAGAAAGAGATAGAGAGAGAGAAGGAGAGAGAGAGAGAGAGGGGGAGAGAGAAAGAGAGAGGGGGAGAGAGAAAGAGAGAGAGAGAGAAAGAGAGAGAGAGAGCGAGGAATAGACAGACAGAGACAAAGAGACAGAGGAAGAGAGAGAAAGAGGTAGAGAGACAGATGAAGTAGGTTATAGAGGAAGAGACAGAGAGGGAGAGGGAGTGAGAGAGAGGGACAGATTATAACAGGAAGAAACAGGGCAAACCACTTCCTTCCTGCTCTCTCACACTGCTAACAAGTCTTAACCAGATTACGGGCAGAAGGTGCAAACCTCGTTAGTGAGTCCACATAATGACAGATATTGGCTGAGAATGATCAATGGAAAGATAATGAATATGGAAATTCATGCAGTACGCACATTTTGTGGTCAGTATCAGGGATTGGAGCTTTACTCAGAGAAGATTTAATTGCCTCTGTCTTCTATGCAGCATAACAGCAATAATTTCTAAAAATCTCTCGAAAGCCACTGTTGACCGTAGCATTCAGTAATACAAGCTCAAAATTAACAAGGGTTATGAGTTAAAGTGAATAGGTACAATGCATGATAAGTAGCAATCACTTAACCAAACCGTTTGCTTGAATCTGTATTGCAAAACTCAGCTAGCACAAGCAGTTCCTACATTACTGCGTACAGCCCACTGTGACATAGCCTCACTGAACTATTCCCATGATGTATCAGACAAGTTTGCCAATGAAGTCATGGTTGCCATAGCAAAGGAGGTTTTGTTTTCTGTAGTGGAATGCCCATGTGATGAGGAAACCACAACCAAAAGTCCTCCACAATGAGCCCAGAGCCAAATACTTATCTTGGAATCTGATTTCTTGACTTTGAGCCAAACTTGCTCAAGATGGGGCTTCCCCTTCATTACCCATAGTGCTTTGCATCATGACATGTGGGAAAGCCCAGTGTTACTAGTAGTCTTCAGAAACAGACTCCATTGGGACTTTCTAGTTTCAGGTCTATTCAATACATGGATTCCCTTCTGAAACAATTGACCATCAATTACTGAAAATGGTTTGTGCTGCAAACTACGGTACACAACTGGAAAGCTTTACTGAATGGTATATAGATACATGTAGTATTATGTATGCATTGTTGATACTGTGTACCAGTACTTATATTCTACAAGGAAATGATCTAAAAATGCACAAGATTGTGTTTCAGTGATGTAGTATATGTATGAATTGTGTTGGGGATGAATCCTAAGCCGGATATAGTGGATATGATTATATGATACTTCTACATTATCTTCCTCATCATTTTTCCGTTGGCCTGTCACTCAGCGACGTGTTCAGCGCTACAGGGATGTATGCTATTCTGTCATGCATCATGTGATTATGAGATTTCAATGCAAGCGCGAATCCATTTTTGTCTTATTTACATTCAAATAATAAGATAACCTGGATAGCAATGAGTATGTCGCCCGATATATCTTCTGCAATTATGTTTATGTAGGATGGAAGCGTATTCATTTTTTTGTTCAGACATGCATCCACAGACACGCGTATTTGTACACATACGCACAATTACGCATACAGACAAGCACACAGACAAACACATACATACAGACACGCACACACACACACACACACACATACACATACACACAAACACCTCACGACAGGAAGAGCGCCTTCCGCCCCTGTCAGTGTCACAGTGACAAGCTTGGTGTAAAGCCAGAAGCCTGCCTGGGATTAAGGGATCAACAGGGGATTAGGGATGGAGGTGGCATTGCAATCATCGCTGAAAGGTAGAGACTTACTCAGGCTATATTACTCCAGGATGCTAGTTCTCCTCCAAAGACCGAAATTGAAGTCCGTCCACGTTATGTTTTTTCTGCTCATGTATCAGGCTATTTTGTATGTAAATAAGTACATTTTGAGTCATTTGTACATGGAAATACAAAGAAATAACTGATATCCATGATTACGGTACTGCCAATGTTTATCTCGCTTTTCCTCTATCGCTTTCTCCCTCTCTTTCTCTCTTTCTCTCTTCCCTTTTCTCTCCCATATTTTATCTCCTCTTCCTTTTTTATCTATTCTCTCCCAACCCCCTCTCTCTCTATTAATATATCTCTCCATCCCCCCCTCCCCCCCCCCCCTCTCTATCACTCTCTATTCTATACCTCCCTCTGACATTACTAGATGAGCCTATTATGCTAGAGATTGATATGAATTAATTACCCAAGCTAGGAATGCATGTCATCAGCTCAGAGCATCCCATAATCTCTCTCTCTCTCTCTCATATCCAAGACCTATCTTCTCGTAACCTCCCAAGCTAGTTCTAGCAGACAAACCATTTTCCCTATCCGATATCACTTAATGCACCACATAATTCTGACAGACTCATTGGAAGATTCCAGAGAATGTAAATGTGTTAATTGAATTTGAACGTGCACATTCACGCACACATTGCTTTTGAATTATAGCTTGTAAAGATAAAGATAAATTGTAGTCATCACTATTATTGGGGTATAGAATAGTAATGGAGGTCATATTTATAGACTACTTTGTTCAATTACATCGGTGTGATGGTGGCCCTAGTTATTGATTAATGTGCTCCCATTCTCCACAGAGGTTGCTGCTATGACATTCTCTGCATCATTAATGACCCTTGCATGGGTGGCGGCAGATGCGGAGCTATAAACAAAGAGACAGAGAGGGAGACAGATTAATTGAAGGCTCCCCGCATTCTTGCTCTAATTTCATATTGATGGGGGAGGATTTTATAACGGCTAATAAAAGCAGTAAATTGAAGGTGAAAGTTGATGATCACCACATTGTTAGCCCATGCATGCATTTTGCTGTAGTGCAAGGAAGCTACTTGTGCTCCTGGTTGTGTTATCCCACACATGCATATTGGTGTAGTGATCAAAGCAGTGTGATCGAGTGAGGCTAAATGTATTTACATGCACTGTTCGGTGTGCAATAATTGAATACCATGAAGCAAACAATGGGATATTTAGAGTGGTCCCTTCCATTGATTAACTGACATTGATTCTACGTTCCATTCACCGTTATATATCAGGTAAAACTACAACGCTGAGGTTGAAACCAGACAATTTCTTCTTAATTAGGGGTTAGCAGTAAAGTACATTGGATTATTAATCAAGCAGGCTGTACTGGTGTTGACACAGCGAGAGGCTGCTAGCCCCCATCCTGATTAAAAAGCAGGCTCTGAATATTAAAGTGGCCATGCAAAGAGCCGTGAAGCCATGGTCTAGAGGAAAATGATATCAGTGGGACAAATATGCTTACTGCAAATGTGAAAAGTAAACAGAAATATGAGTGCCTTAATGACATTGAACTATGATTATGTGTGAGCTCAGACATGTCACATATTGAATGTTTACTGGACTGCATTTATGACGAGCATGGTCTGTCTCTAAATCCATTTTGGAGAGTTGGTCATTTGCGACCTTTTGTCAGCTGGGATGGTACCACTGGAGCCTGTAGCTTGTAGCTGTCACAGACTCTCATTTGATATTTAAAGACAATTAATCACATTATGCCTTGAGTAAAGACTATTCAACACTCCATGGCTGTGTCAAAATATCTGGAGCAGCTATATAGTGCATGGCGTGTGCCCTATTGTAGTCTCAAAGTTTTTCATAGCTCATAGCTTTATTCTACATGCACAGACTCTCATTTGACACTTAAAGACAATTTATTTATTTATTATGCCTTGAGTAAGGATGATTCCACACACCATGACTGTCAAAATATCTGGAGCAGCTAGAGTGCATGGCCTATGCCATGTTCTAGTCTCATAATTTGTCATAAGTTCATAAGGCAGACTGTACCCATGAACTACATGAATGACAAGGGGTATATGCCTGCAAACTGTCTTGGCAGTGCTTCAACTGGGGGTTAGTTCTACCCATAATGCTAGTTTCACATTACTATGGTCTTAAGGACACAACTATACATGATGACAATAGGCGGCATTGTACCAGGAAGGAATTATTTTAAATCCCTTCATCCTATTATGATCAGTTGCGCAATCACAGGAACACTTCTACAGACGTTTGCAGATTGTTAGAAAGTGTTATATTTGTACATTATGTGTAATGTGTGTAGTGTGTGATCAGCACAGACACAGTGAGCAATAAGTGTTCTCAGTCCCATAGGCATGAAACTGAGTTGTTATGGATAAGGATATCATTGCTTGGTACTAAGAGTGTTAAAAGGGAAAAGGCAAATTCCATCATGATAGGAATGGAGCGTTCATTGTGCTGGAATGATAGGTTATAATGCAAAGTTTAGAGAAGTCAAAAATATTCTCAACAGCAATGCTTGTAGGAATGGAACCTTCATAGAGATTGTACATGGATGATATATTATGCCAAGTTAAAGTAGATGGGAATATTCTCCACAGCAATGCGTGTAGTGATGAAAGTAGTCATGCATTTTTCATGCTTATGATTACCATGTGTGAGTGAGTGCAAACGGAAATTGTGTATGGTAGCTTTAAGCTGTCTGCAGAAACCAGCGGGATACTCATTCCCACAGGGTAATGGGAAGGAATGCGATAAGGAGATTTGCCGAGTGGGGTTCGTCCTCGTCGCTATGGTGGCAGGAAAGGAGAAATAAGAAAGGGAATGGGAGTCTGCAGTACATTTATGTGAACAGCACACATAGACCTTGTCTAAGCAAGATAGCAAACATGCTATGGTGTCTGCAAAGGAAAAATAAGAAAGACAATGAGAGTTTACAGTACATTTATGTGGACAGTACACACAGACAGATCTAAGCAAGATAGTAAATACGCTATCGTGTCTGCAAAGGAGAAATAAGGAAGGGAATGTGGATCTGCAATACATGTTTCTGATCAGTACACACATTTACAATTACCACACAGTTTTTCATGTATGGGACTGGGGGGGGGGGGTAATAGTAATTGTGCATGAATTTTACTCCTGTAAGATGGAAGCACTCTCCCATGCTCAGCAGAGTGGTGTGCAGAGAAGCCACGCTTAGCTCAGCCACGGATACAATTAATATCCCGAAGTGGAAACGAGCGTTGTGTATATCTAGCAGCCATGTCTGGCGAGATAAGAGAGATAGTGATTCCCAGAGGTGATGGAGAGGAGCGTGTCTTCTGTGGTAGGTTGTTATGACGAGAGGCAGGCAGGGAGATGGAGTGATGGACGGTGAAGCTCGTGGAGTGGTACGGCCAGACAAATCTAAGGAAGATATCAACATCCTCAGTCGGAGATTAGGAAGTGATTTTCATGGAAGGCCCCTTCCCTAAAGCCCTGCTGTGTGCTTGTAAGCATTATGCAATACAGTATGCATACCAAATGATTATGATGCATCGACACAATGGCTACTCACTTCAATGAAGAAGGAGAATATATAGGAGAGACCAGAAGTCTAAGACTATATATAGAAACAAGGGCACTGTATAATAATCCATGGGCTTAATCAATGTTTCACAGCAGCTTAGACACAAATGGAATTTAGTTTCATGCTTTCCCTACCTTAGATAGATATTTTAAGAGTCATCACATAGAAACAGCAGTACGAGAGAAGGTAGGAGAGAGAGAGAGAGAGAGAGAGAGAGAGAGAGAGAGAGAGAGAGGGAGAAGAGAGAAAGAGAGAGACAGACAGACAGACAGACAGAGACAAAGTGGGAGGTGAATGGGTAGAGAGAGAAAGAGAGATGAAATTTATGGGCTCCTGATCGAGTTAAGGGTTGAGGTAAGGTTAGAGCTACGAGGAGTTAAACTAAATTAGCCTCTCCTTGTCTACCATCCCAGATAACATAACAGAGGAGAGAAGAGACACTGAACAGGGCTGACAAACAGATGCTACTGTTTATTTCACCTTTACCCAAATTAGATGAACTCACTGCTCATCTTTTTCCTGAAGGAAGATATAACATGTCATTGCGAGACAATTAAGGAAAAGATCAGGATAATATAGATTTTTCATTCGCACTTTTCTGAGATGCAACATTTTGGCAGTTAATCCTTTGTGCTAGACTGAACTGCACCCCTATGGGTTTTGTGTGTGTTATTTGTGTCAAAAAGGCATCAATGACGCGTAAAGAGGTAAAGAAGAGCATGCTGGGAAGGTATGGAGACAGGTGCAATGCTGATTTGAAATTGGAGCAAGAAAACAAAGCTAGTTGACTGGAGGAGAGGTTGCTAACAGCGTACAGCGTATGGTACATGTGCATGTAGAGTCCATTGAAATATTATACGGTTTGGTTGATCTCTGCATCAAGATGACTTTGCATAGACACTCTTTACTTAATGGATGCTATGACTTTTTTTCAAATAAAAAATCTCCATTATTATTTGTTGAAAGTAAATATTACCGTTCAGCATTTGTTTCTGAAAGTTCAATTTTAACTGAAACTGTAATTTTACTCAACATTGTGCATCCAAAAAGATGGAACCACTTATGTGACACATTTAACTAATTTTTTCTTCTTATGGGATGAGTTTACCTCAGACAATTTTTTTTTTTGGAGTGGCTGAGATTTTGAAATGTGTCAGTGAGTAGCTGCAGCGATCCCAGTCGACATTGCCAATATGAAAATTCAGTGATCATTTAACCTTTATGTTGCTTAACATCGGTTGTATTTATCAGTAAGCAACGAGAATGGATTCATTTTATGGACAGATTTATGCTCTTTTCTGTGATGCATTATTTATATTTTTTTATATGTGATGTTAACGGCATCAAACTGCATATTTGTTGTGCTTGGTTGAGAAGGTGACTGTGAGAGACCGCAGTGATCCTGCCTGACATTAGTGGGCCAATCAATGCCCTGCATAGTGTATCAAGCCTCTCGCTATATCGCTATGGAAATGCCAAGTACTCTTTGTCCAAGCCTGCCTGGTAATGCTAACAGAAGTCCCAAAGGTCTCATAAGCAGGCAGTTATTATGCAAATCACAACCCACCTCGAGAGGCCGTTATTCTTAATGATGAATTGCAATGAGGTGAAATATTGTCCCTATCAAATGGGGGAATAACTCTTCCTTTTATAATTGAACTCTAGCAGCTAGCTTAAAATAACTCTCCAGTTGGTCATCTCTTACCATGGCGATGGACGTAGAGCTCGTTGCATGAACTGCTTCCATTAGCATTGCGATAGAGATAGGAATTGGGCAGAATTTATGCTTTTGATATCATGAAATCAGATTTTATTTGTGGCAATGCATTAATTAGGATTGCTTTGATCTGTGTCCTTCTCTATGTCTGTGTCTCGCTTCCCAATCACCTTCTCTCTCTTTCGCTCTTGCGCCCTCTCTCTCTCTCTCTCCATTTATCTCTCTCTCCCTTTCTCTCCATTTATCCCTCTCTCTCCCTTTCTCTCCATTTATCTCTCTCTCTCTCCCTTTTTCTCCATTTATCTCTCTCTCTCTCTCCCTTTCTCTCGATTTATCTCTCTCTCCCTTTCTCTCCATTTATCTCTCTCTCTCTATTTATCTCTCCCTCCTCCGTTTCTCTCCTCTCTCAGCTCTCTCTCTCTCTCTCTCTCTATCTTTATCATATTTGTGCCTATCCCTTTCCCTTTCAACCTTTTGGCCTTGTAACATCAAACAGCCGATATAAAATCTGAGCCTTTCAAAAGGAAAAGAATTTTCTCCACAACAAAGTCACCTGAGAATACTGGATAAAACCCATTACATGCAACCGACCAAGGTTAACATCACAAATCCTGTGCTTGCCCATGCCTATACATGCCTGCGGTTTACTTATGAGATTAACCCCAGGAATGTCTTCTATTCTAACTGTTCCTCCAGTGTAATGACATACCAAACCACCTAAGCCTTTCAATGACAAACTAACACACTCCTTCTAAAACAGGGCAGGAAAATAACCAAACCTGAATGTTGGACCAATGTCCAGTATGTGTGAATTATGTCACAGTAGAGTGATTGTTTTTCCATAAACATTGTATAGTGCTTGTGTCTTTATATGTTAAAACGGTTACAAGGTTGTTAACAAGCAGGGCTAAAACTGTAGATTCAGGCCATAAAATCCAACATTGTAACAGGGAACAGTTATGTAAACACTCTGCATGCATGGCTGTCATTCTGAAAGGACAGGGTGGACATGTTTTTAGTGAAGAGAGACACTGGTCTAGGATGAGGAGAGGATTCATTTTGGTGAATAGTCACACATTATTCCATGCTCTGTGTTACATATCTTGAAACCACCCCATGTACACTCCAGCTCAAAGGAATTGGCATAGGGAAGGGAAAGGGAAGAAAGGGAAGGATCCGCAGTTTTAAATCGCGCTACATTTTGTCCAGTTCTGCATTAAACATGATGCTTTTTAGGCTAAAGCATTGTGTTTCATGCTGAACTGGACAAAATATACCACGGTTTAAAACTGCGGCTCCCTTCCTTTCTTCCCTTTCCCTTCCCTATGCCAATTCCTTTGAGCTGTAGTGTAGATAGGCCTAGTGTGTGTGAGACTGTCACTTGTCCTCTCCTACCAAATCAGAATAACGATTGAAGGGCGTCACAGTGAAAAACAAATGTATGGGTTGTTGTCCAAATGCAGTTGACAAGTGCACTGTAATCAAGGTAATCAAGTTATGGTTGTTGGTCTTGGTCTTTTAAAACAGAGTGGGTTCCTTTAAAATGAGCATTTGTGTAGACGACATGATTTGCTGGAGATGTGATTACGTACAATTTGTAGTATGTTCTAACGAGTGCTATTAGAGCAAATGCAAATACAGCATGTCTCAGATTATTTCTTTCCTATCGCATTTATAGGAATGCAAATAGTCTTGTTATCACTCAGACCAATCTTGATCAGTTTGTTTAAAACAGGTTTACATTTGCCAAACTCACATATAAGCAAGATTGTGTGTTGTCGACTTTTGAGTCGTTTTCTACAGACCAAAGTTTCAAAAGAGAGCACTTATTTCTTGTCAGTTCCAACATGGATGGGCAAAATAACACCCTAATTTGTTTGTTTCAGCTCAATTAAAGCATTATTTCTCAGGTCAGTAAACTGGACTCCAATGCAGATCCACCTTAAATTTCTTGTACATACCCATGTCCTATTTATAGAGCATGAAATAAAGTCTGCATGATGAGACTACAATAAGCCATGTACTGTAGCTGCTCCATACAATATTTTGATACAGTCAGGGAGTGTGGAATAGTCTTTATTCAAGACATGATTAATTGTAATCAAAGTGTCAAATTAGAGTCTGTGTTTGCAGACTAAATCAACCTCTTGTGAGGGGCAGTGAGTAAATGTTGTGATTGGTTAGGCCATGGTGATTGGTTAAGCACTGATAGTACAATTTGTGCGTACTGTAGCATTTCCACCAAAACACATCAAAAGTGTACACAGACGCACTGGATGTTTCAGTCCATATGATCTCATTACCGACAGTGAACAAACCCAACATAATGCCCTGCCTCTGGTGATTACTTGACGACCACTCTTCCTCGATGCCGTAATCAGTCTCCATGGCAACCAGTGCATCATATATGGATGATGTCATAATTACCCGTTCAAGGACTGTAGCTGAATACTAAAGAGAGAGAGAATGAGTAAAAGTGGTTTTTCTGAAAGCACAGGCAGAAATGTTTTTAAGCTAAGCTATTTTCACCAAGTAAAATGATTTCCTCAGTTTAGTCATAGCTGTCTCTAAGCAGCTTTTATTTATGTTCAAAGCGCGTTCTTAATATAGAACCAGTGAAGCCAGTAAAACTAAAAATAGGTTTTTTTGCATGGTAAATTGTGTGAAGCGTTGTTATGAAATAAATACGTAACTGACAGTTTTTTTTGGTAAAGATGTAAATAGGGACAAGAAATACACAGTAAGAGACAGGTTCACTGTCTTCAACAGTACTTAGTTAAGCTGCTCGTGTACATGTATGTCAGTTGTAATTAGATATGCAACAGATAATGTGGGGAAAGAGTTATGGTATCAATTATTTCATATTTTTTAAGTAATCTGTTCAAATGCTGCATAGTGATTTAACTTATCCTGCAATGTGATGGCCTGGAGTAGAGACTTGTGTGGGTATCATCGGATCAGTTGATATCCAACTCCAATCCAACATATTCCAAGGCATACATTTTTTCCATCAGTGGATAGCATCAGACCAGACAAGCCTGAGTCAAGTGTATTTGTTTCATATACTTCGCCCCCCCCCCCCCCCTCCATGAGCCCCCCTTCCCTTACCTAGGGCTCTGCATCCCACAATCTCCCCCCTCCCCGACCCATCCCAGCCTTGGTAGTAGCTGATGCACTCTGAGTCACTCTAGTGATGAATGCACCTTGTATGCCGTAATGAGACGGTTGTCATGGTAATGAACCAGGAGCATCTGTAGGTAGGATAGAAGAGAGATGTATCGCCAGCTGCCATGTTATATTCATCAGTTGGTACCAGGAGGCGCTGGATGAGAGGGAGAGGGGTTACATAGCAACCAAGGATTGCAGCCTCTAAGACAGCGCAGTGAGTCACGGTATGACAAGTGACGTTCTATTAGTCTCATTTTATCTAAGTACATTAAACTCTACATGTATATAGACCACAAGGATTGCCAGAAAGATATCTGAAGTAGATCTTCATTTTGAGGCTGGGTTTCTTGATTTTCTCAAATGTGCATTGTGTACTCTTATCTCATTTGTGTCATTTGTAAATAAAAGCTGGTTTTGTAAAGAGCAGTGGCCATATTCCTTACTCGCCTGGTTAGTTACTAAAAATGCATGTAGCTGTATGCACTTAAGAAACTAAGTCGGCTTTGATAGTAAGGCTTCATTAATTTTGGCCCCAGGTGGACAGACATAGCAAATCATGCAGTTTTTCTCGACTTTTCTTTTCTTTTTAGTAGTAAGAAATTAGATTTCTTAAATATACCCTGTGCATTCTTGGTAATTTTTGTATCATGTCCTTCTGAGTCATGGCTCGAAAACGAAATATGTTTGCAGTTTAACCACTCTTTCCTGTGGTGCCTACCTTTTTGTTTCCTCTTCCTTCCCTCTCTCTCTCCCTCCCCTTCTTCTCCATATTACCTTCATCAGACCAAAGATACTAAGCAGTGTATTGATCCAGGAAATATTAACTTACTTGTCTGTGTTTTGCCCAAGAGTAGCTAGGTAGCAAAGGTGTGACATGCTGGTTTTAGGCTGATGCTGACACTGCATTGGCAATCATGGGTTACTTTCTCCTAAGAGAGACGTTTGAGTTGTCATGCCAACTTACGCTGATAACGACCCATCTGTCCCCACCACCACATTGCCAGCAATGCTTGGGGAAGATTTACTGCTCAGCAACACCTCTCCTTGCCCCTTCTTGCTCAGTGTTCTCCTCTCTTCTTGCTAGATCTTCTTCCTTGCTTTTCTTGAAGGAACATGCCCCTGTGCCCTCTGGACCATGACTCATCCTCTATCTGTCAGGGCATCGTTCCTTCCCAGTGGGAACACATTGTGTCTGCGCATTCTGCTCAGCAGGTGGTGGGAATCAGTCCAAATATTCAACAAGGTGTTGGGCTGCATTCACACGAACGCAGTGACTAGGGCTGCATTCACACGAACGCAGCGACTGCCACTGTCAAGTGCCAACCATAGATAATAGCAATCCAATAGCACTCCCACACAGATCTACAGAATAGACCATTTTACGTTATGTATGCACATTTTTTACACCTTTTTAAAATGGCATGTTACCGATGGTAACCCCAAAGCTTGTCCAAAGTTTGTCCTACTAGCAACAACTAATAGATAAAGAGTGCATGCCACCTCTTGAAACTGATCAGTAGCCAGGCAAAGGTTTATTCTCCATAAGGCAGATACATTGACCGACTGAGAAGAGTTGAGCCTTTAAACGAGAGAAAAACAGGAAGATATCGACAGACAAATGTGGGACGTATTCTCTGTAACCAAATCAAGACAGGTAGAAATGAATGCAATGAAGCCCGTATAATATAGTCTAGACGTAGTTTTAAGGAATCTCATGTTCGGCAGGATATTGTGAGAAATTCTAGAAGTGTTGAACATTACGTGTTTTCAAAACCTGGGGATGAAAAGGATACATTGTCTGTTATTTTGATAACAGGAAGTGGGGACTACAACAAGAAAGAAACAAGTATTTGATGAAATAATTGATAGGACTTTAAAGTTTTATTGTATATCAAATTGCATACATCCTGCCATTTGGTAAGCGATAAATGATATCAGGAGGATTTGATTCAAAATTACTGTATAATTAGTTTATTGGTCAAAAAATAATCTAATAATATCCCTCATTTTCCTGGCCCCATTATCCGGGGCCCAATTATTCTGGCCCAATTATTCTGGGCCCATTATCCTGGGTCCATTGTTCTGAGCCTGTTTTGGGTACATTTCTAATTTTCTACAGTTTGTGATTGATTCTCGTATGGCGCTTCCCATGAGTTAATTCACACCGTTTCCTTGAACTTGCTCACTAATTGTGTATGTATTAAGAGTTGGATAGTCTGTGTATTGCACCAATGCGGTTTCATCATCGTCATTCTATGGGTTACGACCAGAGAATGGTTGTGAAACAAGCTGTCGTTTGGCAATAGCCCTGAGCAGTGTTTGGAGTACAAGGACACTGAAACTATTCAGCAGTGTTTGCCACAAACATTCAGGAACAATGACGAGTCTTAATAAAAAAAAGGTTATTTTGGTGAGAATGAAAATATTTCAAAAAAGAGTGATAGGAAAGTGGAACAGGAGAATGAATGTCCTTCATTGATTTTATGTGTGTGGTTTACTATTGTTATTACACGATATTGTTCATGTAGTACTGTAAAACATGTAAATTCTGATAGGGTTTAGTATGTACAGCAATATCCCCACAGGCACAGTGGCCACGCAGAAACAATCTAGTCTCCTATGTGTGCACACAATGACACACACTAACAAAATATGGTCATTGTTTGTTATGACATAATATTATTCATGTAATATGCAATATGTATGCAGGTAAACTGTGAAGGGATATTAGTGTGCAATACAGCAATGTCCCAATAGGCATAGTGGCCAAACATATAGCTTCCTGGATGTGCACAGAAGATAGCTACACACTGTTTAGTTTAGTGTGTAATACACCATAATCAAGTGTCCTGTATGAACACAGGACATTGTTACACACTGACAAAATATGGCTATTGTTTCTTCCAATAAAAGCCTAGATATGGAAACACCCCATTGAGTAATGTGTGCTAATGAATTAGATTAAATAGGATCAGATTTAATTTGTGGACCTATAGTGAAGGCCAAAATCAATGTGAAATGGCCTCCTTGAGGTAACGAGTGAAGGAGAATGACCATCAGTGTTTTGGACAGGTGCGTATAATCAATGGTGATTAAACATTAACCTGGTTCCAGCATCTGCATATATACGGGTCCTAGATTGAAGAGGACTTGGGAGCAATGGGGTGACAGAGGGGGGATGGAAGGGGGCAAGGGTCTAGTGGGAGGTTGGATGTAGCAGTCTTCTTCCTAGGGTTAGGGTTAGGGTTAGATTGAAGAGGACTGGGGAGCAAAGGGGTGACAGAGAGGGGATGGAAGGGGGCAAGGGTCTAGTGGGAGGTTGGATGTAGCAGTCTTCTTCCTAGGGTTAGGTTAGGGTTAGATTGAAGAGGACTGGGGAGCAAAGGGGTAACAGAGGGGGTGATGGAAGGGGGTTAGGGTCTAGTGAGAGTAGCAGTCTTCTTCCTAGGGTTAGGGTTAGGGTTAGGGTTAGATTGAAGAGGACTGGGAAGCAAAGGGGTGACAGAGGGGGGATGGTAGGGGGAAAGGGTCTAGTGGGAGGTTGGATATAGCAATCTTCTTCCTTCCACTCTCTGTCTGAGAATTTCTACAGGCTCTATAGTAATGGCATAGAAGGCGCATACACATACAGTACATGACATGCTTAAAGGGAAAGGGTAGAGGTGGTAAAGATTAAACAGACTCATGTTCATGGTAGAACTGCTCTGCTGTCACCTTGTGTCCCGTTTTCATTTCATATCAGAATCATGTGATTGTATCATCGCCAAAAACCAGGACCTGTGAAGACACCAGCTAGGTTCTGGTGTTGTGCCATGGGTATGGGTTCCGTCATCTTTGCCAGTCATATCCATCATCTTAAAGGGAATATACTGTACTGGGAAGACCAAAATACTTCAAAAAGGTGACCATGAGCATTCTTCTTGCCAATGGTCTTAAATTCATGTCCTGTCCATTTTAGAAAATTTGCTGAAAGTGATTTGCCCTCATATGATCCACATTTGGATTAATTTGTAATTAAATCACAAATCCTCAAAATGTTCAGGCCAAACATTTTGAGTAATCACTAATTACTACAAATTTGAATCATTTGAAGGCAAATAGCTTTCAGCAAGTTTCTAAAATGGACAATGCATGATTTTAAGACCATTGGCAAGAAGAATGCTCATGGTCACCTTTTTAAAGGCTTTTGGTCTTCCCAGTACAGTATATTTCCTTTAAGGAGAGGTGTGTGTTTCCCCATGTTAAAGCTGCAGGGTGTAGGTTGTGGAAGAGATGTGCCATTGGGCCTAGAACCCTCCGGTAGGCATCCCCCAAGACTCACAGGCACAACTCTGATTGCTTTTCGGTTTTCATATCATCACCAAACATTTGGATTCAATATGGACCGGTATCTTCTCAAATTGTCCGCTTTATTCTCCTAATCCGAACCAGTTGTGAGGTCTTGTGGGCTGAGTCTGAGAGTTGTAGTGATGGCGGTTCCAAAGAGTATGAGTTCTAGAGGGATTTGGGGTGAAGGTGTGGATAGAAGAAGGCAAAACTGAGTTCTGGGTCACTGAGTTTCACTTTTTTGTGAGCATGTTGAGGCAATGGGTGTCTTGATACAAGCTTTGATGGATGATAGTAAGGAGAGGGGCTTTACTACAGGAATGCTGTTATTGTAAGATCAAGATATCATCCTGAAATGAAGCAGATTTCATTATCAGAGGCCTACGTGACATGAGCATTCCCCATGCACACTGTACATTCTATTCTATTCTATTTAGCCTATTTCCCGTAATATTTCTTTCTCAAATCCTGGTTTCTAACTTTGTCCCTCTTTGTAACACCAATCATAATTCTTTCCATAGCCCTTTTGGTTACTCTCAGTTTTCTCACACTGTGCATGTCAGTCCCTAATTATTTATGTCATAGAAATTTAGATGGGTCACATACCTCTCATAGCTTAAAAAAATGTTCATACAGTAGATAATAATCCCTTGTGGTATGTGAGTCGACTCACACAAAACTGACATAAAAATATTTGCACGTACTTGCACTTTTGTGTTCTAAAAATATGTGTGGCTGGTTTTATGTGGAAGTGGAAGTGGTTGTGTGATGATGTCAGATCTTCTGTTTGGACATCAGATATGGCATGCACATATATTGCACGCTGTTGTATTGGTGTTGTACCTAGGGTCGCCACGGAAACACACAAATATCTACATTGATGGCAATGTTCATGATTTGTGGCAACATGTAGAGAGAAACAGGCCTACCCATTAGGCTGAGAATGATGTTTGAGATGAAATATATAAGCATTGATGTCATGGGGGAATATGATTTAATAATCCCTGGCATGCATCATTGATTATATTACCCTGTGGAGCCTACATCATCAGCTCATGTTTACATCGCCCATGTATCTAATCAGTATGCTATTACAATATGTGAGGAGTTCATTGCCAGAAAGTCATATGTCCACTTTCATCCAAACTGAGCAATCAGTATCGGTCCATGCATTGCTTATGACGCTTTCTATGGAGTGAAACATGTTGATTGCACATGTAGAAATGAATAGCAGATCATTGGATATTCCAATCTTTATTTCTGATTTGCATCTGTACATAAGGACAAAGAAACAAAATAGACCTATATGTAGCACTTTCTGGAACAAGCTCTTTAAATGTGTAATATCGAAAGTACAGATACTCTCCTGCGCGCATACACACACACACACACACACACACACACACACACACACACACACACACACATACACATACATACACATGGCATTGCGAATAGCTTGTCATGCATTTGTTTACATTACACCATGGCGACAAGGGAAATGAAATGGAGCTGAATGGTGATGGGTGATGTTGCTGCATCTTGTTACAGTGCCATGACTAGGACCAGTGGCATGACGAGGCTGGACGAGAAGGGGGAGTTCTCACTTTTAGGGACCATTCACAATGAGAGTAATGTATGAGTAAAACGCAATTCTTAGAATATGCTTTATAAAGGACGTTTTTATTCGGACAAACTTGATTATCTATGATAACGTGATTGAGTTTGGTGTACGAATCCCTCTCTGGATGTTGTGAGTTCTGCGGTGTAGAAGGCAGATCACCTGTCGCAGGGCCCCTCCACACAGAGTCGACATAGGAGCGAAGAATACACACGCAGCTGAGAGAGCTAAGGCAATAACGGCCTCCAAAGCTGCTCCGAGCTGCTCCTAGCTGCTCTGCAATCTCGCATGTTGCAAATATAATTTCAGTCCAATATGAGAAAATGTATGCTAGCAGCCCACTCTGTGTGAAAGTGAATGCACTCGGGGGTTTCAATAGGGCTAGGAGAGCGGGCTTGAAATAGTCACGGATCCAGCATGGTCATTGCGATAATAGATGCCTGAAGTGAGCGGTATTGGAGAGAAAGGTCTGAATGCAGAGACTAGTCTCACCTGCGTCTGAACCTGTGATTGTCTATTCAGTGGGAAATGCAAAGGTGAGATGAGATGGAGAGTGTGCAGGGGGAAAAAGGAGCGAGGAGAAGAAAAAAAAATGAGGGAAGCAGGGAAGTGAAGACGGTGCTGCTTGCGATCATGATAGTGACATGGAATGAAAGAAATGAGCAACGAGTGTGAAAAACAGGCACCACTCACAGACAAACACAGAATGGTTTGTTAAAGTTGCTTTAAAATATGTTTTTACTGTTGACATTTGGATTCAGTGGGGGGGGGGGGGGGGGGGTCCTACGTAGTTGCCCTGTAGAGTCAGGTTTCTGCATCATGTGCCGTCTTATTTGATCAGGGTAAAATCTAAATGTGGTCAGCAAACAGTATTCGTGTTTGCGCTGTATATGCAAATATGTACATGACAGACTAGAACGCATAAAAATGACAACTTATTATTTTTATCATTCGCCCGTTCATCATATCTACACCCGAGAATGAAATGATACTGTCAAGGCTTTCATCAGCAAATTGAGTAGCTGTGCCGCGGGTGGATGTAAAATTAATCCGGATGAAAACTCCTCCTCTCTTAGGCTGGATAAATAGCCAGTGAAATGGTGAGAGAACTATCCCCTAAATGGCATGCAATGAAATAGGGATGAACCGAGGCTGAACTCTGAGTTTGCGGCCTTCTTCAATTGATGGTATTCAAGGGAGAAGCATTTTAAATAGCCGTGACTGGATATGCTTGATTAAAATGTGTGAGTGATTCCAACTGACATGGCCAGGGCAGAGATAAAGAGTTGAGTGTGCAGTCAGTGTGTCAACAAAACAGAAAAGAGGAGAGCTTTTTGTTTGATTTGAAAGGCCTCGCTTTAGCTCTTTGGTATTGTGTAACAGAAGGGTGATTCTCGTCTGGGATTAGGCATTTGAATGTTTTTTGATCGACTGACAGAGAACAGTGTCTCTCCATGCATTGGGATTAACGAGCCTAATGGCCCTTGTAATTAACGCAATTTTGGAAATTCAAACACGATTATCAGGAACCATATTTATTCATATGGAAAAAAGTTTTAATAAATCAACAATGAACATTGATGAAAATAATTTTATGGCTGTTTATCACATGTGCTATAACAAGATACTCACAGAGATAGTGTGGTAATGCAATCTATATGAAATTCTTAGTATCATTCAAATGGTTTATTGTCCTTTATTTTCTTCCAGTACTAGCCTCCAATTATTGAGATTTTTTCCCCTTCTGAACATTGGTACCATAAATGGGACATGATTAAATTTAGGTTCTGAAATATGAAAATTGCAGTGTGGTAACCTTTCTTTTCTTTTGATTTATTATGTTTCATCTGTTTTTCATCCATCTTTGTTTTTATGAACATATGAACAATTTATTTGTAATTTTAATACATTTTGTGAAACAAATATTTATATCTGATCTGTTACACCTTTCTATTCCACACAGAACCGTCATGGAACTCATGAAGTTTGGTTACTGAACCATAATTTATTTACGGTATTCAGGAAAAGAAATTATTGCAGTGAGTGATGAGACCAAAACACAATGTTGTTGGAATCGACAGGCAGGTTTTGCTAATTTCCCCTCGCCATACGTGCTTCCCCTACCAATTCTGGCACAATAATCTATGCACCGTCTGGCTGTACAGTGATGGAATCTCTCATTTTAACATCTGTATATGTGGATGACATCAAGTTCACTGGCAATGTATGCAGATGGGTCAGCAATCAAGCAGGCACCATGTATTGACATCCATGTATGTAGTCACATTCGCAGACCTTAATCATGCTAGGAGAGGCTTTTTCTGTACTTCCCTTTCCCCCTCTCTCTCTCTCTCCCCCCCCCCCCCTCTCTCTCTCTCTCCCCCCCCCCCCCTCTCTCTCTCTCTCCCCCCCCCCCCTCTCTCTCTCTCCCTCCCTCTCTCCCTCTCTCTGTCTTGTGCTATGTGATATGATGAAGTGATGCCTCATACATGTACATGTGTAGTGCTTATTGGGGAATGCTGAGAAAATAGATTGTCTCTCTTTTCTTTTACTTGCTTTCCTTCTCTTTCTCTCCTCCTTCTGTGCGCTCTCTAATTGTTATGGTGTAGTACAGCCTCATATATGTTTATTTTGCAATCCTATTTTTCTCTCCGTCTTCATCTCTCCCCATTCTCTCCACATCAAATTATGAAGCTTTGCCTCATTCCAAATGATACCAAAGCCTTAAGAAGCACATCTCCTCTCTCTCTCTCTCTCTCTCTCTCTCTCTCTCTCTATCTATCTATCTATCTCTCTCTATCTCTCTCTCTCTCCATTCTCCTGCTGTAATATTATTCTGATGATGATATGTCTCATATATTAACTGAGTGAGGCCCCCAAAGGTTCGCTTACTTCATCTGCAGTTCCCAGAAATCTTGCGTAAGTAGCTTCCGGCAGCGGTGAATGTCAGATGTGAGGAGAGGCATTTGAGAAGAGAGGGGAGGAGAAGAAGCTTGGGAGTGTGTTCAACACATGGAAATTGGCCAATCTTCACTTTCATTTGAAGCAATCACTGTCTCATGCATATGGACTACAAACATGTATCACAACAGTTTATATTTAATGGGGGTGAATGCACGCGTAGATGAATTTTGCCTGGCGACTTATTTCAGAAGTACATCGTCACTGTTTGGATAATAATTGTTACTCTTTCTTTGACATTGGACTTTTATCAGTGTTGTGGTCCTCTTTTTTTTTACTGGCATGATGGATTTATTTTCAATGACATGGCTGTTTTCTTGTTTATATTCATCAAGTCCTATATGATTCAATGGAATGCATGGTACCTGCCCCCCCCCCCTCAACCCATCTCCTTTTCACCTTTGCTACATATGGGTTAATTAATGAAGGGTTGAGCTGTGAGTAATCAATGAGTTACATGATCCTTTGAGCCATGATGCAAGCACTCATTAGAACCATGCCAGATGCCGCTGGTTAATGTGCCCTCAGGCTCAGCGTGTTTCATCATAGCTATTTTGGGCTATGCAGTCATAGCGTGTGTCAGATGAATTGTAGATATGAAGGAGAGACCCAGGGAGTAGTAAGATGTAGAACACATGCCATGCAGCTGACTGGCAAGGAATCATTTCTGAGTATTTTGATTATTCATGTTGTTGTTTTGCTCTCTGATTTGTTGGCTAATTATCAACATTGGGTGTTTGTCAAGAATAAGTAGGCTGGTGCCAAACATAAGTTCAACAAAAGGATATTTCTTTCTTTTGTTTAATTTCAATCCCATCTTCTATCCTTTTTTATTTTCTTTGCTTTCCTTGTTTTCTTTTTTTTTCCTCTTCTTTCTTGCTTTTTATTTCTCTCCCTCTCTCTCCTCTCTCTCTCTCTCTCTCTCTCTCTCTCTCTCTCTCTCTCTCTGTAACGCAACAGCAAAATGTCTGCAAATGTTGCGCTTATTTTGCAGATAGGTGCTGAACAGGAATAGGGTTTCTCTCTCTCTCTTCTCTCTCTCTCTCTCTCTCTCTCTCTGTAACGCAACAGCAAAATGTCTGCAAATGTTGTGCTTATTTTGCAGGTAGGTGCTGAACAGGTATAGGGTTTCTCTCTCTCTTTCTCTCTCTCACCCTCTCCCATCCCTATTTCCCTCCCTCCTTCTTCCCACTCCCTTCCCCCTCTCTGACCCATTTCCCTCTTTTCCCCCTCTCCTTACCCCTCTCTCTACCTGAAGAGAAGACCAAATATTTAGGGGAAGTCCCCTGGAGGGTTGATGGTTGTCCCCATAATGTCAACATTCCAGGTCACAGACCCCCCTATCCAGCCCAGGCCCCTCCCCAGCCCAGGCCCCTCTTCTTCCCTGCCTCTTTCTTCCCTGCCTCTTTCTTCTTCCCTGGACAGTACTATATGCCACAGCAGGCTCTCTCACTCTCTCTCTCTCTCTCTCTTTCTACCTCTGTTTCTCTCTCTCTCTCTCTCTCTCTCTCTCTCTCTCTCTCTCTCTCTCTCGCTCTGTCTCTTTATCTATGTGTGTCTCTCTTCCTCCTCTTTCCCTTCCCTCTCTCTTCCTCCGCTCTCTTCCTCTCCATACTTTTTCTCATCCCCTTTCTTCCCCCACTCCCCATTCTCTCTCTGTACTTATCCAGGGAGTATATACCAGGCAATATCTACTTTGCGAATGCAACTCACAGGACAACTATGTAGTGTGAATCAAAAGTGCAATTAATACAGATATATGTATCTCTGTACATTATATCCTTGTTGTAGACCTGTGCTTTGATTACACTGACTCTGCTGGAGTCAAATTGAGTACATACAAGTTGGTTCTATCTCAGACATTGGCTATATTGCTACTCCCATCTCTATTTTTAGCAGTGTGTAGCGTGGTATTCAAAATGTGATATTTATGAAAGAAGGAAAAAAACACAACATCTGAAGTTTGTCTGAATTTATCAAATAGATCACAAGATTGATTGCACTTTTGATTCATTTGGAATATATATCTTATGAGCTGTATCCACAAATAGATATTTCCATGGAAACCATCCCAGATGTTATTGATGTGTTATGATGAAAGGGAGACAACACAGGGTAGATGTACTGATCATCTGGGCTATTTTCTCATGGATAGCTCTATGAGACAGACACCAGCATTCAAGTAGCTGTGAATTATCCCAGTGAAATGACACCCTTGAGAGAAGCAGTTCTATTCATTGCCTCTGTGTTGTAACACAGTTTGCGCAGTCTGGGTCAAATCTCCCCTGTGTTCAACACCTGTTAACCCATAACGTTATACTGCTGCACATTAGCCCTGGTTAAACACACAAACTGTACTGACAAACTTATGTCTGGGACTAAGAGAGTTAATAAGCCTGCTATCATGTATGGCTTGTGTTGTTCCTAACACAGTCTATACCCAGCATTCATCCAGGTTTCACAGACTAACACTGATGTGATTACTGTAATGTATGATACTGTGGATGCTGCTTACTCATGTTGTTATGAACTTGAACCAGCACAACAAATTGGCATGACGATGTTCATGCTTGAGCATACAGCCAGGGCAGTTCATGCGTCATGTATGTTTTTGTGCAAATTAAATGTAATTCTCAGGAGAACACATGAAATACTAACATTAAACTCTGCAGTAGGGCAAGTTACTCTTTTAGTCATTATCTGTATTTTTTTCCTGCTGAGCAGGGTTAGGTTTTGTGCATGTGATATTTATATCCATTATCAGCATGGAGCCAAGGGATACCAGAAGGACATGGAAATGGGAACGAGATAACTAGTGCATGATTGGACGGCCATTGTGAAGAGCAATTTGAACAGACATGACTGTTAGCCCCTGGAGATACACATGACATTGAACCGGCTACGTTCACACTGCGTATGTCATCCATGAACAGCCATGTATAGTATCTAATGTGAACATGTACATCTTGTTTGCTGGAGTTACAGTGTACATTCAATTCTCTTAAATGCCTCTTAAATGTCTTTTTGATGCTTTACAAGAGTGAAACATTATCATAACTCAATAATAGTGTTCTCTGCCACTCCCCCATTTCTTTCATATTATTGTGATCTCTTTTCCTTTCTTTTTATCTCTCTCGCTCTCTATCATATTGTCTGTCCTTATTGCAGTCCATCATCTCCTCTCATTCTGTCTCTCTTTTCCTGACCCCCCCTAGCGTAAATGCAGATGTTGCATTGTAGAAGCATACCCCAGAATCTCTGTCCTTACTTACTCAGTGCATGCAACATACTCTATACAGTCCCTGTAATATGATTTAGTGAGGTGGGGTAAGATACCTGTCCTATATATCAGTCCCCTGTCCTCTATGATATCTTCTAGTAACACTAATCATGTCTCAAGTCACTTGTTGCTTGGGGACATCTGATTCCTCCCAAACAAACTCCCTGACATCAACAGACCAGGAAGGTGTTACAACTGGAGTCAGCACGAAGAATCATTTATTCCTACACCAGTCGCGTTCATTGATAGCACAATAGAATATTTGACGCATTTGGTTCTTTGATCCAGTGACGACCACCGCCAAATATGCAAAACGAATTTTGGATGCATTTAGAGGGATATGTATTCTGCATGCGCAGAAGATTTCAGAACCACTTCATGAACTGAAGTGCATGTGCAGTAGTATTACATCTTATAATGATACGATTATGTGTATTTCAGATTATATTGGTGCTTCGTTTTTGTGATAAAAGGAGAATGCTGTAGAAAACATGCCAGAGAAATGCCTCCATATCGCACATTGGGCAATCATATTTCCTTGAAAATTTCTTGTAAATCGTTCATTGAGTGTTTCACCTTCCATGGAAACAACCTCAATTTCGTGTCCGGAGGTGTCCGAAAAAGTTACGGACCAAATTCTTTCTCCAATTTTCCCAAAATTTCCATTCGCTCACCCCAAAACTAATTCACAGTGTGTGTAAAAAGACCAGATACGAGCTCCCAGCGAAGCCTGAACGGCTGATATATTTCTCTGACCAGATTTCTTTTGTTATTCAGAGGAAGGTACTGCCTAATTAGAAATACAGCGTATTGTTTAAAACACCTGAATGTTCTGAATTTTTATGAGGCGGTGGTCATCATAGATCAAAGGAAGTCTATCCGAGCACAGTCCATCCATGATAGGTCCATGAACAGACCAAGTTCACTGACACTCAACACAAGACCTTGTTTTCTCTCTCCCTTTCTTCATCTCTCCACCTCTCTCTCTCCCGTACTCTCTCTCTCTCTCTCTCTCTCCCTTACTCTCCCTCTCTATCTCTCCCTATCACTCTCTTTCCCCCTCTCTTCCCTCTCTCTCCCTTTCTTCATCTCTCCACCTCTCTCTCCCTTACTCTCTCTTTCTCTCTCTCTCTCTCTCTCTCTCTCTCTCGCTCTCTCTCTCCCTATCACTCTCTTTCCCCCTCTCTTTCCCTTTCTCTTTCTTTTTCCCTTTCCTACTCCCTCTCTTTCTCCCATCCTTCTTCCTCACAGCTTCTCCTTTATCTCTGTCTTTCTCTATCTCTGTTCATGTCTCCCTTTCTTTTGAAACCTATGCAATCAGTATCAGCATTAGTGTTGGGACCTGCCAAGTTCTTTAAAATGTATTAAGATTTTACCAATTTGCAAAAGCCCATTTTCTAACTACATTTAATAGACGTTTGTTTTTGTTGATACTGTGTTAATGCCATATTTCTCTGAGGCATTCATGCGCTAGTAAGACACACAAGTCACAAGGCAATTTTTTTTCCGAGAGACATGATTAAAGGGAATGAATATGTAGTCAGCATTAATTTTTTTAATGTGGATTGTTCAAAACAAAAATTGTCATTGGCCAAGGACGGTACCACAAAGCGACGTCTGTATAACTCTGTACGGCATTGTTTTCGTATCGTACTGCTTACGAGAGTCACAAATGTTTCTGTGTTTCTGTTGTCATACTCTGTTATTCGTTCATCGAACCGTACTCCACGACGGGACCCACACTCCGTCAGTAAGATTTCCGACTATGGGCTCCCTTTAAGAGAAACCGCAACTGCAACTGAAGTCAGCCAGACGCATCACCTCTCGAGGGAGCCCTCCTGTTGTAGGGTCTCCCTTGTCTTGACATTTCCAGCGCTGTTTTCCATGTATCTTCTCTTACATGTATTGAATCCTAGCTCCTTTTTGCTGTTTCATGCATTTTTCTTGTCATGTTATGATTCATCCTGTACCGTGAAGTCACTGTAATTTTCTCCTTTATCCTCAAATCTGCCTTTTCGTTTTTTTCCATGTCTTTTATGTTCCTTTTTTCTCTATATCTTAGTCAGCTATGTTTTCCATGCTCCCACCAATTGAGTTTTATGTTCCTCCTTTTCTCTATTACCATCACTTCATTTTCTCTTTCCCCACCTATACTCTTTGATGGCCCCCTACTACATGGCATTCCATGGAACAATTTGTCCTACGTGTCTAAAGCACAGCCATCCATTTTTTTCAATTGTTGCTGATATAAAAGGTTTGCTCTTAGTGATCTAGCTGCCAAATTCAATTTCCACTTTTGACACCAGATTGGATTGTCACAGTTTGATTGGAAGAAACCTTGGAATTCCCTTCATCCGATAACAGGCTTAGTTTGTCACAATTTTTTTTCAGGTCATGGCTGCCACATTTCAATAACATCCAGGGTTCTCCATTCTCAATGGCTGACCCTAACACTTGTCTGATATTGTAGCCTGGCTGTCAGACTTTCAGGCATTTTTAAACCAAACTTTTCAATAAGGGGGTCTGGCTGCAGTAGACTAATCATTCTCAATTTCTTCTCCAGCTCTCCCAAACATTTGGAATGGACTTAGAAAAGAGGAGAATGATACAGAGACTAGTTTTAAAGTTCTGGACTCTTTTTGTCAGATGGGATCAGAAATATCTAAAAGCCTTGAATTCAGGCTACTGATTGGGTGTCACACATACAATGAATAGAAGTGCAGTCCTCCATTTCTCCCAGTTTTTGTAGATCATCCTGCTTTAGTTTGTGTCTTAAATCAAATCGATCCCGAGGGTGCGTTTTCATGATTATTAACAGATCACAATATTTCACTTCGGTCTGTTTTCCTGTACAAGGGAGCCTCTGTATTCAAACACAGGCCAGCATTCCTCAAACTAGGATGAGTTATTGTCCTACAGCTGTTCCTAAGTTTTGTTTTTTAGTAGAATGTTTAATTCTGTTTTGGATTCATGCACATGTTTCCTAAGCCTATCAATGGATGTTATATGAGATAGTCCCATGAAAAATGAAAGCGAAAGAGAATTTTGTTATGACTATTTCCCATACTGGTACAGACATGTACCCTACCTGAGCCACAAAAAATACTGCTCTATGGGATTTGTGTGTATTAATGGTATACAATATGATGTGATGTAATATGGAGTTAACTCCTTCTGCCAGGCAAACTGCTGCTCCATGGGTTTTGTGTGTATTAATGGTGAAAAGGGCACATGTTGCACACAAAGAGTTAAAGAGAACATGTGACATTTATTTCAGCCTGAAAAGTTCATTACCTAATGTTCAGTAGTACATGAATGCATGATCATGGTAGCCTTGTAAAACGCTTGAGCTAATCACGTGTTTCACATAGCGCTTTGTCTAAGTTTAGAAGCACGTAATCACCATGTGGTTCTAGTTCCTGTTTTTGCCGCTTTCCTGATGCTAATATCATCAATTTTCTCTTAACCATACAATGATCAGTACAAATGTGGATGACATTGGCCTACTGTGTATCAGCAAGACAAAACACCTGAGTAAAAGTTTTCATAACATATATTCTTTGATAAAAGTCATACCATTAAAGATACAGTAGGTCAAAAAATGAACTGTGTAAACACCACATGAAAATGCAGTTTAATAAATTCCCTTGCAATATTAGGTTGTGATTGTTGGTGGTGATGCGAGCAAGTGTGTGTAATGTGAGATAGGCCTATGTGCCAGTGGCTGCTGCAATACAGTCGATGAAATTATGAATGTACACTCTGGTTGCTATGAGACGGGCCATTTTGTACGTAAACGAGGATAGTTTTTCACTTTTCCTGAAAATGTTTTTGAAGCTCTGACTGAAATTTCACACGTTATTTAAAGGATATAATGCCGATTCTTGACAAGTTTCATGACTGTTGTAAATCGGCCACCCTGTCTTTATATGGTTAGTAAACATTGATGGGCCAACTGAAATAGATTCTGTCCTACTATAGGATTAGACCTATAGCATAGGTACCAGCATGCAGCTATGATGGTAGGATAAGGTTACAGTCATGTGGTCTGTAGGTCAAGGCTAAAAGTTGTAAAGTTTGACAGACGTCATGCTACGGACAGTCGGCCAGTAGGGTGGTCAGTCAAGAAATATGAGAGTCAAGATATAAATGCATCACAAACAGTCTGATTAGTACTTGTAGAAGTATTCAGTGTGTTGTTATCATTCAAATGAAGTTGTATGAACAAACAATATTGCATCTAGAATATTTTGCAAGCACAGATTCTAATTTGATACTTTAATACAATTTAGCCTGCTTTAAATGAATGCTACCCCACACTGCCTGACTGTGTCAAAATATCTGGCACAGCTACAGTACATGGCCTATTGTAGTCTCATCATGCAGACTCCTAATCTATCCATGTAAGAGCTACAAATTGATGGGCTACTGCAACCGTGGCCAAATAGGTTTTCAATTGTTGTAACTTACCATCAAGGGCCAAATAGGTTTTCAGTTATTGTAACTTACCATCAATGGTACTACCATGGCAACAGATGCAATGAGAGCTTATTGGCTGCTGCCATGGTAGTTACCATTGATGGCAAGTTACAATAATTGAAAACCTATAACCAAGATGGCCCATGCCTGTCTATCTTATATATTGGATTATAAATGGCCAGCAGGCTGGAATTAAGACTAGTACATCTGTGGATTGACTGTGTGGGACGTGCAGCTCTCTATGTCTGGTGGATCATGAATAGCGGGTCTGTTGTAGGCTGCGACTGACTGAGAGTAACCTCTTCTGATCATCGCTACCCACAGTCTACCCACACTCTAGTCTAGCTACCAGCCTGATAGACATTTATAATCCAAACTGAAAATAGAGTCTAGTATTCATAAGACTAGTCCCTTTATCATTTAACTTTCCTTCGTGTTTTGGCAAACCCTTAAAGAAATCAATAATGATTAGTCTACTGCAGACAGACCCCTTTATTGAATAGTTTGGGTATGAAATTCCTAAGAGCCTTGAAGCTAGGCAAACCCTATTACCTCTAAGTCAGTGTGAGGAGAGATATATCTGCCATATGTCAGATGTGAATTATATGATCAAGCTGGACTATTGCAGATGTATCAGGGTATATTAAAAATATGGCGATATGTATTCCATGGAATATTACCATGTCATATACTGCAATATGATATAGGGTAATATATATCATCCTTATGTCTTTATGATGACATATCACAAATTATGATGGCAGTCATATAAGTGAAGAAGGTGGAGCGAACATTGTGTAATCCAAATTTTGTATGTTATCTTGGAATGGATTAGCTGGTTGAGATTGAAGTCTCATAAGACAAGCTAGCTTTGCTCTCAGACTGCAAGTGCAAACTCATGACGAAGTCCGTGGTCAAATATTCGTAGGTATCTTTCAACACCCAGACTTCATGTAGTAATGGTTGCACTGGTGCTTATGGGACTTGTAGTCTAACTTAGTTGTTGTTGTAGGGGTGCATTAGAAAGAAAAAGATCATGCTCCACAGTGTGGAATCAAACCTATAGAGAAGCTTTGCCTTACACGGTATACAATATGATGTAACTGAGCTGGAAACACATCTAGGCAAGATACAAGGTGGTATGTTGGCCTGGATGGACAGACGGACAGACATACTGACAGATGTAGGCTAGGGGATCAGAGTGTGCTGGGCTGAAAGGGATAGGGGTCAATTCAGGTCACAATAACACAATAACTCACATGCTTTTGGGGACTGAGTGCTGGTAGTCTGACAGTTCATGGGGCATGAAATCAGTTCTTCTTTTACTTTACCTTCTTCGTTTGTTATCCTTCCATTCCTCCCCCCCCCCTCATCTTTTCCTCTTTTCACTCTATCTTTATCTCACTGTCTCACACATACACACACACACACACACACACACACATACACACATATATATATATATATATACACACAAACACACACACATTATCATGTATCTTTCACTCTTTCTCCTAATATCTCTCCACTCTCCCTCTCTCTATTCCCCCGCCCTACCCCCTCCTCTCTCTCTCTCCCCCTCTCTCTCTCTCCCTCTCTCTCTCTTTCTCTCTCTCTCTCTTTCTCTCTCTCTCTCTCCCTCCCCTTTCATCTTTCTCTGTCCTATCCCCATTTGATGGCTGCGACAGATTTAAGAGGGGTCAGAATTTTAACAAGGAACACATTCCAACTTTGTCTACATTCAAGCATCATAAATATTAGCTCTGGATTGGTGTCCAGATGTGTGTGGTGCTACTTCAACTTATGATTGTTCAGCCATGATCTAAGATAAAATTAGACAGCTTTACTTTAGTGAATAATAACAAAAGTAGTAAAAATTGATGATGATTTAATGTCTGTGCAATTTTGTTTACATTGGTGTATTCAAAACGCATATATATTGAAATGTGTTTTAACGTTTTTTTCCTCTACTGCAATTATAGTGATACAACTTTCACATATTTTCATTTGGCCATACTGTTAGCAGATAGCCTGAAAGAGAGAGGGGTAGAATGGGAGAAAGGAATGTGAAAAGAAAAATATATTTTTCAGGGTTTTAACATGTTTTCTGTATGCAAGTAAGTAAACAAGTCTTGTGAATAGGGCTATTGTGAGGAGAATCTGGCCTTATGATCCCATCACCAATTGAATTCCTCTGGTAAGCCTGGTCAGGGTTTAGAAGAGAAATACATCAGGAGTGCTTGTGGAGTTGTCAGCATGAAAAGAAAATATCTTCAAATTTCATCAATACAGAGAGAGACATTGGCTGTGTTTTCACTGGATGGTGTCATGGGGTTCATCCACATTTTGCCCTTGCTTATAAATCAAAGGATTCTGCTTCTTCTTATTCATCTCCCTTCTTTTCTTGCATTTTCTAAGACCTCCTCCCCTCACCTCAAAATTTTAGATTGAGACAAATTTTGTCATGACAACCATTTGAAGTTTTGTATCGTTCAATTGAAATGATAAAGTTTGGGGCAGCTCTTGTGCTGAAATAATTATGTCTGATTGAAGAAAATGTATTTCATTGCTTTGTTCTTTTCAAGATACCTTACTGTTTGTGTCAACTTTTGTATTGTTAGATTTGTATAAACATACATTCAAAGGATTGAAATTGTTAGCAGGCATTTTGATTGGCGTTATGATATGTGTACTCATCATTATGATGAGTTATTTGCTTCTTAGAAATGAGTGATGTCCATAAATTGATATATAGAAACCAGACTGTTTATCATAATTTATCAGCTTCTAAGAAATGAGAAGTGTCTTTAATTGGTATATGGCAACCAGAATGTTTATTATAATTTCTCTGTTTCTAAGAAATGAGTGGTGTCTTTAATTGGTATATGGAAACCCTGAATGCCAGTTCATCATACCTCACATCCATGAGTCACTTAATTTATGCTGGGGATTGTGATTGATGAGTTTCCTGGTTCTGAGAGTGTGAATTCTTCCTGGTGTACATACATGCTTGTCACAGGCAGACAGACAGACGGACAGAACGCAGCAGTGAACAATTTTAAGAGCCGTAACCTCATGTCACATTCCATGCATTCTTGACATTATTGTGCTTTCACAGACCATTTGTGGTGAACTTGAGGGCTTAGGATTTACGAGCTTTCGCTCTTCATACAGGAGAGAGTATGTGTGTTACCGATTCTCGTTTTGATTCTTCAGTCAACTCTTATCTCTTTAACTTCATCTTTTCCCTCACTCTCTCCCATCGCTCAGAGCCCCCTCGCTTCTCTCTCTCTTTCTGTCTCTTCCTCTCTTTATCTCATTATCGTTCTCTCTATCTCCATCTCTTTGTATCACTCTTTATCTCTCACGTTTTCCCTCTCCCCCTCTCTCTTTCCTCTCCCTATCTCTCTCTCTCTCCTTCCTTCTCTGCCCCTTTCCTCTTCCCTTTCCCCTTTCAACTTTATTGCTGGAATGAGTAGCCCATTCCATGCTGTCATGTGCCCCATTACCACGAGGACACCAGCATCAAGTCACCAGACACTCATTTTCATTTCACACATAACTTGCAGTGTCCTATTCTCCGAATCCAGTAAGCTGTCTACCAGTATGTAGCGTGATCTTATTGTATACTTGATATTTTGACTAGCAGGAAAATGTCAAACTGATGGAGTAGTCAGGGGCAGAGCAAAATGTTTTGACCTTTTCATTCATGTGAGTGACTTTATGTGGGTTTCATGTTGTCAGGTCAGCTTTCACATATTCATAGACATGTTGTATGTGCAGCCTCATGGTTAAACATGGTTAAACCTGATACACACTTGTTCATTGAGCACTCTGCTGTAAGATGTGAGGAAGTGTGCTTAAAGGGATCTAGTAACTTAGTTGACATGTGCGAAAGTGATTTAAGAAAGAAGTGGTTGATGCAATGTATAATATTGTTATCTGATACATCCACTTTCAACTTAAAATTTCATGTTAAATGGACCTTGTATGGCCGAGAAACAAGCAAAAATGTAAAAGTGATATTCATTAACTCATTGCACTCACTTTGTACACAGTATTTGCAGTCCAGTTGATAATTCAACATGTGAAACTCTTCAATCGAAGTTATCTTTTTAACAAAAGGGTAATTTGAAGAAAAAAAACGAAACCTATCCCATGCATTTATTGTTTGTTCATACCAATACAACAAGTTGTGAGGGTACTGCTAGTATTCCAATTAGATTTGAAGGTTTTGGGCAATGTTGTAATTCCCTTTAAACCCTCCTTTAAGAAACATCCTACCATTCAGATTTGAATTTCCTTGCAAATCTTCTTGAGAAATCCTGACGATAATCCCTTGAGGCTATTGTGTGACATCAAAGGAAGACCTAGAAGTTTCTCTCATGGGACTGGAGGGTCTTAAGACAAACTGTGGGTCATTCTCAGGCATGAGCTGATCTTCTGAGTAGGTGTGTAAGACAGGAGGAAACATAGAGGATGGCGTGGGAATGCTTTAAAGGGAAAGCTCAACAAGCGGGAGATTTGTTTAGAAGCAGATGATCAAACATAGATAGGCAAGAGTTTCGAGGAAATATAAAATGTCATAAGGCAGTCTGAATATTTGTCATTTTTTCCGTTGACAAGGTTACATGAAAGAAATCTCAGTGATTTCATTCATAAGTATGTCTAATTGTCTCGAAATAATGTTTAACTGTAAAAAGGAGTGATTTGACTCAGGGTTCATGCTTGGTAATTCCAATGATACTGTCACACAGTCAATAAGCTGTTTCTGTAATGTATTCACAAGTTTTCCTCTAACTGGGTAGTTATACTTAATTACAGTCACCTGTATTTCATGAATCAGTTTCAATTAGTGGAATTCACTCTTAATCCATCAGTTGTTGTTAGTCAAACAGGCATGGGGATTACCATTAGTAATGCATTGTTTGAAAGATACGCATAAACTTTGCATACATAACAAAAATCACTCATACTTTTCTCATTTGGAAATCCTATAATCCTATAAGCCCACACTAAAATGTGTTGTATAAAATGTGTAGCCAGTCACGTAAAAGGAAGCACACTTTTTCCAGACTTCCTTGCTTTGAACACTCTCTTGGCTGAAGAAATGATCCAGGTACCAGTGTGTAAGGACCTTCTCCAGACGTGTTGGCTTAGTCCCATGTTCAATACCCATGGACATACACCTTCTTCAAAGTCTAGAAGGAATCTGACTGGAAATTTCCTAGCTAGAGGTAGAAAATACGCTTTCTCCATACTGCTTTACTTTCAATGACCTCATGGTAAAGGAGGCACTCATACTTTGAATGCTCTCTTAGCTAAGGAATGGCTTGAGGCATTGAATAAGTACTGGTAGGTTCTATGTAAGGTGGCCATTCTAACTTCTTTACCGGACATTTCACCTCTAGAAAGCACATTCTCCATACTTAAGATAATTTAAATGTTACCTGAGCTAAGGAAGTTCTCAAGGTACTGATTGAGGGGGTTCTATGTTTGACAGACTTAATTTACAAGACATTTTACCCCGAGAACATTCTCCATATTAGAATGTTCCCTGGGCTAAGGAAGTGCTAGAGGCGCTGAAGAAGTAGATTGAGTGGCCATTTTAACTTCATAACTTGATATTTCACCCCCTGAAAGTACATTCTTCATACTTTGTTCTCTTAAAAGTCTTAGCTTAGCTAAGGAAATGCTAGAGGTACTGAATGATGAGGTTATACGTTTGACAGACTTGATTTACTGGACATTTCAGCCCTGGAAGACACATTCTCCAAACTTTGAATGTTCTCTTAGCTCAGGAAGTGCTGGAGGTAGTGGCTGATAATGAGGTTGTCCGAGGGCCCATGGTCTCATGTTCAACAGCCCTGGAAGCTTGTTGTGAAGGAAACACTCTGTAGGTGGCAGGAACCCTCTGATCACTTCCTTCCGTTTTGTCTCAAGGATTACAATGTGCCTCGGCACACACACTCCTCACTAGCTGGGTCTTCACCAAACCTAACTTACAAAACCTCCCGATCAGAGGTCTTTGGGGAAAATTATCAAACATTACGAAAAATGTATCTGCATTGGCCACAATCAATCAGTTTTCTAATTTGCAAGATGGTCCACGTTATTGTGAAATAATCTTGAACAAATTATTTTTGTGGTGGGGAGGATTTCCTGCAAACATGCTTCTATTTTATCTAGTATATTTCCTGTGTCAGAACAGGGAGGTGGTCAGAATTTGCATGCTATTTTAACATCTTTGAGTTGACAAGGATTCTTTCTTGTTTCCCTTCACTCATGCGTATAAGTGCAAAGTTAAAGTTGTGAGCAAACTGTGTCACCGTTAGTAAGTTAACTTGCGAATAAGTGCTTTAGCCTTTCACGTTATTTGCAGGAACTGACTGTTCCTTCATTGTTTCTGTATGGATGATTTAATCTAGGAATTTATGGGTTTTAACATTGATGTGTTTGTTAGGATGCTGGATATCATTGTGTGAAAAGGAAGTATTGAATGTATTTCCTCATGTATCGACCACAGGGTGTGTGTGTGGTTGCGTGGGCCATCCCTGATGATTTTTCACAAGTCTTGGTTAAACATTGAACTGAATGATTATAATATTTTGAGCTTAATATTACTGTGAAAAAAAGTGGAGGTAATTCTTGAACAGTTATAGGGATTATGATGATTGTCATTAAATGAAATTATATGTACGCAGCAACTATGAACGTCCATGGAATGATCAGGTAATGAGATGATGGCGACATTCAAATCAAAAGAACACAAGATGTGTTTTCAAAAGGACATGAAATGAAAAGCTGATGTGATCTTTACACACTGTAACTTTAAACACTAAGAATATTGTAATAAACTGAGCAGATCACGGGGCTAAATATTACAAGAATATTGATATCTTGTTACATTATTTTGAAAACATGTCATGTGGTGTGTGGACAGATTTGTAGCCCGAGGGTTTAATGTGTCTTCAAGTCTTCATAAGGAGAAGAGAGACCTTGTCTAACAGACACACCAACACTTCCTCTTTGGTAACACACCCCAGGGTCTGTGTGTTCTTGATGCCATCAGCAGATAGAGATGGATATCACAGTGTCATGAGCAACGCTATTCACTTGGGTCGTGTAGATATGGGCCGTTGATTGCGAACCATAGACAAACAGCCAGCCAGCCAGCCAGCCAACCAACCCACGCTAGTAGGGGACTTTAGCACTGGCTGGTAGAAAACTACAAACATTACATTGACTGGGTCGATAGGCGTAATTCACATTGGACCATTAAACTCACCTAGAGCATGTACAGCAGAACCTGTTTTCAGACAAGAAAATGGAAGTTGGTCATATTTCAGGCGAATATAAATGAGGAGAAATGTTTTATTAGTGCCTTGGATAGAATGTAATTTGCATAGGGGTATTTTGATAGGAATACTATAGAACATACAGTTTATGGGCGTGATTAATGTTTGTGACATACATGTATAAGATGATGTATTCATGGATATCAGCCAATCGTATGATTGCCATCGACGTTACGTGCTTTCATCCAGACAACTATATAATCTTTGCTCGGTTTGTGTCCTGTTTTCAGAGGTAACATTCACTTATAAAGAAATACATCAAAAGTAAAGAAAAGGAAGAGGTTGGTTTTAAAAGGTTAATTCAAGGAGTGAAGAAAAGGGAAGAGGGTTGGCTTTTAAAAGGTTATTCAAGGAGAGAAGGGAAAGGGAATTGTTTTATCTTAAAAGATTTATTCAAGGAATGAAGGAAAAGGAAGAAATGTATTTTTTTAGGTTTATTCTTAGAGTGAAGGAAAAGGAAAGGGTTGGTTTATAACTCCTACGTTCAGAATCCTGACCGTAAACTGCAGACAGTAGTGAAGGATGAGTAAGGGAAGAAAGTCAATGAAAGGAAGATATACATCACAAAACTCCATGGTGATTGCAACACTCAAGTCAAACAAACCACTTCCCTTCGAGAATAATTTATATCAAACGTTTCAGAGCTTTAATTCATGACCTTTACGATGTAACCTTTATGGTACATGTGAATACAGCCACTACACGTCATTTAACTCGTGAGCTTTAAGGGGCAGGTAATAAGAAAAAAATGATATAATTCTCCCACTGTGATTGACCCTTACAATGTCAAAAGATAAACTGCAGTCTTTTATGTAATGGAATGAGATTAGCTTTTTGATGTTATTGGGTGTATGCATATACCTCTTGAAGGTAAGACAGCAAATATTGACATTGGCGGTGATGTCATCCTTTAGTCAATGCACATGGATTGGATTGTTCTGGTATAAGGCGTGTTTGGTCTGTGGGAGTCTGTGTGTTGTACAGCGTGTGCTTCAAGATAAGAAGTGCATATCGGCTTTATGTGTGTGTGTCTTCACGCACGAACGCCACACACATACCTAGCTAATGTACGACTGTTATCAGGAAAGATAGGATATGCCCATTTATGAGAGTATTAGAAGACATCTTAGTGCCAGGGGTCGATCGCATCATTACACCTGGTTGAGAATGTCATTGGTGATGTGTGTATCATCTGAGCCTCGGCCTGTTGTAAGCAGACATAACATTGCAGTGTAGTTCATGCCAAGTCAAAACAACTGTGATCACATTTAAACTCAAACAGTCACATTTCAGAAAATAATTGTTATTCTTAAGATATGCCTGCATGATTCCCCTAAAAACATTTTTTTTTTCTGACAGAAACACATCTCACTCTTGTCTAATATTGTCTCCTCATATATTGCAAAACAACTCTTATCGTACCAGAAGATATAAAGAGGTGTCTAGTTTTTTCTTCATTATCAAATTACTTTTTTTCAGTATCAGTAAGTTAGTGTAGACATTTGGGGGGGACAGTACATCATCTGAGGCTGTCACAAAATCATTGATTTTCATGACAGAATCACAACAGTTGGTGATTTCAATCATTGACTGTAATTGTTATGTGCACAAACTCAATAAGCCATAGTGATGCCAAGGACAAAATTAATTGTATTGAATCAATGATAATGTCTCATGTTGTTTTATTTGGCGTCCCTTAAAATTAACGTAGGTTTAGTACACATTAAGTTAAACCACAGTTGTAAATACTGGCGAATGACGTCAAGTCTGCAAACAGAAGTACAATGGATACATATTTGATTCCATTGCTGTAAGCTGCGCTGTGCAGTACAGTAGCAACCAACCCAAACCAAACCTGCTGAAATCAATTGACCTTCCACTAAATCAAGCCATATATAGGCATGGCAGGAACGGTCTGTTGATGTGTCATTGACAGTGTCATTGACAACCAGTGTGACGTCACCCGGTCTCCTAATGAATGCAATCCTAACCAGACTAGTAGGATCCGCTCATCAAGAAATGGACAGGCTCTTGATTGTTGATGAGTAAGCTACAAACACTGGCAGGCTTATTTAATAGAATTTTATTCACGTCATTCAAACAATATGTTGTTAATAGTAACCCAAGAGCTTTTCCGAGGCTTTTTCTAGTAGCATCAATTACAAGATTCGGTGTCTTCCACCAATTGAAACTGAATTACAAAATACAGTTGAATGTCAAAACGTGCTATTACCTAGCTATAGGAAAAGTTGTTGATGAAAAATGGCTTATTGCTGGGAGTCCATCACCAAGGACAAATCATGTTTTTCTCACAAGGATTAGTAATGTAATTTTTGTCATTCAGGTATGATCTTAAACTTTGAGCCTTGTTTGTCTTCTACTTAAAGTCAAGATGGCTTCATAACTGTTAATTTAGTGAAGTAGCTTTGCCTGTAATCATTCCTCATGCTGCAACTCATTGAGCTGCAAATTCAGTTGCCATTTTGGCAACTTAGTTGGTAATTTTCAAGGAATACGGAATAGAGCATTGTTGTGGTTTGTAAGGTTTCACTTGTGGTTTGTGAGAATGAATGAAAGCCAGTGACATCAGCATTATTTCCTCTCACAAGAATGCTTAGATGTTACCAGTGGGTATCCCAATGTCATCTACAATGCTTTGGACATACCATTTATTCACACTGAATTGTATCCTGCATAAGCCTGACCTTTGGTGTAATAGACCACATGTTTATCTAAAGAAGATTGCGAAACAGTTGACTTTTCGGGCAATATCCTTCTGTCAGATTGCACTGGTGTATTGATTGAGTGTGGGAAGGCGCCGTTTCCTCGTAGTATGTACGCTTCATCAGAACTCAAGATGATAGGCCACACAAACAGGAATCTCTTCAAGTTCATCCTCATTTCCGTGGCGACAGGTCAAAGTCTTTGTTTGGCCATTTTAAATTCTCGTAATTCCAAGATTTTCAAGTGACACCATGCCCATTAGATGTTTTGTGCATGATATGAGTGGCAGGGGAGATTCAAATGCATGACATACTACAGGATTCCATGAGCATTTGTGTTTGCCACTTGTTGGTGTGTTTTACTATAATATTGAAGAAGAAAAGTCTTGATGTGAAGCCTAGAAACTAAAGCCTTACCATCCGCAAGCACATGCTCAAAATGGAGAAGCGACGACGGATAAAAATAGCAATCGCCCCAAAACCGTCTCAAATGGTGGTGCCTTCATCCGCTGGCCACTTTGTTTGAAGCGACCAAAAATTCTAGAACGTGACAGACAGACAGACAGACAGACAGACATACAGACAGACAGCAGGACAAGAGAATGAAACATGTACATGTTGCTCAGCCATCATCCACTTCGGAGAGGAAGTCTTGTCACAAACTTTTATCAAAATGGCAGGAAATGATGACATGGTAACAATTAGCATGGTCAGGGAACTCAAGTTATTGGATTCCAACAAGAATCATCATTTCTTTTTATATTCCTGGGTCTTTCTTTCTTCTGGGAAAGAACATATTTCTTTACACATTGGAAAGAATACATTTTCGTCAGCCATATCTGTGTTGATAGCTTGTCACTTATGGGATACCAATTGTGATTGAAATCCAAGGTGTGTGAGTGGGTGGGAGTCTGTCTGTATGTCTGGGTTGTAGGTTTGTAGGCTGGATCTGTCGGCACCTCTCCCACAGTAGATATCATCTTTAGACAGATACACCCTTTCTAAGATTCTACCCAAGACACTTGTAAGGAGACTTGGTTGTTGGCCTACTCCTTTGTAATGGAGACTGGTCCAATGAACCGTGATTGCAGTGGTCTCTCCTAGACCTCTGCGTAAAGGAATGCCTCAATGATGAAATGTATTGCCGGTGAACATGAATGTGATAAAATGTACACAACAGCTCAAAGGAATTGTCATAGGGAAAGGGAAGGAGCCTCAGTTTTAAACCATGGTATATTTTGTCCAGTTCAGCGTGAAATATGATGCTTTTTAGGCTAAAGCATAGAGTTTCATGCTGAACTGGACAAAATATACCGTGGTTTAAAACTACGGCTCCTTCCCTTCCCTTTCCCTATGCCAATTCCTTTGAGCTGTAGTGTATATTCAGTAAATGTGTTCAATGTCATTTGATGTTTGATAAAGACTTGATACTAGTAATGCATAGTAATGCGTCATCGCACTTATCCTTAAAACTGGCTTGTAAGGCTTCCCAGAAAATACATGTAGTATTTACTTCCCAGCACTTCCCCCCTCAAAAAACCTCATCATATGTAATATATATTTCAATATCCATAAATATGTGTATATGACGGCTCATATTTTTATTGTGTAGTATTATGTGCATGATATCAGGAGTACAAACAGGAAGCGGCAGAAATAATATCTTGACACGGACACCACCACATCCCAACACTGTTATTCATTGATAAGCTCACTTAAGCCGCCACATTACCACCAAACCAGATAAATATATATCTCGGCCCCGTCCTGATGTCCAGTGATAAGAGCTTTTAGGCAGCCAATATACCAGCAGCGTCCAGCGAGATACGAGGAGTGCCGAGTGCTTGGATGTATTATTAGATCTCACCCATGCTGTCCTAGTAATACACATCCACCAAGGTTATACCTCGTCAATACTTCTACGACGACGTAGGAACGCTGTTTATTTCCCGCGCTTCAGGATATGCAATATTACTCTCACGTTATTGCCTCTGCAATCATTTCACGCTTTTCTTCATCGCGATCTCGCCAGACTTCGCCACCGCTACCGGGTGCATAATTCGTTGACCCGTCGGGCGGCCGCTGTTGTCTTGGGCTCCCCTCTTGCCAACAGCTCCCTGGCTCGCCAAGGGCACCGTGAGTGAGCCAAGCGAAAGATAAACAGCGGGATGAGGAATAGAAAATGTGTGGCTGGCTTAAAGGAACAGGCCTGCCCCAATATTGATTCATTTATGGGATCTAGAACACACACTTGCTTTTATTAATGGAAGGATGAATATGATGAGGTCATCATAGCTTCCATGTAAACAACCTCCTCATACTGCCTAGTATCTTGATGATATGTCCATGTAACCTACATATACACATACACATGCTGTTACTCTACTTCTGAGATCACTTATAAATGCAATAAATTATCCAATCTAATTCACCCCTTTGTGTGTCAAATGAAGTACTGCTCTATCGGGCTTGTGTATATTGTAGAATCAAGGAACATGAGGCACACAGGAGGTTAATGATTTATTTGCTGTTTTACTTTCAGGATTAATTCACAGGTGCTCTACATTTCTACATGGGCAGATTGTTTGAAATGGAATCATGTGAGAATATGCTGAAGATTAATTTCATGTTCTGACGGCTTGTCTCGCATTCTTGCCTTTGTTGCTATTCTTTACATGTATTCATGTCTAAAAGGATCATGTTAACTAATGTTCTTTTCCTTCTCCTTGTGTGTCGTTACAGGTGAAAAGCCGTACAAATGTACCTGGGAAGGCTGTGAATGGAGGTTTGCACGATCAGACGAGCTGACGCGACATTACCGCAAGCACACGGGAGCCAAGCCGTTCAAGTGTAGTCACTGCGAGCGTTGCTTCTCACGATCAGACCATTTGGCCCTTCACATGAAGCGCCATCTCTGATGTAAGGCCTGGTCCTTGTGACTCTAGGACCGGTCCAGACTGGTCCCAGCGCTAGACTAACTCCCTGGACTAAACTAGCACAGGCCTTGTGTGTCATGTGACCCACCCTGCTCTGCTCCACTCCACTCGCCCTGCCAGCAACTCAGCGGCGGACCGACTCTCACCGTGTTGCCCAACATAGCACCGGAATGTCTGTAGTGGCCTGGGTGAACGTTCGCCGCCCCGGCTCCATGCCACGACCCGATCTGGACACTTCCTAAACGATAAATTTGGTCATTAACTGGATATGACCTCGAAGGACAAATGTGGAAAGACCATGGGTCATTCATTGATGACATCAACTTCGACTTCATCGCTCACATAAGGCCCATCCATCCATCCTGGTATCAAGTCATTGAGTGGATTTCTGCAAACTGCTGACAGCGTGATGCCCGTGTCGCTGCAACAAGGCGCTTTAGATGCACCATGCAGCCAGGCAAGGCACATAGCAGCGACTTGTAGTAGCCACTCCCTTTTGGTGATATGTCAGGGTGGGATCTTGCCTTAGTGCTAACAATTCCTCTGATTAGCCATCTCAGTACCAAGCCATGGAACTCAAATTGAGTTATCACACACTTTGTGCTCCAGTCGTACTGAGAGAGGGGTTTAAGAAAAAAATATTACTTTCACAAGAGAAAAATGATGCTTGGGTAGAGAGCACAGTAGATAGAATTTGCGTAAATCTGGTAGATGTAGATAAAGTAGATATAGAACATAGTGGGTAATATATAGAGTAGATGTCACAATGTGCATAGAGGTAGACAAAATATATGTTCTTTGAAGAGCAGCTTTTAAATGGTTGTCAGGGTGCTAGCATAACCAGGAGAATAATGTGCTTATGTGGATGTTGGAGAGAGACGGAGTGAAGAGGGTGCGGAAAGAGGGCTGTTGGCAACCAAAAAACATCTCCCAAAGAAAACAACTTTTTGTAATAATGCAGATTTTGCACAATTCAAAGTACATCTCAGAATGACACTACAACATCTACTGGTTTGAAGTTTTCCCCCTTGGGCCTTGATGGCAATGACAGATGCCCAAAGAATTATCAAACTTGTTGTCCAATGAACTATTCATAAATGCTACAAATTTAGCACTGAATTGACATTTTGTACATCAGGATTGTAATGGACGGACCACTGGCAAAGTGATCAATGTTGCATCTGTTCTTTTAAAGGACCTGGGGAAAAAGCAGGTCATAGTTTAAACTTTATAGGGTGAAAACTGTTGATGGGGAATATGTAGAAATGAACTAAGAGGGATTGACATGATCAAACTATTTCTCTTTATAAATGCAAAATGAATTTGCAGTTAAACCGAAAACCCGAATCTTAATGTGAATTTAGCAATAGAAATTCAATTCATTAGACATCGATTTGCCATCAAGGTTAGCTCCTGAATTATTCCAAACTCTAAATCTGAATTTAATAGCAATATGAATTTAAATCTATCAATTTGAATTTGCCAACAAGGTGTAGGAGTTGACAAGAGAGGAAGTAGAGTTTGTATCGGATGAGGATTTTGTGCATGAATCTCGCATGACGGCTACAAATTGATTGACTTTGTGCTATGTAGCTTGAGAGAGTCTGGCCGTGCTCAGAGAGAAGGGTGTTCTGATGGAATAGGTGTCTTCACTAGCACTCTCCACTGCAGCTCAAACGACAACCGCTTAGATAGTTATGGAAAGAAAAACATGAAAAATATAAAAAAAATAATGCTAAATAGAATGAGGCTTAGAAGTAAAACTGAGAATTTGTAGGTCAAGTGTAGTTATGAAATGTTGACTGTTATATGATATAACAAGGCTATTCCTTGTTATAATTGTACCAAGTTTTAGTACTGTGTAAAATGAAAGGCTTTCTATGTCGTTTCCCTGCTAACTGGAGTATTGAACAGACTTGGAATGGTGTCCAACCTCTTCTTTGACTAGAAAATCGTGCCCCTTCTGTGTCTGCACGGTGTAGGCAGAAAGTGAGACATGGTTATGCACCAATCAAATAATCCAAGTTTCAGAGCTGCCAGTGTGTAGAAGGAGGTTGCTGTGTGTGTTGTAATCTCTTGCCTAAGACTGGTGTTTGACAGGAATGGAAGTCATGTGCATAGTCATGTGACTTGTACCTCTCATATACAGAGTCACACACTCTCTGGGGACTTGAACCACCTTTTACATCATAGCTTAATCAGGCCAAGTTGAAGTCAAGACATTCACAAGAATGGTACAGTTATATCACAGAATCACCAGTCAATCAACAAATTGTCAGCGTTTTTACAAATCATCAAATCTGTACAGCATACAGCACACAGATTTGATGGCTCATAAGAACACCGTCAAAATGAATAAATAAGTTGAGTGATTCAGGCCATACATCTGCTTGTTCATGGGTAAATTAGATAGGTGTATGTGTCTCACATGCTTGGTAATTAGTGAAAAAAGTGTAGGTTGATATACCCAGTCTTAGTCAAGAGATTCCTCTATGCTTAGCTCAATGTCCAGAAGTGAACTAGCCAAGTTGTAGGAAGTAGTTATTTGTGCACATATGAAATATGGTCTAATCACTTGGTGGAGGATACGGTACGTGTTATGTTGTAAAAAGAAAAGAGAGAGGAAAGAGCGAGAGAGTGAGAAAGAGTGTGAGGTTAAATTATTTCTTTTACTATCAAAGATCTTATAAGAAAAGAGTGAAGTTATTTTTATTAACAGTGATCCTTTTGCCTTATTTTCCAGACATTTTTTAAAGCATATAAGTCAAAGTTTGAGATAAATTTTGTTTCTACATGTAACCTTGAGAATGGCTCAGTTTTGAATATGTTACGTTGGATTTGTAAAGTTCAAATGTGAAATTTAAAGAGGTTTAAATGCATTAATGCAGCAACAGCTACGTGTGGGGTTACGTTGTATTGCCCCACAAACCTCCTTCACATTTTAACATTGATTAGAATGATCAAGTCAAAACTAATTCATTCTCATATTGAATATCTTTTCATAAGTTATATGATGGAGAGAAGTGTGTTCCATTGGAGAGTGATGTCTTGTCTTGGTGAGACGAGGCCAGTGGGTGGGGGAGTTTGTACAGCTGAGATGTACGTGTATGAAAGAAAGGACTTGGTCATGTGTATATAGCTATGTCACAGGATATAGGGCATGAATGGTTACGATATAAGCCAAAAAAAAATCAAACAGCGCTTGTTTGTATAAAAGGATTTGAGTTCTATAAGACAATGTGCAAAAAAAATTATAAAATAGAATTCAACAAAAATGATAAAATAAAGACAAAGTCATCTTTTGTAAATTTCTTTTTTTGTAATATATTGAAAGAGACAAGAAAAAAAAATAAAGTACTATATATGTAAAGATATGAATATTAGTATATATGAAACCTGTCCAAATTAAAATTGAAGAAAGATATATGTTGGGATGATGCATGTTACTTCGTCCCCATGGAAAATTGCATCCTATTAATTAAAAACATGTCATTATGAAAAGTTATGAACGGTGTGTCGATGATGAGTCAGTGTGTCACAATAGTGCAGCTGCTGACCAATAGAGTTTTATTGTGAAATGTCCAGTTTCAGGCAGAAATTCAGGAGGAAAATCTTTTTAAGAAGTGCTCTCCTTGGCAGAATTGTTTTTCAGTCAATTTCAAAAGTGTTTTTTTTACAGGAAAAGAACACCCTTTCTTGGTGGCTATAACAAACAAACATATTAGACAAGTGGATAGGAAAAAGTTTCAGAAAATCAGACCAAAATAATGAATCTGATCAATTATTGATCTGAACAAAACAACACTTCTGCTTAATTCCAATTTATCCAAATCGCTGTCCATTGATCAACTAAATGGAAATATTGTACTAAATAAGCAGTGGCAAATGTACCATGACAATGTCTCTTAAAGTAGCAAAACTGGTGATGTCTTAAGTAAAGTTGGTCTCAACTCACAATGTGTTTTTCCTAGCAACTCAGGAGTAACTCACACGAAATGCATCTCAATTTTACAGGCTACTTGAAAACTGCCCTCTGCTTATATTAGCCTGTTCTTATATCAGAAGCTCACATGTCCAAGTGTATAAGTCAAGACCCAGCTAATTTGTTACAACATAAGGGGAGTTTGCATGCAGACTTTAAGAAGTTTGCAATTTAATTTCTCATTGATTGGCTTGAAATTGGATGTGTCTTGATTTAGTCAGGATCAATTTCTGTATCTTTTGAGCAAGTGAAGGGGCAGAGAATACATAGAGAACAGGGAAAATATGTGGTATTATGAATCTGTGGTTGAAAGTAGGAATAAAATATATAACAGTTGAATCATGACTCTGAATGTTAAGAAAAGAATATCATGACTGTAGGATTGAACTTTGATGACAGATTGGTACAATGATGTATAAATGTTATCAAGAAAATATGTGCTTGATATAATTTCTCTTTCTTTCATTCCGAACAAAGTGAAGAGAAGGTTGTAATGATGCGATGTGAAGGAATATGAAACCAAGTTGTCTTGTGTCTGCCTGTTTTTTTAATTTCACATTTTATGATCAAATTTTACTGCTGATTATTTCATGAATCATGTCAGAGATGACCAATGTTTTTTTTTACTCATGCAAGGTATTGTGATGCCTCTGTAACCTGGAGGTTATGATTCCAATGTCTTGTCACCTATTTTCACATTTTATGTATCATTTTTTTACTGATTTATGTAACACTGATCATGCTAAATGTAACATCGTATAGCAATCTAGAAGAAAAACCTTACACATCCATGGAGAGCTGGTGATATTCACCCGTCACCATGGAACAATCACCCAGATGAGTTTGTGGCATAGATTGTTAAAGAGCTTTAGCGCATTCCATTCTAGCGAAGGGGTGGAATTCTAGTTCTGCGTAGCATAAATGGGTTCAAGAAAATAGCTGTGAAATTCAGAAACAATTTTACTTGGTCTGGTCATACATATTCCATCATAATATGCTTGAAAAGAATAACTACACAGAGCATGTTTATATTCAGTTTTCTGAGTAATGTGAAATTTTGGTGGATTTAAAAGCATGAACACTCAAAGTAAATATCGGTGTTTAAAGAGCAGATGTGAATACACATCAAATGATGTCAACCAACTCACTAGTACAATCTTTGAGGATATCAATTGCAAATTAATGAGGCTTTTTAAAATCACCCATAGATCACTAAAATCATCCTCTTTTAATCGGATCAATATCAGACTTGACTTTCATTTTCTACCATGGTATTGATTATGAAGTCTTATACCTCATGTGTATCACAATGAACTGCTGCATTTTCGTCTGAAAATAAAACAAAAGTGTCTTGTACATTTCGCTGCAATGTACTCAGTAAGCAAATCCAATGCTCACATTGACAAATGACAAAACAATCCTGGCAGAATTAACAAAACAATGAATTTCCCGCTCGTGAAACATTCTTTTTAGGATGATTCATAACTTTCCTCAGCGCAGCTGTGGACTGCACATTTCAACTAATTCTCACATTGAGTCAAAACTCAAACGAATCCTGTTTTAAACAGTATTTTTTATGATTTATATCTTTACTGTTATCTGTCATTCCAAACTAGAGTTGAGACGAAATGTCTTATTTATTTTTATCCTGGCGTGCAAAGAAAGATAAAATCAATGGAAGTAATTTCATTTTCAAATTACAATTTTTATTCACAATGTCTGATCCGCTTTACCATGTAAAATCATCTTAGACAAAAACCTTAACACACTAGTATATATTGCCACACTTAAAAATAACTGAAATGTTGTGATTACATAACCATATGTAAATCATATCAAGAGAACTACACAGTATAAGTGTAATGTTTATGATGGATTTGCATCTGTTAGAATTTGGTATGTTTTTCAAGAGCATTTTACATTTTACATTTTTAGTTACTGTGGTACACCCAACTCATCCCCCATGTCAGGTTCCTATTTTAGATATCATGAATATTATTCTTATTATTACCATTATTATTATGAATACTTTGTCTACATGCATTTGTATTTAAGACAAAATTATTAATTTTCATGTATAAAATTTTGATTATCAATAAAACGTCAGTACACCATGTCAAAAGAAAAAGATTTTGAGATCTGTCATGAACTTTCTTCAGTGGTCAAATGTGTTGTTATGTTGCGATGATGATGTTGATGATGATATTGATGTTGTTGATATTGTTAATGATGATGCTGATGATGAATGTGGTGATAATGACGATGGTGGTGATGATGATGATTATGATGTTAAAGATGTTGATAATGATGTTGATGATGTTGTTGTTGATGATGATGATGATGATGATGATGATGATGATGATGATGATGATGACGATGATGATGATGACGATAGTGGTGATGGTAATGATGAAGACTGCAAAGATGGTGATGCCATGTTCTACTTCATTTTCTACATTTCCTCTTCTGCCGAAGAGTGAAGAAATTATTTTTTCACTCCTCTTCCTCGCCTCTCTCTGCCTTCGTCTTCCGATCTCCTTCTCCTCCTCTCTCTCTTCTCTCTTTCTTTCTCTCTCTCTCTCTCTCTCTCTCTCTCTCTCTCTCTCTCTCACCCCCTCCCTCTCTCTCCTTTTCTCTCCATTCTGCCTCTCTCTCATTCTCTTTCTTTCTCTTCCCATCCCCCTGTCCCCCTCCTTCTTCATCTCTCCCACCCCCTTCTCTCTTTTTCTCTCCTCTCTGCCTCTCTTTCCTTCTCTTCCCATCCCCCTGTCCCCCTCCTTCTTCACCTCCCCCCCCCTCTCTCCTTTTCTCTCCCCTCTTTCCTTCTCTTCCCATCCCCCTGTTCCCCTCCTTCTTCATCTCCCCCCCGCCCCCGTTCTCTCCTTTTCTCTCCTCTCTGCCTGTCTTTCCTTCTCTTCCCATCCCCCTGTCCCCCTCCTTCTTCATCTCCCCCCCCCCCCACCCCCGTTCTCTCCTTTTCTTTCCTCTCTGCCTGTCTTTCCTTCTCTTCCCATCTCCCTGTATCCCTCCTTCTTCATCTCCCCCCTTCTCCTTTTCTCTCCTCTCTGCCTCTCTTTCCTTCTCTTCCCATCTCCTTGCCCCCCTCCCCCTTCCTCCTCCTCTCTCCATATCTTCTTCCACTCGCCTCCTGGAGTCCTCTCCACTTCAGAATCTGCATCTCCCATTGGTGATGCGGTGGCCATGGCGATGAGGATGATGATGAGGATGATTCATGGAGAGCGAGAGGAATCCATGCCTGGTTGGCTTCAAGAGGCTATAGACAGCATCTCAATGGGGCCCTTCCTCACTACCCCAAACTTACAACACTTAAAAATAGGGCATTACCGGTATTTCTGATCCAGAAAATCAGCGTGATAAAAACATCAGTGCACTATTTGGCTAAGGAATGTGCAAAGAGCATGCTTACTTCCATGGAATATTTTTTTATAAAATTGGACCATCTTCTTGTGATCATTACAGTCAATAATCTTGATTTGACCATACTGTGGCATACCAGCAATGGCTTATAGCTAACTGGTCTACTCGCATAATTTCTCTACATCCCCATTTTGTCTAAAGCAAAACCTTGAAACTGTGCTTTAAGAGTCCTGAAGGAATCGACATGCTGTAACCATCACCATCTACCTCTCTCTCTCTCTCTCTCTCTCTCTCTTTGTGTATGTGTGTTCATCTCTCTTTCTTTCTCCCTCCCTCTTTCTCTCTCTTTCTCTATCATTCTCTCTGTCTCTCTCTCTCTCTCTCTTTGTGTATGTGTGTTCATCTCTCTTTTTTTCTCCCTCCCTCTTTCTCTCTCTTTCTCTATCATTCTCTCTGTCTCTCTCGCTATCTCTGTCTCTCTCTCTCTCTCTTTCTCTTTCTTTCTCTCTCTCTCTCTCTCTCTGTCTCTCTCTCTCTCTCTCTTTCAGTTTCATATAACATGTGCGTATGCGTGTGTGCATTATCAGTCATCAAAGATAATGATTCGCTACCAAGGCAATGTGTTGGTAAATCAATGAAGGTCTTCCACGAAGGTGTGTGAATGAATGAATGAGATGATAGCTCGTCTCCCACAGAACATTCATGCTACGTCTAAAGCTTTTTTATCACCGCTATGTTCATGCTTCAATGACCTAGAGCTGCAAAAACCGTGTGAATTTAAGACAGAATTCTGACATTTTCCGACTCAAAGGGTAGAAGGGTGAAGGTAGAAAGAAATAGAGCAAGGAACGCAATACAAAGCAGATCAAAATGAGGTTGTGAAGATGGGGAAGGGCTTGGAGAACTCAGACACAAGAGACAGCGACCAGGTTTGCAGCGAGCCTGAATAGCGCTTTTCAATGTCACTCTGGTAGTTTACGGTCAACTGAATAGCTTGCAGGCCAGGTATTGAGGTAGGTATTGAGGTAGGAATTGATGAGCCATAAAGCTTTCGTCCTTGGGACGGGACAAATCAGTACATGTATGCACCCAGAGGAGTGGAAAGGTCAGGGTGAGAGAGAGAGACAATCATCATAAACCCCATTCATACGCCACCTATCCGCGCAAAATAAGTGCAACATTTGCGGCAATTTTGCCGATGCATTGCCGATGGCTGGTATATGAACGAGAGGCCCTCAAATAATGCACTTTTTGATTCCTCCTTTTTTTCAAATTATTTTGCAGATCGAAATCTAGTCAAAATACTGTGAATCTTGTAAAATGTGTCCGCAAAATAGCCGTAAATGTTGTGGCTTGTACACCGCACTCTGTATGAGATTCAATGCTCGTATCTTGCTTAGCACAACATGTCGCCATAGCCTGCTTGCCATGTCCAAAAATTCCTCGTATCACTTTTTCGGTGTATATGAACAGCATTTTTATATAATCCCTGGAAACTTTCTTACCAACATGAATCAGAACTATAGTGGTATGTTCTTGATAATGGTATATGAATAGGGCTATAGTCATCTTATCACCGTTTAGCAGATGTATTTGATTTTAATTCTATTTCATCGCATGTATAACCTTTGATGTTGCTTATAAACCTAGAAAGAGCAGCAAATCATGCTATTCGTAATCACTTCATGCTGACAAAAAATAAATCTGAATGATCAATAAGATTCAAGGAACTTTTCTTTATAAATTCAATTTCACTCTATTTAAAAAAAAAACATTACATTTTTTACACATAAAGAATACCGTGATAACTGAAGCATTCATTTTAACAGACTGAAAATCTGACAACAAAATCGTATGAAACCTGCCAAAAAGAACAGAAAGAAAGATGCTGTGTGTTGTATGATGTTTTCAATACACTGTCTCTGACAAAGCTTGACCCTTACAGAGTGCATCTATTATGTATTCAACAGGTTTTCATTGAGGGCTACCTCAGCAATAACAGCAATTGAGAGAGAGAGAAAGAGAGAGAGAGAGAGAGAGAGAGAGAGAGAGGGGGGGGGGGGAGGCAGAGAGGGTTTATTTGAATGAAAATATAAAAATATGTAGGAACCTCGCCAATATGTGTTTCATACAATAAATCCTGTACAAAAGTGCAACCCTCTTACTAACAGCCTTCATAAGAAAATATAATAGTGCATTAAACAAATGTGTCCAATACCATTCACACAAACCATGAACCGACTACACACACATATAAGAATGAAGCTACAAATAAGACCATTGTCATCAAATTTATAAACATTTGTTTTCATTCTTGTATTATTTGTCTGTGTTCAGTCTGACATTCAGCATTATTCAGCATTCTCACAAAACAATGTTCACACATTATGTATTTTGTTTTCATTCAAACCTCTCAGCACCAACTGATGGCAGTTCCATGCCAATTACAACACAGTTGATCACCAATGGGACTGAGATGGTTAAGTGAGGACTTATGGTTAACTTATACAGAACCAACCGCTCTGTTGATGTAGTCTGCTTTCTTAAGAATCAATGATCGGCCATGTGTTGCAACTTTTGTTATTCTTTTTCAAAGTCAATGGGCTTTTCCTGGCTTGGTACTACGAAGTTAAGTGAGGATTTTTGGTAAACGCATTATAAAGAACTAACTACACTGTTGGTGAGGTCTGTTTGTATGCCGAAACATACCCTTGTGTTTGAGAATGATACTGGGGTGTTCTAACCATAAGCCAACTCTCTCATTCCAAACTTCCTGTTATGTACAGATCAAGTCTGATGCCAGGAGGATGAGAGACAGTGGGGAAAGAGAGACAGAGAGAGAAAGTGACAGACAGACAGACAAGGAGAGAGAGACAGACAGAGAAAAGGGAAAAGAGAGACATATAGACAGAGAAGAAGAGTGAGAGGAATAGTGAGAGAAAGACAGAGAAAAAGAGAGGGAGGAAGGGGAATGAATGATGGAGAGAGAGAGAGAGAGAGAGAGAGAGAGAGAGAGAGAGGAGGAGGAGGAGGGAAAGAGAAACAGATAGGGAGAAGGAGAAATGGAAAATGGAGAGAAAATTGGGTGTTTCAAATATTTAATTTGCACTTTGTGCTAAAAGCAAACATTTCAGGATGTTCACCTTTGCAATCCCACTCTCTCTACTACTCCTAACCACATAGCCCATTGCAGCTAGACCAGGTATCTTACCAAACTTCATTCACTCAGGTATGCACACAGCCACAAAGTAAATACTTTTTTCATATTCATTTTATTCCTTACCTGCCAAAAGGGTTTTCTAAAATAGCTTATTTTCTATCGTTTGGCACAGCAGGACTGTCCAAATAGCCACATCCAGTGTTAGATAAACATCCCATATTTGCGTCTTTTGGGGTTGTGAGTGCCAACCGACCATTATTAAATTCCACTTTTATTTATTCCACGACTACAGAAATGGGCACTTGAATTGCATCCATGATGTGACTATATACACACACACACACTCGTTTCTCAGATATTCTTGAAATTCCACTACCCAGATTCTCACGCATCTCTCCTTTTTTTCCATGAAAATGACATTCATTTCCAACTTACACGGTGTGACGTTGAACTATAAAAGCCTTTTGGTTTCATTTTTTAACAAATAATACATCAGAAAAAAATAATATTTTAGATGCGATCAACCATTCAGTGTTGTTTTAATGCTCTGATGATTTTGTCTATTAATTTATTGTCAAACTGTCAGTAGAATTAATACAATATTACAATTGATAAAAAATCCATTTCTTTAAACATTATGTATGGTAGACATTATGGCTGTAAAAACCCATGCGACAAGTACTAACTGCCTATGATGCATAGTTTATCTCCAAGCTTTTATAGTTCAAATTATTCCAATAGGTGCGTCTTCATTAGCCTGATCAGACGAAATAGCAAGCTATTTTGCTGATCTGGGGAACTAGCCTGAAGTTGCAATCGCGTCTTAATTAGCTCGAAACTCGGGATACGTATTCTCGAAACTCGGGATGCATAAATTATCCCGATGTTCGCACATGCGCAGTGTGCGACGGGAATAGGCCACGACCGCATGGCTTCGGTTGTGAGCTCACATTCACACACGTATAAAAACCTAATGTAAACAATGCCTCGTGGGCGCTGATGCATGCCTGGGTTGGCACATTTTCAATTCGCAAACTAGCTCAAGCTAGCTCCATCTAGCCCAAGATTTCTTGGGAAATTTTCTGGACCAAATAGCTAGCTATTTCGCCTGATCTGGCTAATGAAGACGCAAATAGCTAGCTAATTCGTGATCTGGCTAGCTAGCCCAATCAGAACAAGCGAGCTATTTCGCCCACATCAGGCTAATGAAGACACCCCTCATGATCTAACGCAGCTGATCATTTCACAGAGGTAGAACCCCTCAAAAAAGTTCCGCAAATCAAGGTTGAGGGGTCAAATATCACTTGCTGCTTCATCATTTTATGTGACTGTGGTCAAATTAGACAGCATGATTATTTCTTTTCACAATGATGCATCATTTGAAATGCTTACACAATCACGTAATGCACACACCTCCTGAATATGAAGAGCAAGTTAAAAAATGATTTTTTTTTAAATGTCTGTTTTGCACATGAATTGAGTTTGATTAATGCTGATGCATTCATGCATGAACATCCACATTCCTACATGTGGTGTGTCGTCATCTGCGTAGGTGGATGAAACTGTCTGGATAATGTTGTTTGAGACTTTCAAACGATCACATTCCATCTATTAACATTACCAAGATGAAACAAACATTACACCATTGACATTCATTCATACAAGACATCCACCATCGATCACCTCGACACTATTCAAAACACATGCATCTTCAAAACAAATGGAGCCCTTCACGTTGAAAACGATTAATTTGTGACATTTCCCTTCTGCCTTTGCCCTATGCTCAGGATTACTGCACATTCCATGATTGCATTATCATAAGGTAAGCACAACACGATTAAAGAAATAATCAAGCTTTCTAATGAGACCACTGTCATGAGCTCTTTCATGACCATGTATGAGTAGTAAACGGGTTACTACACATGTTCATGCTACTGGCAATGAGAGAGTTAATCCTTACATTACCAGGCCTTGAAAACCCCATTGGCTTACTACACATATTCATGCCAATGGTAATGAGAGAGTTAGCCCTTACATTACCAGGCCTTGTAAACCCCATTGGCTTACGACACATCTTCATGCCAATGGTAATGAGAGGGTTAAAACTTATATTACCAGGCCTTGTAAACCCCATTGGCTTACTACACATTTTTTAATGCCACTGGTAATGAGAGGGTTAACCCTTACATTACCAGGCCTTGAAAACCTCATTGGCTTACTACACATCTTCATACCAATGGTAATGAGAGAGTTAACTCTCACATCACCAGGCCTTGTAAACCTCATTGGCTTACTACACATCTTCATGCCAGTGTTAATGAGAGAGTTAACTCTTACATCACCAGGCCTTGAAAACCTCATTGGCTTACTACACATCTTCATACCAATGGTAATGATAGGGTTAACCCTTACATTACCAGGCCATGAAAAACCCATTGGCTTACTACACATCTTCATGCCAATGGTAATGAGAGAGTTAACTCTCACATCACCAGGCCTTGAAAACCCCATTGGCTTACTACACATCTTCATGCCAATGGTAATGATGGGGTTAACCCTTACATTACCAGGCCTTGAAAACCCCATTGGTTTACTGTAAGCCAATGGGGTTTACAAGGCCTGTACTATGCTGCATATAGAACTTACCATCAATGGTAATTACCATGGCAACATCCATGGTAGCTCTCATTAGTGCCTCTGTTGCTATAGTAGTTACCATTGAAGGTGGTTTACAATAATTGAAAACCTCTATGCAACATGGCCCTGGTTGTATAAGAGTGAATAGAGATATGTATACATACCTAGTCTGTTTTATCTATAGACCCTTGCTTGTCTAAGCCATTCTTCCAACTCCTTTCCCCTTCAAATGAGACAATAATTGAATAGGAAGCCTGTCACAAACAAATAGATAAACCAACAACAACAATACAAACTGATCATTTCAACAACAACAAAAGTCAAATCTGGTGTAATTTAAGAGTTGCTAACTACACTGTCAAACCGTACATTCTTATCTTGAGATTTGCAGACAAACACTTGAAACCTTACATAAAGAGAAGCAATTTTGCAACAATACATGTCATTTGCAAAAAAACTCCTTCAAAGCTTTGCTGTAGCACTGAGAGGTAATTGGCAACTTTTGATGGGTTTCACCATTTTCACACTGAATCAAGCCCAAATTGGCTGGAAAGCTGTGCACGCTAGGAGGGAAATCAATGCCCTTTTCCTCATTCAGATGGAACGCAGAGGATGATTATGCATGTAGCAGCAAAGCAAGGAGGGAATGTTCACACTGGAGAGAAAGAGCTTTCCTATAGTACAGTCACCTTTGATATGAAGAACAGACCCTCAAAAATACCTCATACTCAATGTTCAATCATTAATTGTGATTTCATGTTTGTCTAATGTTCATTGCTTTTCCAACAGAAAAAGTCTGCTTTTCTCCAACCTTTTGATTTTAAAGTATCTGAATGCATCTGCCTGGGCGTGAAAATGTAGTGAAATAAGTTATTTAAACCATGACTTTATATCAATCCCTGCTACAATAACATAACATAAATTGTACATGGAACATTTCTGTATGCTGTGATTACATTAGGCACCCATCTCTCCTCTGTACTAGCTACACATGCAACACATTTGTCATCATTTGACAGATTTGTCTCAAACCTTAAGCCTCTTCTTTCTTGCTTCTGTCTTCTGGAGTTCTGATCCCACACGTCTTCTCTTCTGTTCTCTGGAGGTATCTCATCACTCATCCTACACAGACATGGGTCATTTACAACAATAGCAGAGCATTTGTTTGTAGACAAGTCTCCAGTGGGTGTGGTGACACCGGTGCCTGTAGGGGGTGTGGAGTTACACCCCTGCTGCTGGTGTGAGGTCATCAAACTACTCTACAACCACTCAAGAACTTCCAAGCAGAGGCCACTTTGTGGAAATGGTAAATGGTACAGGTAGGAAGGGAGGTGGTGGTGGTGGTGGTGGTGGTGGTGGTGGTGGTGGTTGTGATGATGGTAATGGTGTGGTGGTGGTGGTGGTGGTGGTGGTGGTGGTGGTGGTGGTGGTGGTGGTGGTGGTGGTGGTGGTGGTGGTGGTGGTGGTGGTGGTGGTGGTGGTGGTGGTGGTGGTGGTGGTGGTGGTGGTTGTGATGATGGTAATGGTGTGGTGGTGGTGGTGGTGGTGGTGGTGGTGGTGGTGGTGGTGGTGGTGGTGGTGGTGGTGGTGGTGGTGGTGGTGATGGTGGTGGTGATGGTGGTGGTGATGGTGATGGTGGTGATGGTGGTGATGGTGGTGGTTGTGGTGGTGGTTGTGGTGGTGATTGTGGTTGTGATGATGGTAATGGTAATGGTAATGATCGCAGTGGTGGTGGTGGGGTGTTGAGGATGATGGTGATCATGATGATGGTGGTGATCATGATGATGATGATGCTAAAGAAGAAGTATCATAAAGGAAGACCCAAAGGAGGAAGGGGTAGAGGGAGAGGGAGAGGAAGAGGAGGACAAACATTTTTGTTTACAATAGTTGGCATGTATTGTTCACCTTGAAAAGACATATATCATATACACAGAAAACAAGTCATTTGTTTTGAGATAACTCTGAGTGGGTGTGGTGACACCAGGGTCTGTGTGGGTGTGTTGTTACACCCCTACCCTCAGGAATGAGGTCATCAAGCCAGCCAGCTAGGACTAGAGGTGTATCCAACTGGGGCAGTGGTGACAAACTGGGTCTGCAAGTAAGTTGTGGTAACATAAGCGTTGGTGGTTGCGGTGATGATGACAATAATGGCAAGGACAATGATTAGCTTAAACTTACTTACGTTGCTGTGATTTCGATGAAGAAAGATTAGAAAAAATAAGAAGAAGAAATGGACAAGAGGATCGAGGAAAGAGAAAGAAATATGAGTAGCAGAAGAAGAAAAAGAAAAAGAAGAAGAAGAAGAAGAAGAAGAAGAAGAAGAAGAAGAAGAAGAAGAAGAAGAAGAAGTGGCAGAGAGGGGGAAGGGAAGAGAAGAAGAGAAACAGGGAAGGGAAAAGGATACATTGTGTGATTGTGTGGTGGTTTTGAAAAATACCTTTGCTATCCATCAATGATCAATGATTAATCCACACAAAAAGGTTACTTTATCGCAGTGAAAAGGAGAAGAAGTTACAAAAGGAGGAAGGAGAAGGAGGAAGGTAGGAAAGAGAGAGGAAGTGGCAGGGGCATCTGCCCATGAGTACTTTCATGAAAATGATTGCAAAGACAACTTTTTCAATATATTATTTTATTGGAAAATGTGACATTTTTAATCTTAAACTTAATCTTAATCTTAAAATGAATGCAATGGCAACTTGTTAAATATATGATTTTATTCAAAATTGTGACATTTTTAATCTTAAACTGTCAATAGAGCTAGTAGTATCCATGCCGGTCATACCTTTCATGAAAATAATTGCACTGACAATTCTTATAATAACATGATTTTGTTGAAAAATATGAGATTTCTAAACTTTAAACTGTCAATAGAACTAATAATGTCCATGCCAGTGATACAGACTACACCTAGTATATAAACCTGAATGGCTGGTATCTAAACCTGTTGAAATGTTGATTGTATATCCCATGGCAACTCAGTTTCTGATTTTCTTGCATTCTTATCACTACGTGTTCTTTCTCTCAAATCGTCTGTGGCCTGTGTGCACTGGTAAGTAACTGGATCATTCCTGCTATCTCTGAAGCTCTCAACCTTCAAGATATTTGGATGTCTGTCTACCATAACAAGAACATCTGCTTTGCGAGAGCGAGATATGATAATAAGACGTCCACTTGACTGTTTGGATTTCCTTTATGATGGAACTTATGTTCAGCGCTTAAAAGCGCTTGGATTTGAGTTGGTAGTCGGGGAAGTGTTATGCACAATAAGGAATGTGTATGGAGATTGGAATTGGAAGGGCATATTATCTACAATCTACTGTATATTGCAGTACATTATGCACTCATATAATGGTAGTGTGAGTTATTTAGTTGTAATTTTTAAGAGCAAATTGAAATTTAAAAAATATTCAAAATCTCGCATGTAACATAACATACATTTACCCTGGAAAAAAAACAAAATACCAAAATTACCAATTTCATTTCAATTTTATAAGGCTCTGTTTGAGAATGCTTTTCCCCCTCATTTATATATTCAGGTGAAATTACGCACCTCCCCCCCCCCCCCACCCCCCACCCCCAACTACAGATCAAGTGAAATAGCCTGATTTTTCAGGCTCTTGAAAATTAATAAACCAAACTTTTCTGGGTCTAGGATTTATAAGGTGCTTCAAGGGTAAGAGCTATACAGAAGTTACCAGTTAGTCTATTTCAAGCAGACCTCTGGTTATTCATATCAAATCTGCCATGCAGACTGCAGATTATAATTGTCCAGCAGCCTTGAAATGAGACTTTCTCTGCCCAGGCTATTTGTAAACAAGGGATAAAGCTGAGATACAGCTTTGGACAAGCACAGGCTGACTTTCCCACAGAGGAGGACAATGCTAACTTCAATGCTAAATCCAGAAATGATATCTAGGCCTGATGCAGCCTATAGTCAACTCATCTAAGATATGGATGTCCATGTTTTGGTGGTATTCGTGGCAAAGTATTTCAGTGCAGGCTAGAGAGACAATCCTGAGGCATAAGGAGTAGTGCCTAGGTAGCAAGCACTGACTTAGAACTGACATTAGAGTTGCTATCATTCTTGAGAAACCCACCCCGAGATGATGATGTGATGCTGTCTCTGCTGCGTTCCTATGTCAGTGTGGAGTGTGTGAGTATACTGCTTACATGAACACAAAAACACAACTTAGCCTGGACTCATAGACTAAGATTTAGCGTACTGCTTTAATACTTACTTACCATACTTTAATCCAACAATGCTACAGGACTGCACTGTTTTAAAGGGAATATACTGTACTGGGAAGACAGAAAGCCTTCAAAAGGTGATTGTGAGCAATATTCTTACTAAATTCATGTATTGTCCATTTGAAAAATTTGCTGAAAGTTATTTGCCCTCAATTGATACACATTTGGAGTAATTAGTGATTAAATCACAAATTCTCATAATGTTTGGCACAAACAAGTCGAGGATGTGTGATTTAATCAGTAATTACTCCAATTGTGGATCATTCCCAGCACAGTTTTTTCCCTTTAATCTAGATCAGTCAAGTTTTAGTTGGGCTCCACTGTAGATGTGAAAATAATGCTTAGTTTTTGTAAATGTCATGTAAGTCTTCGGCGAGGGTAAGCATAAACATGGAGTCAATGCTGATCAACATTACTCAAGTATAGAGACGCAGCTTTGGGCAGCCCATGGATGGGTTTCCCAATGAGGAGGACAATGCTAACTTCAGCTCTAACTCAAGAAACAGAATCTAGTCCTAATCTATGGTGTGGGTAAGCATAAACACTGAGTCAGAGCTGATCAGCATCACTCTAGTATATGATGTCAGTATGTTTACATTGCCCCAGTACTGATGCATTTTAATGTGTTATGGTTTGCCTGTTTATATGTATACGTCTGCATGTTAATGTTAGCATGTATTTTTTGTTCTCTCTCCCTCCCTCGCACCCCCGCCCCACCCCCCCCCCACCTCTCTCTCTCTCTCTCTCTCTCTCCATCCCTCTCTTTCTCTCTCCCCCTCTCTCTCTTTCTCTCTCTCTCTCTCTCTCTCTCTCTCTCTCTCTCTATAAAATCAATATCAAATCAATATAATCAAAGAACATGTGAGGTTGTGATGGTGCTGAAAATATAAATGAAATCACCATTAAATAAAAAAACATGCCGTAACATTTTACATAAATGATCTATTTATGTCTCCATTATGTCTGTATCTCTAGTTTACATACATTTATCTTTTTTTTTATCTCTTTTTCATTTCTTCTGTCTGTCTCTCTATCTATCCTTCTTTTCCATAAACACACATATCACAGATATGAACGCTACCATTGATAATCAATTACTCATGAAAAAAAAAGTCTTGATCTTCCCTTTGGTACAGTATATTGGCAAATAAGCCTGGTTTTCTTTGTTTGCATGATTATAGTAAACACTCCCACATGAAAAATAAATGGAGTATGAAAAATATATACATAAATGAAAGAAACAAGGCAAATTGAGACAAAAATATAAAATGACCCAGGAAAGGGAAAGAAGAGATCATGGGAAAGAGAAAAACAGGTGGGGAAAAATTGAAAGGGTGTTGGATGAAGCTGAAATAGAGACTTACTCTAAAGAAAAATTGGAAAAGAAAAGTACTATGAACTAAGCACGCCCACCACATTTCATCATGTTTCAAGCGATACTATGCACTCCACTCAAATTCCTTTCAGTTTACCATTTCAAATGGATCACATGAATCTTATTTTCATATTTTTGGCTGTCTTTGTTTCAAAGGACTAGAGGTCTGTATGTTCCCAATATGACGAGAGAGAAGAAGCTGCTTCACACAGTATATATCTATAAAGAAATTAAAAAGTTTACACCTCATCAGACACCCTAGTGTGTGTATGCACAAACTGGAAAGCAATTGCAACCCATAGCTTAGAGTTGCAATGGGGTTTTTTTGTGATGATAGGGCTACAAAATCACCTAAAACTACATATTTACCTCACTAAACCCTACCCTACCATAACCCTAAACTATTTTTTATTCAAGTTTAAGCTGTTAATTCATTGAAGAAACCATCAATATAGGAAAATCACAGTCTGATGCAGTATAAAATACCCAAAGTAATAATCTGCACATAATTAGAACGCTGTAACTATTTTGCAGATCTAATAAAGGAGCTAGAAACTTACTTTATAGTGGCATTATCTTTACTACTTTATATCAATTTTATGATGATAATCAATGATTTAATACGTGGAAAGAATATCAAACAAGGTCATCAAATTCACAATGCAACAATTGCTCTGAGCGATAGGTGTTTACTAGCAAACTTTTGAGTATCTATACAACTTCAAGAAGCACCTTTTCCCTGAGAAATAATGAGACTTAAGCCTTTAAGTCGCTTCTCACTTTCCATTCTATCCTCAGAGCACCCGAAGTGCCAACACCAATAGCAGCATATGGGACTAAGAGATCTAACCAGGCACTGCCCACACCAATAGCAGCAGACGGGACTGAGACAAGCACACCAGGCAGAGCAGTGAGTCAATACCACTATGTGGAGAGCGTCTACCGCTAACCGCACACACTTGAAGCGCTCATTTGCATATCACCAGGTTCGGATTTCCAATGTCTCGTGGGTAAATTCTCACTCCTCGTACCCCGTCATGTAAAGCAGCCCTGATTCACTGTGGCTGACATGGATGCTCTTCAGGAGGCAACAGTACCAAGAAATCATCATGCTAAATTCTTCTTTTTTTCTGTTCTCATTGGCCAGTGTTCTACTACAATCAACCGAGGTTTAACGCAACCAGTGAACTTACCCTGCACTAACTTTATGGGAGGCCAAATAGAAACATATAGAAATGGATAATGACCACTGTAGTGTTCTGAATTAATTCTCTCAGATTTTCACATCCAAAATTATCCAAAAGTGAAAATCTCATTAAATATTCCAATGATCATTTTAAAAAAGTAATCAATGAAATGTCACAAAGCCTGTCTCTAAAAAAATTGATATCCTTTTGTGTTTATGATGTGTCAATTTCAGCTTGATGTGAGTTGAAAATGATTTTTGATTATTTTTCATAAGCGTCAACAAGAAAAATGGACACCTAGTAGTCGTAGTAAAATGGCAAACGACTGCAGTAGTTGTAATAGGAGGAAAATTGGGAACAGTAGCCATCATTGTAGTATACATGTGAGTATCACATGGTATTTGTTGCAATTATAACAAATAAAAGAAAAAAAATTAAAGGGCATATACTGTACTGGAAAGACAAAAAAGGCCTTCAAATGGTGATCGTGAGTAATCTTCTTGCCAATGGTCTTGAATTCATGTTTTGTCCATTTTAGAGCCTTGCTGAAGGTTATTTGCCCTCAAATGATCCACATTTGGAATAATCAGTAATTGAATCACAAATCCTCAAATTGTTCGGGCCGAACATTTGGAGGATCTGTGATTAAATCACTAATCTCTCCAAATGTGGATCGTTTGAGGGCAAATAAAATTCAGCAAGCTTCTAAAATGGACAAAACATGAATTCAAGACCATTGGCAAGAAGATTACTCACGATCACCATTTGAAGGCCTTTTTTGTCTTTCCAGTACAGTATATGCCCTTTAATAATGCTGTGTTGAAATCCTACATGCATATCTCCAGTTTAGCCTGACATATCCCATGTAGCTTTATCCTGCTGTATTTCACAGGTCAACGCAACACTTGAGCAGCTACCTGCTCCTGAGACAACTCTCCTCTATATTTAGCGCCCCTCCATCGGCTTCAGAGCCAGACTAGCTTCGCTCACATCTCAGGTGGAGATGGGTGATGATGCGGACGCCATGGCAACCATAAATACCCATGCTTCTATGTTAAGCGTTAACTAATGGAGCTGTCGTCATGAAACCAAAGCCTCGACTCACAATCCTCTCAAGCTCCAAGCTGTAGCCTCAATTCAAGGTGTTGTATGTTGTTTGTTTTCCATTCATCCTCTACAATCAAAACAGAGTCTGGACAAATCAGACTAAGCACAGTCCTCCATCCCTTGTCCGTCACATGTGACTGAGAGGAAGAGAGATGGAAGACTAGTCTGTGCATCCAGACAGAGTTGTGATTGAAGGGTATGAGCAACAATAAATCCCACAGACTAGAAGCTAGGCTATCGTCCAGCTGGTGATGGTAAGACCCTGTTGAGAGCTAGAGGGTGATGGGCACTACTGGTCCTCTCTCGATCTTCAAGAACGATGATTGTCCATCTACACAGCAGGGTTTGATTACCATTACCACCAGACACTTTGTGAGGAAGCCTCCCCTACCCCACCCTACCCCCCCCCCCCCCCCACCTCCTCAACCCCAAGCTGAGAGGGCATATGCACACTTTAAAGAGAAGGGTCGCCCAATACTGTATACGCCATATATTCAATAATTCTGATTTTTCGAGAATTGGGACTTCTCAACAATTTTGCGAATGATTAGATTTGCGATCGTGGAGTACACTACATGTGCGCATGCACGTCATATTCATGTCGAGATCACAGTTAATATTTTTGCGAGTTGTTAAACTCCCAAAGCTACCTGACTGAATCGCTATATACAAGTAGGTGAATACTACGCAGTTATGGAGAAAGTTATGGATACATTTTGAAATTTAATGCATGTTCATTGTAAGAAAGATCAGCTCTGTTCCATGATAGACCAATCATATCGTCTATGTACACAGCCCCCTATCCCTCTGTACACAAAGTTTGTTTAAGGAATTTATATTTGCTGCAAGGCTACCATACCATATCACAGGTGCAGCATAAATTGCTATACCAATCCAGCTGTGCGGCGCACATCTCACCTGGGGAGAGGAATGCAATACACTGGTAGTCTAGCTTCCATACTGATAGATATATTCAATTCAATCTACAACATTCAATAAACAGGTCTGGCTGCTGTAGACTAATCATTCTAAATTCCTTCTCTGGTGTGTGAGACAGACTGAGAAAAGAGGAGAATGATACAGTGACTAGTCTTAGAGTACTAGACTCTATTTGTCAGTTAGGATCAGAAATGTCTAACAGACTGGAAGCTAGGCTACTGTTAGCCTTGGTACAAGGCTGTGAGGTACATGGACACAGCCCAGTGTGTCAACAACTATGTCTGATAACATAGACTATGCCTAGGTACTAGGCTGTGAGGTGCATGGACACAGCCCAGTGTGTCAACAACTATGTCTGATAACACAGACTATGCCTAGGTACTAGGCTGTGAGGTGCATGGACACAGCCCAGTGTGTCAACAACTATGTCTGATAACACAGACTATGCCCCAATCCCATCCTCACTCCTCCTAGGTACTAGGCTGTGAGGTACATGGACACAACCCAGTATGTCAACAACTATGTCTGATAACACAGACTATGCCTAGGTACTAGGCTGTGAGGTGCATGGGCACAACCCAGTCTGTTAACAACTATGTCTGGTAACACAGACTATGCCTAGGTGCTAGGTTGTGAGGTGCATGGACATAAGCCAGTCTGTTAACAACTATGTCTGGTAAAACAGACTATGCCTAGGTACTAGGCTGTGAGGGGCACGGACATAACCCAGTCTGTTCACAACTATGTCTGGTAACACAGACTATGCCTAGGTACTAGGCTGTGAGGGGCATGTACATAACCCAGTGTGTTAACAGCTATGTCTGGTAACACAGACTACACCCCAATCCCATCCCATCCTCGCTCCTCCTCTAGAGGAGCTATGACAGCATTAAGGCATAGTCTGTGTTACCAGACATAGTTGTTAACACACTGGGTTGTGTCCATGCACCTCACAGCCTAGTACCAACGCTAGGCTACTACAGGTGTATTTGTGTTAAGCAATATGCTATCTAATTTGTTTTCTCATTCATGTTTCATGTCATTAAGGTGTACTGTGCCCGATGACATCAATAAACTGATTGATGTAAATAATCAATTAATGAAAAAGTTCTGAGTATCTTGTTAAGTATATAGCAAGGTAGTAACTTTTTGTTGATTTGATTCCATTCTAGCTGCCATGGAGACAGCTGCATGGTTTTAAATTAAGCTGATATTAGCTCGTTTGTCTGCCGGTATAATATATCTCATGTGTTCGGCTTGCATTTGGATGGCGTTGTGGACATACAGCGCATGTGCACTACTTGCAAAAAAATTGAGATTTTCGCTGGCAGTAAAAGGCTGTGGTCTCTAAGGTCAATGTAAATGGTGCGATAGAAACCTATCCTCATCTTTCGGAAAGTAATATAGATTTTGAGTGTAACTAAGCCTGATGTGTTCTCCTCCCGGTCTCAGGCAAGACATGATGGATGGACAGACAGCTGGTGTGACACGGTTTATAGGGGAAATCCCTCACAAGTCCAGACCCAACATAGCCTGGCTTCAAGGCTGTTAGGCATTTTAAATCCAAACTACAATATTCAATAAACGGGTCTGGCTGCAGTAGACTAATCATTTTCAGTTCCTCCTCTAGCTCACTTTGGAACGGAGAGGGAAAGTAAAAAGAATGAAAGAGTGACTAGTCTCGTGAGTACTAGATTCATTTTTTAAATTTGAATAAGCCATGTCCAAAAGCATAGAGATCAGGCTATACTCTCCAATAAATATCATGCAATTTGAATCAATTAGTTGTTGCTAGGCGGATACAAACCTCGGACAAGCTTTGGGGTTCCCATTGGTTAGTGTTTGAATGACATGAATAAAATTGCATACATAACGAAAATTGTCTATTGAAACCGATTGCTGTTTACGAGTAAATGTCTGTGTGTGTGTGTGTGTGTGTGTGTGTTTGTCTGTGTCTGTGTGTGTCTGTGTGTATGTGTGTGTGTGTGTTTGTCTGTCTGTGCGTTGACACAGAAGCAGCAGAGCATGGGGAGTGACAATACCAAATTAAGCATCAAGCACACAATTTGACCTCTAAAGTCAAACATCAAAGTGCAAGTCGTTCAAGTGTAAACCTTCTATGTAAATATGCAATTTTTGGTAATGTATTCACAAACTTCTCCCTAAACTTTAAAAGACTGTATGAGAAAGAAATAAATCACTTATGCATTTGTTGAGTGAGTACACATTCAAAATACAGGGATATACACAATGCCTCCTTTCTTGTGTTTATTTCCTACATGCATTAACTGTGAGAGCACGATCACTATTCTCTTTGTGACAAAAGAAATTATTTTTTTTTTCCGTATACTTTGCACGCAAGGGCGGTCTTATATAAGTTCGGTATGAACTTGACTTTGACCATGCTTGGCTTCATAAGCCGTTTTCGTAATGTGTAGTAACAGGTTATTACATTTATCTATATTTCATGATTCAGTTTCAATGGATGACAGTTTGAAGTTGTAATTTTTTTTTTTCAGACAAATCTAAGTTGGACAGGATATGGGGTTACCATTAGAAGTTACATATTGCTTGAAATAAAAAAAATCACTTCATCCAAAAACAGAAAAGAGCAATTCATGGGATTATACAGCGCACAACATAGGGGAGAGCAGCTTGCAAGTGACATCACAAAATTAACACTTTAAAGAAGTCATAACGTTCTTATCCTTTTTACAGGTATTCACTTAACCTGCAAGATGTTGCTTTCATATTGCTGCTATAATCAAACCCAATTTAATTTCAGGGTTGACTTTCCCTTTAACGATGTGAATGGTTCGCAAATGTATCCTCACACATTACACTCTTGACTGGAAAGGCAATCACACATTCTCAACATACCAAAAAGCTCAAGCTCATGGAATGGGACAAAAAATGTCAACCCACCAGACAGCATCACATGGAATGTGCGGTAGCAATGAGGTGATAGGACCCAGTAGAATGATGCACAGCCTTTTGGAGAAAATCAACATTTTTAAAAAAGTTAGTACACAACATCTGGGAAAGCATCTCGTTCATGATGTCACAAAATCAACAGTTTAAACAATCATAACTTTCTTATTTTTCGGAATTTCATCAAAATTCCACTAACATGTTTATTTCATATTTCTGCTTTTATTAAAAGCAAGTGAACTTCAGGGTGGCTTATCCCTTTAAACAATATCATTTGTAAAGTTGTGTTTTTTTCTCTTATTCCTCTGAGGATATTTATTTTAAAAGACGTCACACACATAACATGAAAATTAACACATCACATGAATACAATTGTATGGTTTCATGAATGCAGCCCTTATTTCTTTGGTTGCTCATTTCAATCAAAAGTAATCAGGACAAAGCTGGAGGTTCCAAACACTGTCGGGAAGTGTTGTAGTGGTGCAAGCATACTCATCATGAAAGTCAATTTGTTTGGGAATTATTTTGACCTGATAATCTTACAAGCAAACGATGTATCATCCTACATCTGACAGGAACATCAAAACAAAGAATAATTTATCATCTCCCCTATTTACCCATACCTGTAACAAGACAGTAAACAAGATTGTACAGCTCAGTAAATCTAGCCCTTCACATGTATCATGTTTTCTCTGTTTCCGCATCCTGATGACAGCAGTTTATCCCAGCCGTGCGAGACGTTCAAAATAACAAGAACGTGCGATGGACATGCCATCACGGTCCCTAGCTAATCTCAATTACAGATCAGGAATTTATTGCTTGATTTCATAACCTTAGGTAGATAAAATACCATCCTCTGCTTTTGAAAGCGAGTCGTTCATTGTGACTCAGAGAGATCTGAGAGAGATAAATGCTACATATCTGGGCTCCAGCCAAGCAGGCTATACCCCTCATAATACGCCCACTATATTCAGCAAAGAACCACAAGCCCCTTTCACAGTTTGTATAGCAGCTAATCATTAGTCTTAAAGCACAGACTCTAATTTGACACTTTTGATATTGCCTTGAGTGAAGACTATTCCACACTCCCTGACCCAATTCAATTTTTATTTTCATTCAATATATTTTTTTTTAAAGTTACAAATTGATAACAGCTAAAATATTCAACTTTGACTGAGCGCTTTGTATAAAAGAAAAACAACAACAACAAACAACTGTGTGCTGATGTAGAAACAGTAAGACCCCATTTACACTCAAGAAAATTGCGTGGCCAGGCCGGGCCGGGCTAGGCCAGGCCGCGCAATTTCTGTAGTGTGAACACAAAAAAATGCGAAAAGGCCAGGCCGGGCCGGGCCGTACTGAGACCAGCTCAGGAGGTAGTCTGAGTACGGCCCGGCCACGCAATTTTCGTAGTCTGAACACAAACGAGGCCAGGCCGGGCCGAAAGCGCGGCCGGTTATGCAAATTCCGCTGATGTCAGATGACGTCATTATGCTCAACCTTTTGCCTGCACGTTGTTTGTCTCCTGCGCTGTGTGAAAAAAAAATAGTTTTTTGATCCTAATATTATCGTGTTTTTTTCTTAGAATATTATTATTTCTTAAGGGGATCACCGAAAGAGATTGTGGAGCAATTATTCATCAAATCATCAACTAAGGTCAGAATAATTATATGTATTTATTTTCCCGTTTGTTTGTTTACGTGCAGTGCGCCTCGCACGGTGGGTTGATGTCAGTGGCCTGGCCACGCATTTTTCGCTGTATAGTGTGAACGCACAAATTGCGCGGCCAGGCCACGCTACCACCCACAGCGGGGAAATGCGCGACCTGGCCCAGCCCGGCCTGGCCACGCAATTTTCTTGAGTGTAAATGGGGTCTAAGTGACCTATGGCAGTCTTATAATGCAGACTCGACTTCATGTACTTACGCAGGACATGGGTATGTGCCCACAAACTTGGCAATCATTACAGATCTTGACATCAAAACAGGTAAGAGGACAAACATTTCAGAGTGAAGAGCTGAGAATGAACACAGGGAGTAGATTATTTAAAAATACAAGTCAAGACATTAGTCCATTCAATTTCTTCTTCTGCTCCTTTTGTAGGACCAATCAGATTATATGTTTAATCAAATAAATATCCTTGTAGATAATGCAATTGAAAGTCTTTGAATCACATGAAAGAGCATAGTTTTCTGAATATTTTGAGTCCATTTGGGGCATTTAGTGAGATGTATTACCTTTATTTTTCTACATAAAATATATGTCATATGATCACTTCAGCTTCAAATTGGCAACACTCTGAAAAGGTTGAAATCAAACTTTAACCTTCTGCAAATAACACCACCAAGCGCTGCACATGCTACCTACTACACATGGTGTTGACTGTGATGTAGGGCACATCACGTTGCCATGGAAACTTGTAAATGGATAATGGGAACAGGCAGTTAAGGTTAGGAGTGGGAGGGCGCGCTGTAAGGCTGTGTTCCGAGGCTGCTCATAGAGGAAGTTAAGGGTGGCATTTATATTGCATTGTGGGATATTCAACAACAACATATCAAAAATGGTGTTTATGACAAATGAATTTATGGATATCTGTGAACAAGGATAAAAGTCTTACAATGTTGAGCCTATCTAGGGTTGGTGGTCGGAAGTGAAGAAAAGCCATACAATGCAGTAAGACATGGCACAGACAGGTACAAGCATTTAAATGTTATGGCTGCCTTATTTTTATGTTATTTTTATTTTCAAGGTAAATCAAATGAAAGCAAAAGATCTCATCCATTTAATAGATTCTAACCTGAGTTCCGACTTTTTTTTTGGGTCGTTGTCTATTCAGCATTGTTATACATCAACATGAAATGAAACTCACGCTTACAGAGAATGAAAAGTACATGTACTTCTGAAGTGCATATATCTCATTATGATAATTTTCTCCAGCATGATTTCTCTGACTACCATATATGGCCACAAATCGTGTTTCTTGGCTTGACATTTGAATATGAAGAATGGCGCTCAGTGAAAGGAAAATTGTACTTGCTCTAAATAAAAATGAAGGTCACTTGGTCTGTTGATGGAAATTCATGCTCTTAAAAGACCATGATTCATACAACGCCATTTCTCTCTCTCTCTGCGTCTGCCTTGCTCTCCACCTCTCCATCACGGTCTCCCCCTTCTCTCTCTATCTCTCTCTCCCTCTTTCTCTCTATCTCCGTCTCTTCTTCTCTCTCTATCTCTCTCTCCTTTTCTCTCTATATCTCTGTTTCCCCCTCTCCCTCTCTATCTCTGTTTTCCCCTTGCCTTCTCTCTCTCTCTCTCTCTCTCTCTCTCTCTCTCTCTCTATGTCCCCTTCCCTTCTCTATTTATCTCTCTCTATCTCTCTTCCCTTTTTCCATCTCTCTCTCCCCACTCTCTCTATCTTTATCTCCCCTTCTCTCTCTCTCTCTCTCTCTCTCTCTCTCTCTCTCTCTCTCTCTGTCTCAGGCAGGTTATCAGCACCAACTTGAGCAAGCAAAACCAGCATAATATTTGCTTGGCTTGTTTCAGACTATCAAGAGGAGACTTCAACTTCAGGCTAATTTTCCATTTCACAAATTATCTAGCTATTTTGTAAATAACAATGTAAATTTACTCCCTCTTCATGAGATCCCTCTCCAATAAAATGTTTAATAATTAGCAAACATAACGTTGTGTTTGGTGAAAATAATTGAATTGGAAATATAATCATGAACACAATTAAAAAAGCAATTATTGCAAGTCTAGTTACTAATTTGTTGAATGGAATTTCATATAATAAGAGAAAATATTTTCCCCTCCTCTGTAATTATTTGTCATACCTGAATAATTATAAGGCACGGCAGTGAAAAGGATGATAAAATGACAAGCTTTAGGAATGCTATTATAAGTTGTTATGTTAAATATTAACCTTTAGTGCAGACATAACAGCACACTGATAGATATCTGACATTCCGCGCGCACTATACTCATAGCAACTTCCGCTTGCTCCATTGTCAATCAATGATGCATGCAATGCTCTCTGGGATGTTCAGAACCTCGGTGCTTTGCAGAAAGAGGTAATAAAAGAGAGGAATAGAGGAGTGAGGGGTAGAGGAAGATAGAGATAGATATAAAAAGAAGCTAAAAAAAAGAGAGAATTACAGAAAGGGGAAGGAAAATAATAGAAAGAAAAGGAAACTCACAGCTTTGTAAAGAGGGTAATAAAAGCGAGGAAGATAGGAGTGAGGGGTAGAGAAAGATAGACAGAGATAGAGATAGAGACAGACACCGAAAGAGATTCAAGAGGAAAGACAATGAAAGATAGTAGAAAATAGAAAATAGAAAGAAAGAGGAGAGAGATGAAAATAATGAGAGGAAAGATTAAGAAGGGCAGTACAGGATAGTAAGAGGAGTGAGAGGAAAACATGTGTGAAGGGTGGCGAGAGATAAATAGAAAGAGAGAGCGAAAAGAGCAGTGAAAGAGGGAAGAGAGAAAGAATGAGAGAAGGCTGTCACTAGTTTTACATTGCACAATCTCAAGAAGCATACTATGCATTACATTCTACAGGTACCATACAACCAAATCTACTACAGATGTCTTTCATGGCGTGTGTTTTCCTTGCATTCTGTTTGATATCCGTTACTTCAGTAATCAAGATTATTCAATTCATACAATTCATAAAAATATATTTTAAGGAAATAAAAGCTTCCACAGTGTAACACAAAGCTTTGTTGTTGTGCACATGGGTGTGAGGTATGTGTGTGCGTGTGTTTGTGTGTATGTGTGTGTGTATGTGTGTGTGTATGGTGTGTGTGTGTGTGTGAGAGAGAAAGAGAGGGAGAGACAGGAAGATACACAGAGAGGGAGGGAGCGACATACAGATAACAGCAGGAAACAGACATACTAAGATAGACAGACAGACAGACAGAAAGTACATACACAACAAGCAGTGAAACCCTACAGTAGAACCAAGAACTGCCCAATCCATTCAGAATCTACTGCAGTATTTTGGCTTCATGTACTTGACCCATATCATCATGAACAACCTTCATTTCCTAACAATAATCTCAAGCATAATACTACTCCATCAGAAAGCATTCTGGAGTGACAAGGTGTCATTTTCAACTGACCACCAGAACAAATATATTGTCCTTTTCTACGCTTGTTTTGAACAGCTTCTTTTTTTGACAAGGTTAGGAGGATTAAAGTTTAACTACACTGAAAAATTATACTTCAGAGTTACTCTAAGAGAGAAGGAGACTAGTGCTATCAAGATAATGTATGTTTATTAAGTCAGTGATCCTCTTGAAAGGGTGTGAAACCCTAATGAATTCAATTCTTGTACTCACTTTGGAGACAGACTCTATAAAATTCATGTTTAAAATAAAAATCAACTTTTTCAGTCATTTACAGGATGAGCAAACTATCCATGCTTCTATTGGGTGTATGCCTAAAATAACTCTTCAAAAATTAAACTTGTGAAATGTTTCTCAAGGCTTTGTGAGTTTGTAACCAAAAGAGTGGTATGCATAAACTAATTCTTCATACTGCAATACCAAAGCATAAAAGATGTAAATTGTTTAAGACTAAAAGATCAAACAATCAAATAATCCATAATTTGATAACAAATGTGCACAGAATTTGGGCTGCTTAATACCTCAGCCTGATCAACATACCAGAGAGCATGATCAAAATATAATTATGGATTTCACGAAAGATTAACCTTTCCTCCTGAGTGCTTGCAAGCGGAATCATGCATAGATAATCTCTATTGTTACTCTTTCCAGCCCCAATCCCACCTCCCCATTTCCTCTTTTGATTGACATCAAACCGCATATCCAGGCTATATGCTTCTCACAATCCACTAAACTTCTCCCACCTAGTCCTAAAGTGATGTGTAAATTACAAACATCACACATTTTCACTTCGCTCCTCTAAACTTCTCCAAACAATTCTGTACGTGACGTGTAAATTACAAACATGAAATCTTGTCACTTTGCTCATCATAATTGGATCAAAGCTCTCACATGCCTGTTTAATATTGGTCCAGTCCTGTCCCATTCATAGCTGATCAGAGAAATGAAGATCAGTTAGCTACCCGAGTCACTGACCCATGGAAAGTCAACATGCCTCTCTGTTATTGCCATCATCGGGGTTTTTCATTGTGCTAGTGTGTCAGAGCTTTATGGCAAAAGGAAGCTTCCTAAATTTTGTAGATATATTTGCACATAAAAGATTGGAGCAGATTAATATTTGATGAGTTATCAAAACGTCTTTGCCATTGATGGAAGGACCATAGCATTATCTGTTACATATTTTCAATATCACATTTTGCTTATATTGTGATGTAGATTAACACTCCAATATTTATACTCCCGCTATCTTGTTTAATCCTATCTCAGTTGTAGGAACTTAACTCATTGCTCACGGCTTTGCACCCTGGTACAAAATTAGGTTAGAATGTCAAAATTTGCCATTGAACTGTAGTAACCAAAGAGGTGTGGCTTAATTGCACCCAATATTTTTAAGGAATCAAAAGTTCATTCACAGCCTGTTGTCTATTGTCCATACAGCAGATTACTTGTGAGTCACGCTGCTTAGTATCTGACTGGACAAAAAAGCAGGCCATAAATATGCAGGCTTGGTAAAGAACTGGTTAAAGCCTGGTATCTACCCGCACCACTGATGCACTCTGGGAAACACGGCCCATCACCCAGCATCAATACTGCATACTGACAATCAGATCATATTTCTTTCAAAAATCTGCCAAATATCTCTTTATAAACATTTTTGGCAAAATAAAATGAGCTTCAATCTTTAATTCATTCATGGCCATTTTCAAGAGAGCACAATAGCTAATTGATTTCATATCAGAAAGCATAAGGTCAACTGCTGAGCTGGGATGTCAGTCATTGCCAGTCTTTGCGACAAACTGACCCCATCTATATTCCTCTCAAAAATTTAGCAAATTTCATCGCCCTCACAACTGACATTTGTAATTCAATCTTTTCTGTCATCTCTCCTCTCACAGCTGATTTAGCAGCAATATGAAATATATCGTCATCAATGCAGTCTTACCAAGATAATAGCCATTCATGAGAGTTGCTTTATAATCAAACACAATGAACAGAAGGAAAAAAAAATCAACGGGCTGATGATCAGAGAGAGCCGAGAGGTGGAGTTGGCAACAACTAAACTGTCAAAAAACATGAATTTAACAGGCACGTAATCAAGTCACCAGATCGTGCGGAAAGGCAGGTAAGTGGAACAATGGATTAGCCTTGTTGCCGTACCTCTTTTAATCCCCTTGTCGTACCTGGTTGACACACAGGGTGCGCACTTCAAAGGCGATGTAAAGACAGGGTCTGCTATTATCCCTGTACTTCCAGGCATTGTGACGCGGGTTTGATTCAAAGTTTGTCGGGGACAGGGCAAGGTTGCAAAATCTATCCTTTAGCAATATCTTTAGCAATATCAATCAATATTGATATCAACATCTCTATGTATAAGACCATGATTACTATCCTCACTATCATATCCATTTTATTTATTACAATTGAACTGTCATAGTTTGTCATTCTTCATTCTATATTCTTTAAAGAAATAACACATTCACATTGACTCCCACTTCACTACATACCAAACGAGCGTTACTCCTCACACAAAAACCATTACCGTCGTCAGAAGCCAACAACTTCTCTACATAGCATAACCAAGTCAGTCAGTGATATTTCATAAGGACACTGTGATGACAGAATTAGCCCTTGTCTCAGGCTTAATGATATAAATTAATGTTTCATAAATGTCAATGAGAACATTAGCAAGCCCGTGTTACATCATTGCATGCTTCAGGGCTTTAGAACCACTCCAGAATACACACAGACCACTTCATCCAGCGGCCGTTGACTGCTCAATCATACTTTGGAGTCAATCTATCAGTCTTCAAGGGGCCTGCAGGCTGTGGTTGGAGCTGTTAAAATATTCAAAGGAAATGTGAGGTATAGACCAAGGAGTCAAGACATGCTTACTCACATTAATCACAAATATTCATCATCTCTCTCTCCCTCCCAGCCACCCATGATGCATATCACATATTTTCCAGCTTGTTATGTACTATTTGAACCTAAGTGCAAGTTGATCAATCTCACTTTTGTTTAGATATATAACAGCATTGAGGAAGATAATTGTGCATCGCCTTGGCAACAGCCCCCCCCCCCCCCCCATTCACATCTCTACAATTACCACACTGCATAGAGAGTTAAAAGACATCTGGTGTCATAAGGTTGAACAAATTATCATATCTTTTTTTATAAGCTTTTTACATAGAAGTGTAACAGAACCTACAATCAGCACACTGCATAGAGACTTAAAGACACCTGTTGTAATAAATGTATATTGAAATTATTTATTTTTGTGTAAAATCAATAAAGTGAACTGAAACAATGGTGTGATCTAGCATTATAAGAGAGATGCATTCTTCCTCTATAGGTTCGTTCAAACTGTCACGGTTTGTCTCTTCCACTCTCCCTCTGCCAGCAGAAAGATACCATTGTTTTCCTGCCGCATCAAGCAAGCGCATCATCCCATGTCTTGAGATGTTGACACAATGGTGGTCAGACCCTAGAGGGAGACAACCGGGTGGGAACGGCAATGTAGGGTTGCCATGGCAACAAGCGCTTTCATGTGAACACGCCCTCCAACCCTGTTTTTTAGGTCAAGAGTCTGAGAACGCTAATCTGACATGTCTGACGGACAAGTCTGAAATCTGATTCCCTGTCAGAGATGTCCAAGGGATGACGGACTGGGAAGGAGCAACCAGTTTACCTCAGATCAAAACCAATGCTAATACCAGCGCTAAGCAAACCTAGCTAGACAACCACTTAGCAGTGGGATTGCAGGCATACAGAAACAACATTTTGTGGATTTATCTCTCTATTGAGAAGTTCTTTATTACAGTGATGCCAGATTAGTCCAAGCGATGGAAAAACATTCAAAAACATTCACAAAGAGTGGCAGCATGACCCTTGTTCGGCACATACCCATCTCCTTAGAAAAGTGCATGAGATAGAGTCTGTGTTATGATTCTACAATACAGTGCTTGTTTACTAGCGTGGCCCTGATATTGGCCCTGCATTTGTGAAAGTGACCGTGACTATTGGCTGGGCATTAATAATGATGCTGACCCAAAGTAGATCACGTTCAACACCACCATCACCACCCCCCCTCAATCCCCCCCCCCCCCCCCCCTACCCCTCAGGCCCAGACTCAGTCAATCCAGATAGACAGCCCTAGTCTTGCTTTTAAGCTCTTTGCCATGTCTGATCCAAACTCTGCAATCAATAGGTCTGGAAACAGTAACCTAATCGTGCTTGATGTCATAACCCATAACGTGGCAGCACTGGTGGATTTTTACACCATTAATACACACAAACCCCATAGAGCAGCATTTTACCTAGCACCCAAAGGGTTAAAAGAGCAAGACACAGAGACAGAGAGTGAGGAAGAGAATGATTCTTGTCAGTTCTAGAATCGTATGTATTCTTGTGATAGATTGGAATATAACTCCCAAACAGTCTTGAATCCAGGCTAGGCCAACCCATATCCTGGTGTACTGACCCTCAGCCGCTGCTATTATGATTCGCTTTTATCAAAATATTATCGGTAGAAACACCAGGAACACCGTCCAGGCCAATATTCAATAAATAGACGAGTCAAGGTCCATGGAAATAAACCCTCTGTTCTGGGACACAAGTACATCTTGGGGTAAAAAGAATACATACATGTACACCAAGTCCTATTTTGTCAGTTATTTGATGAGGTGGTCTAGAAATCATAGATTAGAAGGATTATGTTCCTGATAGATGGTGATGGGGAGTGTGGGAAAACTTTGGAGGATTCAGGCAGTCGCCACTTGAAACTTGAAGCGTTGGCCAGGCAGGACAGAACGTGAGAAGAGCATATACAAGAAGGTCAGATTTACAATCAGGTCTTTTCTTCCTAAGTGTACAGTTTTGTGAATTTGATAAATTGATATCAATCTGGAGCACTGTACATGTCAAATCAAATCTAGAGCAGAATATAAAGAGAGCAGCTCTGGCTTACTGCCCTACTACCCCTGTACCACGCCCCCCCCCCCCCCACACACACACACACACACACCCTTTTCCTTCCCCCATCAATATGTCCTGTCCCTACAAGCACTGGTCTTCAATCGTAGAAGAAAATATCCAGGGTCAACAAATTTGTTTCTACAAAAATTCAGAAATGGAGCACATTTCAAACCACATTTTAACAATATAGGAAGAGAGGTTTAACCTCATAAATGCAACTTGTACACACACATTCATGATCACTGATCTATCTTTCTCTCTTTCTCTCATTCTCTCTCTCTCTCTCTCTCTCTCTCACACACAAACACACACACACACATACACACACACACACACACGCACACACCCACACACATCCTGTTGGCAACTTTACAATTCTGAAACCAAACACTTCCTTCTAGATATTGTTCCCTTGAAAAGATGTCAAAATTGACATTAATTAGGCCTGTTTTCCTGTGAAAATTATAAGCTCTGGCTCATCTGAGATATATCCTTCGCTCTCTCCTCTCTCTCTCTCTCTCTCTCTCTCTCTCTCTCTCTCTCTCTCTCTCTCTCTCTCTCTCTCTCTCTCATGAAGAATGTACTATGTGCTTACCAAATCATGGGGTAAATCGAGACAAACATGAAAATGTTACATTATTTACGTATGTGTAGTTCATTCCATTTTTGGTAAGAATGGATATTGCCAATCCTGTATGCTTACAATTTCTATAAGAGGCGAAAATGTTACACACATTATAAATGTAGTGCATGCAATCAGTATAACTAATTAACTAGGGGGAGACAGGAACAGAGAGAGGGTGGTATGAGAGAGGAAAGAAAGAAAGAAAGAGAGAGGGGGAGAGAGAGAGAGAGGTGGGGGGGAGGGAAGAGACGAAGGAGAGAAAGAGGATGAGAAAGAATGAGTTGGACAGCTAGAGGGGGAAGACAGAGTGAGAAGGGCAAAAGGGCAAGAGGGGGGAAGAGGGATAGAGAGATAGTTACGGAGAGAGAAAGAGAAAGAGGGGGAGGGAAGAGGGAAAGAAGAGAAAGAGAATGAGAAAGACAGAGTTGGACCGCTAGAGCGGACAGACAGAGAAGGGCAAAAACGCAAGAAGGGAGGAAGTGGGATAGACAGATGGATGGGGGAGGGAGAGGGAGCGACAGGAAGACAGAGGAGAGGGGACAAGGAAACGGAGAGAGAGAGACAGAGACAGAGACAGAGAGAGAGAGAGAGAGTAGCATACCACAGTGCCAATGATGGATTAATTAACATGTATACCAGGGCTGTGTGTGTGTGTGTGTGGGGGGGGGGGGGGGGGGTGTGCAGAATGCTGCCCTAACCTTCATCTAGGTGACAAAGTCATGTTCAAGTTCACAGCTTAAAGATTTTGTTGCAATGAGTAGAAGGCAGGACAGGTTTTCATTGCAATGAGCAGAAGGTCATAACTCCAGACAGGTCTCCCTTGCAATGAGCAGAAGGCCATAACTCCCTCATGTCTATAATACCAGAACTAGTACAGGGACCTTGACTCCCAGCACACTTCGTCCAGGTCAGACCACATATTTCCAGGCACCCACACGAGGTCTCTCTTGCCATCCCTTTTCTGGTACACATTCTTCTTTGCTATTTTGATTATCATTCTTCCTTTTCATATCTTTGTCTCTCCTTACTTCACTCTGTCTGATCTGCACATATATCTTCCTTAATCCAATGGATCGCCTCTATGATTGCATTCCAATGCTTCTTCTCACCTCCCCTCCTCCTTTTCTCCTCTTCCTCATTTTCTCATTCCCTCTCTCCTTCTCTCCTCCTCCCTTTCTCCCTCCTTCTCTCCTTCCTTTTCTACTTCTCTCCTCCCCCTCCTTCTCTCCTTCCCACTTCTCCTTCTCTCCTCCCCCTCCTCCTTCTCTCCTCCCCTTCTTCTTCTCTCCTCCCCTCCTCCTTCTCACCTCCCCTTTCTCCTTCTCTCCTCCCTCTTCTACTTCTCTCCTCCCCCTCCTCCTTCTCTCCTCCCCCTCCTCCTTCTCTCCTTCCCCTTCTCCTTCTCACCTCCCCTTTCTCCTTCTCTCCTCCCCTTCTCCTTCTCTCTTCTCCTTCTCACCTCCCCTTTCTCCTTCTCTCCCCCCTCCTCCTTCTCTCCTCCCCTCCTCCTTCTCTCCTCCCCTCCTCCTTCTCTCCTCTTCCTCCTTTTCTCATTCCCTCTCTCCTTCTCTCCTCCTCCCTTTCTCCTCCCCTTTCTCCTTCTCTTCTCTCCTCCTTCTCTCCTTACACTTCTCCTTCTCTCTTCCCACTTCTCCTTCTTCCCCCGCCTCCTTCTCTCCTCCCCTTCTCTTCTTCCCCTCCTCCACCTTTCTCTCTGCCACTCCTCCTTCTCCTCACTCTTAGACCCCATTTACACCAAGCTAAAATGCCGGCCTCGGGCCGGCCCAAGGCCGGCCTAAGGCTTGGTGTAAATGCAAAGAAGGCCCCAGGCCGGCCCCGATTTGGGGCCACCTCTGGAGGTGGAGGCCGGCCCGAGGCCGGCCTAAATGCGGTGTAAAAGGTTAAGAGGTTAAGAAAGGAGGCCTCAAATCGGGGCCGGCCTCGGGGCTTCTTTGCATTTACACCAGGCTTCGGGCCGGCCTGAGGCCGGTGTCGTAGGCGATTTGGTCTCCCAGGCGATTTGGTCTCCCAGCTGCCTGCGGACGGATACGCCTGGTCGAAAAAGCAGGCGAACCTGCCCGCGGTCGGATTTGCCTGGGCACGCGGACCAATTCGGCGCTTGGGGCGGACCAATTCGCCGGGTCGCTTTCCCAATACACACACATGTGTGTAAAAGTGTATGTAGTCTGAATTTCAGACCCACGTCTGAGGGCACCGTAACATAAAGAATGGTTAGCGATTTAAAATCGCTATTTTTCAATCAAGCGCTAATAGCAATTAATCGCTAAAATCCGTAACATAAAGCCCCTCTCCAATCACGCTATTAGCGCTTGATTCGTTGCGATCAATCGCTAATCCATGAAAATAGCGTTTGATCGATTTACAAGTCATCATCTTGCATCCTCAGCCCCTCTGTTTAAAAAAATTGAATGTTTTGAAATTGTATGATTTGTTTTTGTATCATATTGCATTATTAGGATTCATGTACTTCAAGAATAAATTGCCTCACTTAATTTCTAAACTGTTTTGTATAAATAGTAATATACATCAGTATGACACCCGTAATTGTAATTCATTCCATTTGTTCAAACTAAAAACAACCTTTGCCAAAAAAATCAGTAAGATATAATCTCCCCGAAGTTTGGAATTCACTACCTATTAACATTCGTACCTGCTTTTCGTTACAAATGTTTAAGAAAATGTTGAAAACTTACTTATTACATAAATATTGATCTTCTGTATGTCTTATTTAAGTATCCTTTTGTGTGAATGAGTAGTTAAATGATATCTTTTGTGCCCTATTATTATTATATTATGTTCGAGGACTTTTTTCCCCCACAAGGCCTCATGGCCTTTCTATTAAGTTCTCTTCATTTCACTTTGTTATATTATGGCTATATTTACTTCATGTTTGATTATCTCGCGTGTGTTATGAATATATGTTGTTTATCTTGTAAATATGTTTTTAATGAAATGAATAAACCAACCAACCAACCAACCAACCAATTTTGATTTTTAATGAAAGGACTGACGGTATAGCCTAGCGATTTTCTTGCATGTTAGCTGTTACCGCCGTAAGTTCGCTGCTAGACCAGATACTGGTCTTTGTGGTTGTTTACCCCTCCCCCCCCCCCCCCCCCCCCCCCCCCCCCTCCGTAGCGCACTGGCAAGAAATACACTTACGCGCTACCCCCGTTGAAGGCGCTATCCCCACTGAACGCGCAAACCCAGTGATCCGTCCGCCCGCCCGCCCGTCCGCCCGCCCGCCCGTCCGCCCACTATTGGGAGGTGGAGATTTTCCTACGTACGTACGCGTACGCGCGAGTAACCCGTCGCGGTAAGCTAAGTGAATACAAAACAATATAGAGTCCTGGGCCCGTAACATAAAGAAAGGTTAGCGATTAATCGCTATTTTTTCAATCAAGCGCTAATAGCGATTAATCGCTAAAATCCGTAACATAAAGCCCCTCTCCAATCAAACGCTATTAGCGCTTGATTCGTTGCGATCAATCGCTAATACATGAAAATAGCGTTTGATCGATTTACATTTTGTTTTTCATGAAACGACTGACGGTATAGCCTAGCGATTTTCTTGCATGTTAGCTGTTACCGCCGTAAGTTCGCTGCACGAAACCATCAAAACAACGACCGTAAGTATCTAAATATTGCATGTTTACCCGAGTATGTCATTTTGTCATGATATCTTGTGCCAATGGATATTGAAATTAGTATGTAAGTAGTCCTCAGTGCTAATGATTAACGGATTTATGATGATGAAAGTAGTTTTTGTCAACACGATTTACGGCAGTGCCGATTTTGTATGTGATTCATCGCAGCAGCAAATTCACTGCGGCATTCACCGCCATATAGCACTTCCTAGCCCACCGTGTCCCCAGAGTTCAGGCAGGCCGTGCGCGTGGTTTTACGCTGTAGATAAAGGTCTATGTGCGTAGTTGAAACATCGTTGCGTTGGTAATTTCTAGACTATTATTACTTAGGAACTAGCTTTGACTATGTAGATAGAGACGTACACAATGCATTACCAGTCATAATTCTAAAATAAATTCGACTTAATCTATCCTTGGTGTATTGAGGGTTTATTTGATGAATTTTCTGCTCAAAATGACTGTCTCTGAATCTGACTCAAGACCTACTACTAGTCTCATGCTGCATGACTCCCAGCAACCGTTTTCTCACGCATTTACAGCCTGCCAGAGACAGAAAAAAATTATGTTCAACTTTCCTGTACCAACCAGTGAATTTATACTTTGTACCATTTAACTGGTGATCACATATTTAGCATGCATGTAGGCCTACGTCTATGCATGTGTAAGTACATCCCGAGAGCTTGTGATTGCACACTAAAAAATGAAATCCCACCACGCTACCATCCCCCCTCCCCTCCTTCTGCTTAGTGACTCGAGACGGTTTTGAAATGGATCATATTTTTCTACAACTTATGACCTGCACGCAATCACATCTATAGTTGGCATCTCTGTTATTGTAACATATTGAGCTTTGTAGTTTTCTACATGGTGACTATCACCATTCTAAATATCTAAATGGGTCTGTCTACAGTAAAGCCATTAAAGGGATATTTTTTGGAACAACTGAATCATTTGAAATTATGGCCACCTTGCACCACCAAAATATGACAGAGTATTGAATGGATTTCCTCCAAAATAACTTCAGCTGAAAGCCTGCTCTGAATATTTTTAAACTAAGCCTGTACAAATTTGCCATAGTATGTTGGTAACGGGACAGACGCGTGTGTTACAAACTCGTCTGTCCCGTTACCATAACGTGCTATGGCAAATTTGTACAGGGCAAATTTTCTGAAGTGTACAAAACCTTGTAAAGTGCAAATCAATACATTTCTTTGATATTTTATTTTTATTGGCTGGTTTATTTAAGAGACCATAAAAAAAATAATTGGAATTTAAGAGATATATGTTACAGTAAATCTAACAGAAATGTACCCCATTACTGGAGACGGGCCCAAATACATTTTGACTATTATATTATCATAACTGCTCAGAAATGTGTGTTGAATTTCTGCACCAAACGGAAACATCAGAGTCCATTAATAGGTGGCTTATTGGTACTGGGGTTTGTTACTACATGTATACCTGTAATGAAGGGTTATGGTTATAATTTAGGTTGGGTTGGGGAGGTTTTGTGTGGCTTAATTCATCTTAATTTTGTGGCCCGATTCCTCACCTACACACTCATTGCAAGTGAGTACTCATGTGACTTGTACATGTTCATGTACATTTAAGGTGCTAAACTGCATAATTCCTATCCATTCTATATCCATACAGTATGTTCCAGTTCCTGATCGTACGCTAGAGGCTAGAGTTGAAACCATTCAGCATGGTAACTTGGTAAGTGGAGACAATTTGTTATTAAATATTTTTGTTTATACACATCCCAAGTTCCTATCTTGGTAGACTCCAGGCTTAAATGATGAAAGTTTTCAAAATTGTTTGGATGTTGGTGTTAAGATTAACAACAGAAATGAAAACAATATTTTACCAGTCATATGCACTTTTAAGTTTTTCCATAATCTTCTGAGGGTTCCACAGATGTTTTATTTGTGACTGGGGAAAAAAACATTTCCATCCCACAACCCTAAACAATCAAGGTGCAATGTGTGCTTTTGGGCTTTGTCAAGGATAATGTGTTTTTCTTTAATGTTGGAGCTAACATTTCCCATACGTATTTTCAGGATTGTGATTTTTTTTTACTTCCTTGTCTTGTTTATAAAGCCAGGAGCAAGAAACCCAAGATGGACAGAGGAGGAGACGATCATGCTCTGCACTCGTGTGAAAAACAACAGGTTTGTAATACATGTATCAAGCTTTACTGACAGTAAACAATTAGAAAAGTTGCTTATTCTTTGCTTTGTTATACAGTGTGTCCCAGAAAAAAGGAAACCGAGATTCTGTGTTATTTCGCTAGTTGACTGAAAAAAATAATGGTATATTATACACATCATTAGAAAGCACGGTGCTTCTTCTTTCATTTGACACCTTACATGATAGAAAAGAGTCATGCGTTGAGGAGCAACAGGTGTATAAAAATAATTGTCAAAATCAAGTTGCGCAGGACAAATGGTCAAGATTTGTAAGAAAAGCATCAACGTAGTGCAAACAACATTCATTATTCTGCGCAAAACGTTTCTGACATCGAGCATTTGTAATTGCTTGAAATCAGTCATGCGTGGACAATTCATCGTGAATTTGGTACCAAATGAAAGAAGATACTTTACTCTCAATATTGCTGTCATTTTTATAACAATATGATATTTTATGATTACGTTGTCGACCTCCAAAAACGGGTTTCCTTTTTTCTGGGACACACTGTATATTGTTTTAATTTTCTAATGCATTGCACAGTTAGAGAATGATGCTGTTTGCTTTTGCTTTGTTTGATGCATAGCACAATTTTGTAGGTGTCGAGAGCAAAACAAACATTTAAACAAAGTAGAAATTAGAATTTAAAGAAATTTAAAGAAAAAGTAGAATTTATAGTTTCAATCATTTACATGTACCTAGTGCAAATTTGTCCAAAATGTTGTTTTTCACAAAAATATATTTCATTTACATGTATTGTTTATTGTTTAATTGTGCCACCTCTCTCTCTTTCTCTTTCTGTCGTATCCTGTCTCTTTATCTTTCTTTGCATTTCTTTTAAATAGCTGGAGGACCAGAACCTAAGTTGAGGCCAGCTCCGGAGGCGCACTGGAGGCCATGTCGCAGTAGTCCAGACAGAAAATTGTTGGGTCCAACGAGGCGACGACACATAATGGCAGTAATCAAAGTTGCAGAGACTCACAGGTAATACAGTGTATTCAAGAAAAAACAAACAGTGTTCCTATAATTCAATGCATATGCTATGATATATTTTTCTTATTTGGGTTAAAGTATTACTTATGAAGGCAAGAAATACACAAAATGAAATACACAAAATGAAATACAAATGTATTTTTTTCTCCAAAGAAACCACTGACATCAACAAAACATCTGTTACAAATAGTATTGTTTCTAAGAAGTTAAGCAAGTTAAGCATGAGAGAGCATCTCACATGTGATGTCACAAATTTAAAACTTAAAAGAAACATACCTTTATTATTCCAGGTAGGGTAACAATGTGTGCATTAATTGGTATACCTCATATACATGTATTTCAAACATGGTATGTATTTCATGAACCAATAAACTGTGTAACAGTGGGGTCATATCGGACAGAGGTCAAAGGTCGATGACCTTTCCCAACAATTGCCTAAGAAATTGTTTTTTTGCAAATAAATACACATCTTATTATCCAAGTCCCATCAAACATAGCAGAGATAGATCACAATGTGGAGGCTTGTGATTTTTTTTTGGGTAAAATCTCTTTAAGATCAAGGGAGACTAACCCCAATCAAATACATGTATTGTCAAAATTTACCATATTGTTATCTTTCTCAAAATATATAGAAATCAATTCAATCAAACTTATTACAAAGGTGTATTAATTCACGGAGATAGAGTGGTGAGGCAAGAGGTCAAAGGTCAATGAATAAAATTGGCTGAAATTGGCTCAACATATTTTTTGTTTAATGATCAATTTCAACTGTATGTTGTACAAAGTTGTACAAAGTCAAGTCACAGGTTAAAGGTGACTTACCTTTTCCAAAATTATCAAATATAGCCAAAATGTTATATTTCCCCAATACTTTCAATTGCAATACAAATTAACTTAGTCTGTTTTATATCTATAATTCTCCAGAGATGGATGAAGACATCACTTCCTTCCAGACGATTGTGAAGCCATCGCACCCCTCCACGAAATGATGAAGACGCTCCACCTACAACACCCCTAGATGGAAATCGCTGACATCCCAACCTCAATGGCACCCCAAGATGCACAGGGGTACAGACAAGAGCTGTAAAGTGGCTGGAGGCATTACGTTTTTAGGTTGTCCATCCGTTTGTACATAAGTTTATCCGTCCGTCCCGAATCTGTTTAGGCAATATCTTTAGAGCCGTTAACATGATTTGCTTCAAACTTGGTAGATATGGGTACTGCATGAAACTGATGAAGTGTGTAAAATTGGGGTTAAATCTGATTGAGGTCAAAGTCAAAGGTCGATGGACTTTGTGAGAAATTGCCCCAAATTGACCTTTTTCACATTAAATCCAGATCCAAGGATGCAATTCTCATTAAACATGGTACACAGATGGATCACTTCTTGGGGATAGACTGGTGACATTTTTGGTGAAATTCCTGAAAGGTCAGAGGTCAAAGGTCAATGAATATTGCCAAACTTGGCTAAACATGGAAATACAGAACATATTTTCATTTCACATAGGAATTCAATGGTCATTGCCCACCAAATATACACATTTTCTGAGAAGAAATCTAGTTAGAGCTAGCAAAGAGGCGGAGGCACATTTATTGACTGCGTGGCAGTCTAGTTTTAAATATTTCAATCATCGACAGATACAGCTTTCTGTTTGACTGCGGAAGTAGTTTTAAAATATATATAAAGTGCTCCCTCAGTGTGACTTGTTTTTACATTTAAATTTACGTCCAATGGAAAATGAACAGTGGACGTATGTGCTAATACAAGTGGAAGTCCTGTGTGAGCATGAAATTTAGTAAGTTCATCATTCAAATACTGTACAGCAATAACATTCTCCCTTGCAGCACATTGATGTCTGTTTCCAGCACTGCTCTCTGCTCTTGTCCATCTTCATCATTGTTCATCACTGCTACGTCAATCCCCTCATGGTGCTCTCCATACAGCTGGACAAGGTTGTAGAGTACATAGCTTACATTAATCACACAAGACTGAATGTAAGAAATTGATCAATGAGAAAGTGACAATTGCCAGATCCCATTGTAATACATGGTCCATCATAGATAAAGTCAAGAAATGGCTCAAAAAGAACCGAGGCTGTCTCCTTGGTCTGGAAATTTGAATATTTTATTGTAAATAAGGCAGATGCCATTGCATCTTCTTAATGCAGTTAGGTAATATAACACTGTAATAATTTTTAACTTTATTCAGTCAGTTATACCAAACTGTCATTGTATTAAGGCTTGTTATTAAGGTGCATTGAATTGACTGTAAGAGAAAAGCTATGAGAAATATCTAACTTATATATGCTGGCTGTAGACTCAGTTTAGATATGTTAATTGTTCTATTATGAACGTACATACATGTATTTTGCCTATTCTTTATTTTATTTGTTTTAATTTTTTATCAGATATTGGACCAATGTGTGTGATAATTGTATGAATTGCTTTATCGCTGTAAGTACAATGTATGACATATAGGCCTACATATATTATGATTATTATACATGTATATGTTGTACTTGTTGTAGGCCCAATGGCTCCAATAGCCTGCAGTCCACCTCATGTTTCATGTATATTCTATGGATGTCCTTGTGCGAAAATTTATTAAATGATTCATCCTATCCCTGTATACTCGCCTCTGTCTTCGTACTTGCAATTCTTCAACCTCTTTCTCCTCTAATATTACACTTACAGCCGCCAAGGTGAATGTTTAGGGGTTCTACGATTGATAAGTAATCAATCGTAGAGTCTACGATCGATTCAGGGGTCTACGATCGATTTCTACGATTGATATCAATCGTAGCTTTCTTTATGTTACGGTTCTACGACTGATATCAATCGTACGATTGATTCGGGGTTCTACGATTGATTTCTACGATCGATATCAATCGTAGCCCCTTTATGTTACGGTTCTACGATTGATATCAATCGTACGATCGATTTAGTGGTTCTACGATCAATCAATCGATCGTACGATCAATCGTAGACTTTTATGTTACGGGGCCCAGGCTAGGCAGTGGACTAGTTCGCTGCACGAAACCATCAAAACAACGACCGTAAGTATCTAAATATTGCATGTTTGCCCGAGTATGTCATTTTGTCATGATATCTTGTGCCAATAGATATTGAAATTAGTATGTAAGTAGTCCTCAGTGCTAATGATTAACGGATTTATGATGATGAAAGTAGTTTTTGTCAACACGATTTACGGCAGTGCCGATTTTGTATGTGATTCATCGCAGCAGCAAATTCACTGCGGCATTCCCCGCCATATAGCACTTCCCAGCCCACCGTGTCCCCAGAGTTCAGGCAGGCCGTGCGCGTGGTTTTACGCTGTAGATATATGTGCGTAGTTGAAACATCGTTGCGTTGGTAATGGTATGTCTAGACTATAATAATATCATTACTTAGGAACTAGCTTTGACTATGTAAATAGAGACGTACACAATGCATTACCAGTCATAATTCTGAAATTAATTCGACTTAATCTATCCTTTGTACGTGTATTAAGGGTTTATTTGATGAATTTACTGCTCAAAATGACTGTCTCTGAATCTGACTCTGAAAGACTACAATTTTTGTAACTGTACGAGCTCTATACTGTCAGCAGTTGAACTTGCATTTATGCCTATAGTATGGGAGTATGGCTCTCCATGCATGGCCTCTACATTTTAATTTCATCACACTTACATGGAGTAAACCAAGTTTTAGGCCCTGTACTACTTCAGTATAACCGATAGAGTATTCGATGGGATGGTTCAAACTGCACAGACACACACATTAACAATTTGCTTTATCACTGACTATGGCAGTACATGTATGTGGGCGCATCAACCGTGCAATAATTAAGTAGAGTCTAGCACATTTTGAATGCATGTCGGGGAAACAATTTGCATTGAAAAGATCAATCAGAGTTATTACAGAAATGCCAAGTCTCCTACATTAGGCGTGCGACTCCTGCGACCCCGGGACTGCTCCCGCGCAGCGGGCTGGTCGCAGTAACATTAGACGTTGCTCTCATGCTGCATGACTCCCAGCAACTGTTTTCTCACGCATTTACAGCCTGCCAGAGACAAAAAAATTATGTTCAACTTTCCTGTACCAACCAGTGAATTTATACTTTGTACCATTTAACTGGTGATCACATATTTAGCATGCATGTAGGCCTACGTTTATGCATGCGTAAGTAAGTACAAGTAAGCTTGTGATTGCACACGAAAAAATGAAATCCCACCACTACCATCCCCCCTCCCCTCCTTCTGCTTAGTGACTCGAGACGGTTTTGAAATGGATCATATTTTTCTACAACTTATGACCTGCACGCAATCACATCCATAGTTGGCATCTCTGTTATTGTAACATATTGAGCTTTGTAGTTTTCTACATGGTGACTATCACCATTCTAAATATCTAAATGGGTCTGTCTACAGTAAAGCCATTAAAGGGATATTTTTTGGCACAACTGAATCATATGAAATTATGACCACCTTGCACCACCAAAATATGACAGAGTATTGAATTAATTTCCTCCAAAATAACTTCAGCTGAAAGCCTGCTCTGAATATTTCTAAACTAAGCCTGTACAAATTTGCCATAGCATGTTGGTAACGGGACAGACGCGTGTGTTACAAACTCGTCTGTCCCGTTACAAACATGCTATGGCAAATTTGTACAGGACAAATTTTCTGAAGTCTACAAAACCTTGTAAAGTGCAAATCAATACATTGCTTTGATATTTTATTATTGGCTGGTTTATTTAAGAGACCATAAAAAAAAATAATTGGAATTTAAGAGATATATGTTACAGTAAATCTGACAGAAATGTACCCCATTACTGGAGACGGCTCCAAATACATTTTGGCTTATCTGACCTTCCATCATATTATCATAACTGCTCAGAAATGTGTGTTGAATTTCTGCACCAAACGGAAACATTAGAGTCCATTAATAGGTGGCTTATTGGTACTGGGGTTTGTTACTACATGTATACCGGTAATGAAGGGTTATGGTTATAATTTTGGTCGGGTTGGGGAGGTTTTGTGTGGCTTCATCTTAATTTTGTGGCCCGATTCCTCACCTACACACTCATTGCTAGTGAGTACTCATGTGACTTGTACATGTTCATGTACATTTAAGGTGCTAAACTGCATAATTCCTATCCATTCTATATCCATACAGTATGTTCCAGTTCCTGATCGTACGCTAGAGGCTAGAGTTGAAACCATTCAGCATGGTAACTTGGTAAGTGGAGACAATTTGTTATTAAATATTTTTGTTTATATACATCCTAATTTCCTATCTTGGTAGACTCCAGGCTTAAATGATGAAAGTTTTCAAAATCGACAGCATTAGCCTATTGTTTGGATGTTGGTGTTAAGATAAACAACAGAAATGAAAACAATATCTTACCAGTCAATATCGTAGTACTATTTAACATGCAGTGGAGATTTCAATTCAGTCATATATGCACTTTTAAGTTTTTCCCTAATCCTCTGAGGGTTCCACAGAGGTTTTATTTGTGACTGGGGAAAAAAACATTTCCATCCCACAACCCTAAACAATCAAGGTGCAATGTGTACTTTTGGGCTTTGTCAAGGATAATGTGTTTTTCTTTAATGTTGGAGCTAACATTTCCCATACATATTTTCAGGATTGTGATTTTTTTCTCCACTTTCTTGTCTTGTTTATAAAGCCAGGAGCAAGAAACCCAAGGTGGACAGAGGAGGAGACGATCATGCTCTGCACTCTTGTGAAAAACAACAGGTTTGTAATACATGTATCAAGCTTTACTGACAGTAAACAATTAGAAAAGTTGCTTATTCTTTGCTTTGTTATATATTGTTTTAATTTTCTAATGCAGGAAACATGTATTCTAAACAGCATTGCACAGTTAGAGAATGATGCTGTTTAATTGTAGATATTTTTTTAAGCATTTGCTTTGTTTGATGCATAGCACAATTTTTTAGATGTAGGTTTAAACAAAGTAGAAAACAGGAACACTGTACATTTATAGTTTCAATCATTTACATGTACCTAGTGCAAATTTGTCAAAAATGTTGTTTTTCACAAAAATATATTTCATTTACATGATGTATTGAATTGTTTAACTGTGCCACCTCTCTCTCTTTCTGTCGTATCCTGTCTCTTTATCTTTCTTTGCATTTCTTTTAAATAGCTGGAGGACCAGAACCTAAGTTGAAGCCAGCTCTGGAGGCGTACTGGAGGCCATGTCGCTGTAGTCCAGACAGGGAATTGTTGGGTACAACGAGGCGACGACACATAATGGCAGTAATCAAAGTTGCATATAATCACAGGTAATACAGTGTATTCAAGAAAAAACAAACAGTGTTCCTATAATTCAATGCATATGCTATGATATATTTTTCTAATTTGGGTTAAAGTATTACTTATGAAGGCAAGAAATACACAAAATGAAATACAAATGTATTTTTTTCTCCAAAGAAAACACTGTCATCTACAAATCATCTGTTACAAATAGTATTGTTTCTAACAAGTTAAGCAAGTTAAGCATGAGAGAGCATCTCACATGTGATGTTACAAATTTTAAACTTAAAAGAAACATACCTTTATTATTCCTGGTAGGGTAACAATGTGTGCATTAATTGGTATACCTCATATACATGTATTTCAAACATGGTATGTATTTCATGAACCAATAACTGTGTAACAGTGGGGTCATATCGGACAGAGGTCAAAGGGCGATGACCTTACCCAACAATTGCCTAAAAAAAAATTTTGTTGCAAATAAATACACATCTTATTATCCAAGTCCCATCAAACATAGCAGAGATAGATCACAATGTGGAGGCTTGTGATTTTTTTGGAGTAAAATCTCTATAAGATCAAGAGAGACTAACCCCAATCGAATACATGTATTGTCAAAATTTACCATAATGTTATCTTTCTGAAAAAATATATAAATCAATTCAATCAAACTTATTACAAAGGTGTATTAATTCACAGAGATAGAGTGGTGAGGCAAGAGGTCAATGAATAAAATTGGCTGAAATTGGCTCAACATATTTTTTGCGATAACTGGAAGTTCAATGATCAATTTCAACTGTATGTTGTACAAAGTTGTACAAAGTCAAGTCAGAGGTTAAAGGTCACTTACCTTTTCCAAAATTATCAAATATGGCCAAAATGTTATATTTCCCCAATACTTTCAATTGTAATGCAAATTAACTTAGTCTGTTTTATATCTATAATTCTCCAGAGATGGATGAAGACATCACTTCCTTCCAGACGATTGTGAAGCCATCGCACCCCTCCACGAAATGATGAAGACGCTCCACCTACAACACCCCTAGATCTGGTCTACAGCTCTGCTGAATATGCTGCGCAAGCGTGGTGCAGGAGTACTCACACCGAAAAGCTGGACTGTGTCCTGAATGACACCATGCGGCTCATCACTGGTTGTCTCCGTCCTACACCGTCAGATCTCCTCCCAGTCCTCGCTGGAATCGCACCACCAAGGCTACGACGTGAGAACCTGATGGACAAGCTCGCAACCAAATCCCTTGCGATGCTGAACACCTCCTACACAAAACCACGACTGAATCCCTGAACCTAGGCGGTCAACGCCTCCTATCGCGCCAACCTTTCTCCCGTCATGCAGCTGCCCTCAGCAGAGCTGACTTTAGCCTGCTGCAAGAGTGGGAAAGGTGCTGGGAAGGGATGGCTCGCCCAAGGCAATTCACTGTCCCCCCTGGCATCAAAGCTCCTGCTGGCTCGGACCTACCTCGGAGGAAGTGGGTCACACTGAACCGGCTACGGACTGGGGTTGGGAGATTCAATGCCAACATGTACCGATGGAAACTCAGGGATTCACCGGCATGCACCTGTGGTGCAGACAAACAGACAGCAGATCATATCCTGTACCACTGTCCCGACCTCCAACCCCCCGACGGGATGACTGATCTGTCGTGCCCAAAAGACGAACAAGTGAACTGGCTTACGCAACTCCAAGAAATAGCTTGATGTTCTACTACCTCACACGAAAGAAAAAGAGAAGACCCCTCTATGCAAATCGCTGACATCCCAACCTCAACGACATCCCAAGATGCACAGGAGTACAGACAAGAGCTGTAAAGTGGCTGGAGGCATTATGTTTTTAGGTTGTCCATCCGTTTGTACATAAGTTTGTCCGTCCGTCCCGAATCCGTTTAGGCAATATCTTTAGATTTGCTTCAAACTTGGTAGATATGGGTACTGCATGAAACTGATGAAGTGTGTAAAATTGGGGTTAAATCTGATTGAGGTCAAAGTCAATGGTCGATGGACTTTGTGAGAAATTGCCCCAAATTGACCTTTTTCACATTAAATCCAGATCCAAGGATGCAATTCTCATTAAACATGGTACACAGATGGATCACTTCTTGGGGATAGACTGGTGACATTTTTGGTGAAATTCCTGAAAGGTCAGAGGTCAAAGGTCAATGAACATTGCCAAACTTGGCTAAACATGGATATACAGAATATGATATTTTCATTTCACGTAGGAATTCAATGGTCATTGCCCACCAAATATACACATTTTCTGAGAAGAAATCTAGATAGAGCTAGCTAAGAGGCGGAGGCACATTTATTGACTGCGTGGCAGTCTAGTTTCAAATATTTCAATCATCGACAGATACAGCTTTCTGTTTGACTGCGGAAGTAGTTTTAAAATATATATAAAGTGCTCCCTCAGTGTGACTTGTTTTTACGTTTAAATTTACGTCCAATGGTAAATGAACAGTGGACGTATGTGCTAATACAAGTGGAAGTCCTGTGTGAGCATGAAATTTAGTAAGTTCATCATTCAAATACTGTACAGCAATAACATTCTCCCTTGCAGCACATTGATGTCTGTTTCCAGCACTGCTCTCTGCTCTCGTCCATCTTCATCATTGTTCATCACTGCTTCGTCAATACCCCCATGGTGCTCTCCATATAGCTGGACAAGGTTGTAGAGTACATAGCTTACATTAATCACACAAGACTGAATGTAAGACATTGATCAAGGAGAAAGTGACAATTGCCAGATCCCCTTGTAATACATGGTCCATCATAGATAAAGTCAACAAATGGCTCAAAAAGAACCGAGGCTGTCTCCTTGGTCTGGAAATTTGAATATTTGATTGTAAATAAGGCAGATGCCACTGCATCTTCTTAATGCAGTTAGGTATAATATAACACTGATAATTTTTAACTTTATCCAGTCAGTTATACCAAACTGTCATTGTATTAAGGCTTGTTATTAAGGTGCATGCAATTGACTGTAAGAGAAAAGCTATGAGAAATATCTAACTTATATATGCTGGCTGTAGACTCAGTTTAGATGTAACATATGTCAATTGTTCTATTATGAACGTACATACATGTATTTTGCCTATTCTTTATTTTATTTGTTTTAATTTTTTATCAGATATTGGACCAATGTGTGTGATAATTGTATGAATTGCTTTGTCGCTGTAAGTACAATATAAGACATATAGGCCTACATATATTATGATTATTATATATGTTGTACTTTTTGCAGGCCCAATGGCTCCAATAGCCTGTAGTCCACCTCATGTTAACTGATACATGTATCATGTTTATTCTATGGATGTCCTTGTGCGAAAATTGATTAAAGGATTCATCCTATCCCTGTATACTCGCCTCTGTCTTCGTACTTGCAATCCTTCAACCTCTTTCTCCTCTAATATTACACTTACAGCCGCCAAGGTGAATGTTTAGTGGCTCTAAGATTGATAAGTAAGCAATCGTAGAGTCTACAATCGATTCAGGGGTCTACGATTGATTTCTACGATTGATATCAATCGTAGCTTTCTTTATGTTACGGTTCTACGACTGATATCAATCGTACGATTGATTCGGGGTTCTACGATTGATTTCTACGATCGATATCAATCGTAGCCCCTTTATGTTACGGTTCTATGATTGATATCAATCGTACGATCGATTTAGTGGTTCTACGATCAATCAATCGATCGTACGATCAATCGTAGACTTTATGTTACGGGGCCCTTGGCTGTTGATTCAAGAATATTGTCTACGCTTTCCCAATACACACATGTGTGTATGTAGTCTGAACTTCAAACCCACCTCTGATTTTGGCTGTTGATTCAAAAATATAGCCTACGCTTTCCTAATACTAACATAGGTGCATGTAGTCTGAGTTTCAGACCCACGTCTCATTTTGGCTGTTGATTCAAGAATATTGTCGATGCTTTCCTAATACACATGTCACATGGGTGTATGTAGTCTGAGTTTCAGACCCACGTCTGATTTTGGCTGTTGATTCAATTAATATAGTCTACGCTTTCCCAATACAAACATATGTGCATGTAGTCTAAGTTTCAGATTCAAGTCTGATTTTGGCTGTTGATTCAAGAATATAGTCTACGTTTTCCCAATACACACATGTGTGTATGTAGTCTTAGTTTCAGACTCATGTCTGATTTTGGCTGTTGATTCAAGAATATGGTCTGGCAGCTAGTGAGACTAGCATGTATCCACATTCTCATATACACAAGGCACTGCACTGATCATGATCATTTCTTCCTATGTGATTGCCTATATAGTGTTCTAACTAATACTTGCTCATTACTTTTCTCTTTTCCGTCGCCCGCACGGCATCATCATCATCATAGTAATAATAATAGTAATATTAATAATGATAATAATGATAATGATAATAATGATAATAATAATGTAATGTAGGAACAGACTCTTTAACCCTAAAAAGCGCAAGTTATTTTTGTCTCTTCGTGCTTCAAGGATTGTGGCCCCTTCTCAAACTCTCGTCACCACGTGGGGGTGCCATTTACCAAAATACATGTATAACGAAATACCAAAAAAAAAAAGGTCAGAGAATTTTTGTGGGATATTTCTTAATATTCATGTTTAATATCCCATGAAAACATTCAGGGGCGTAGACAACGGGGGGGGGGGGGGTGAGGGGGATGCATCCCCCCCCCCCCCACTTCACAAGGTGTGTGTGGGGGGGGGGTGGCATGTACAATCATCCCCCCAGGTTTGAGGGAATGATATTTGCTTACTTAATAATTCATAATGATGATAATAATAGTAAAAATAATAATGATAAAATTATAATATTAATAATGATAATTATCATGATGATATTAATCCTCATCATTAATGTAATCGTGTTTATTGGTATTAGCCGCATTCACACAGTGAAAGCCAATTCAGACGGTAAAAAGAGAAAATCTTAAGTATTTTGTGGTTATCTTGTGGTTTGTCCTCACTCAGCAAAATAGCATTACTTTTTATCAAAGAGGTTTTGGGCAAAATAATTTGGCAGGATTGTTTTTCACCTTATTGACTAACCTTTGTATGAAAATCACATTAATCCAAATATCCAATAAGTCATGCGTGAGTGGGCAAATTTAAGAGGCAAAAATGTAACTTTTCAAAAGTCACAAGGGTAATTTGGGGTTTCTGTCATATGAATTTTTGATGAATTCCATCTCTGGTGCATAACTTTATGTCCTTTCATTGTTTATCATCCATCTCTCGATACACCTATCCCGACATTTAACCCATTTAAAAAATACTCCTCCATCTTGAGTTTGAAACTTTTAAAAACCATTTATTTTTGTGAAAAAATACAACTGGAAATTTTAACAAAGATGTAACATGACCTTTTATGTAAACATTGGAAGTCATTTCCGTGTCATGGTTTCCGTGTCATGGTTGAGTGAATATACCTTTAAAATCGCAGAAAATAAAGAAATGCCAAAATGTACTGTTAAACGGCATAAACAATTACCCTTGTGACTTTTGACAAATCTATATTTTTGCCTTTAAAATTTTGCCACTCATGCATGACTATTGGATTAATGTCAATTTCCACACAGAGGTTCGTCATGGTTAAGGAACAATCCTTCAACTCATTTGCCCCAAAAACGCTTCGATAAAAAGTTATGATATTTTGCTTGGGGGAGGGGGGGGGGGCTTTTTTGTGTTTAGAAAACCTAAACACGTGGTGAGTCCTTTGGAGGTTTTGTCTTCTTTAGCTTTTTAAGGGGAACCTATATATGAGTGTGTCCCTTACATAATTCACAGCGTGAATTGATTTTCGGATTCTAGTGTAACATGGTGATTTTAACAGGCTAATGTTAATAGTAAAAGAATTAAGAGTTTAATAAGAATAAGGATATTATTAGGACGGAAGTGACTTACTCGTCTATGTTTCAGGAAATTTTGGTTTCCTGTCAAAAGCGAATGACCATATTTGGGCATAGACATCGCCCAGTGTAACAAGGGCTGACCACTTTGCAAAGAAAGTCATAACAATGTGGGTGGACTTTCACTGGAAGACTCAAGGGCGCTTTTATGGGCTCTTGTCCCTGCATCAAAAAAGAGAGCTCTGACGTAGAGCAGACTAAGGGGAAAGAGTGCAGTTCATTGTTAGGGTCCAAAAGTCCTTATATTCAGGCAGTATTTGCTACATTGCCTCATGTTCATCCCGGGAGGGAGTTGTGTGAGACATTCTCACAGCTCCCTGGCCCATTTTGTCTGTTAGTGACATCAATATTGTGAGGAGGAGAAATTGTCATCTTGCTTCAGAGCTATTGTAGAAGCTGGTCGAGTTCCCTACTCGCGTTCATCTCCAGCCGGGGTAAGTGAGCAGTTCTTTGTTGAACATTACGTATAATTGATTATAGGAATTAATTTAGATGCTCCTTGTATCGGTTTTATTTCAATTTGGATTGAAATGTTGATAGTGTTGGCCCACACTGAGAGGATGTCATTATTGTTGATATCTGAATCGTAAGGTACACACCTGCCTCAGAATGCGTTTGAGAATGACATGTGATTATCAGTTCCTATATTAGTTAGAGGCGTTTGTAACAATACAAGGGAAAGTAAGTCTCCTCAGTATTACGACTGAGTGGAGCAAGCTATAGACTGTACCATTAAGCCTGGAATGTTCGTACATGTTTCTACAATGTTTTAGATAAGTTGATGATTGATCTCTCTAAGAGTGGATGTGCTGAGATTCTGAGAATATGATGGTTAAACGTACACTGTCGCCCCCCCCCCTCTCTCTCTCTCTCTCTCTCTTTATCTATCTCTCTCTCACCCCCCCCCCCCCCCCTTCCTGTTATCATTCGTCATTGAGTAAGACATGAATGAATTCTGTTAATTATGTAAGAATAAATGTCAATGTTGGTAGAGAATGGATTCTCTGATGGAAATAGGTTTAGGTTACTCTCTGAGAGCATAACTGCATTTAGGAAGAAGTTTAGAAATATTACTTATGTTAATCATATTATCATACAGCATCCGTTTCATAGTATATACTGAGATGTATCTATAGATTGTTATATGATGTATTCATTATCATATTGGTTAACAATGTTGATACTAGTTTTGGAGGAAACAGTAAAATCATGTTATGAGTTAGAAACTGAGTCATGAGTTATGACACAGGCTACTTGAATGTACACTGGCCGAACTTTGGGTCAAGGTTAGTTATTACCCTTAGGACCACTAGGAATGTTATGGTACAACATTTGTGATGCATGCCTAGTTTACATGAAGGCTCATGCATTATAGCAGAAGGACCACTGATAAAGCAGTAAGTGTCTATTCACATTAATAATGTAAGCAATACGTTTGGGATTAAGTTAATCTTTCAGTTTAGAATGCTAAGTCAGTCATGTTAATGAGAATCAGAATTTACATTATGATTATTATTAATGATTGAAGATATATTGTATGAATCCACAATATCTAGGATTATGTAACTCATCATTATGTTTATAATGTCTGTTTTGTTACAGGGTTTTTGCGGTTTGTGTTTTGGTCTACGGTTGTTCTTCTACGGTTTTTCCACGGTTTTGCTTGGGTTTGATCAGAACCTGCAATAAAAGAAACTGAAACAACATTGCGTCTCTTGCTTAGTGATCTGTTGCTGTGTTACAAAATGAGCGTCACGGACAGTTAGGATTCGCATGTTACACTAGGATGGCTCATAATAAGAAGTTGAAAACATCAAAGATTACTTCTTTTTCAAGCATAACGAGAAAGAAGAACATGATGGCGAACAGCCGTCTACATCAAAATCGGATAATGTCGGATAAAAGGCCTGTTCTTACGGAAGTTCAATCAGAAGAAAGTGCCGTTGAGGGTGAAAGATGATGATGAAACTGATGCCGGTTTTAACGACTTGGTTAGCCCCAATCACCCCAACTTCTTGCTCCCGTACTAGAAACTAAACCGCAAAAAATTCTGTTCAAGCCAAATAGTACCCAAACTACCCCTGGATCCATTACGAACCCTCCCTGCAAAATAATAGTCCATTCCGTACTCGTATGCCACGGTGTGTAGATCTTGTCGAAACTGACTGTCCATTTAAGGGTAGTACAATGTGTGTGTGTGTGTGTGTGCGTGAACGCTTGTGTGGTTATTTTACCTCATTAAGTATGCATCAGATTGCACGATTTCACATTCAAAATTGCAAAAGCTCCCTACCGTGGGCGGGGGGACACCCCCCTCCCACACCCTCCCCCCCGGCTCGGTTGCTTCGCTCCCTCGCTCGGGCGCTTTTGCGCCCTCTTGATTGCTGGCAGCCCAGTCATCCCCCCAGGTGTACGAACCTGTCTACGCCACTGAAAACATTCACAAGTAATTGACATGTCAAAAATCATGCAAGACCAAAAAACTTACATAGATAATATTAATTTTGATTTAACTTAATCTGTTTTGGGTTGATTGTGTGTTACCACCTATGCAGTGATAATGAAGTGCATATTAATACATGTAGAACATTATTATGTAGGATCTCGGTAATTTACGAGTTACCCAAGTGTTTTTTTTAAATCTGCCCTAACTGAGCATGTACAAAATATCATCAATAATGAAAGCTTTTCTTATTTTTCAAAAAGCATATAGTCTCGGCGCAATTCCATTCAGCTGTAATTACAACAAAATTAGGAAGGTACGTGTGTTGCTTTGACTCGCTGTAATTACAGCAAAACTGGAAAAGTAGGTGTCTTGACTTCATGTTTAGCTGTATTTTAGAGCGAAACACCTATGTTTGTATTGGGAAAGCATAGACTATATTCTTGAATCAACAGCCAAAATCAGACGTGGGTCTGAAATTCAGACTACATACACACATGTGTGTATTGGGAAAGCGTAGACCATATTCTTGAATCAACAGCCAAAATCAGACGTGGGTCTGAAATTCAGACAACATACACGTATGTGTGTATTGGGAAAGCGTAGACGATATTCTTGAATCAACAGCCAAAATTAGACGTACGTGGGTCTGAAATTCAGACTACATACACGTATGTGTGTATTGGGAAAGCGTAGACCATATTCTCGAATCAACAGCTTAAACTCTTTTTTAAACTTCTCGTGATCAGAATATGCACGGTGCGCACCCCCAATCCTGCTTTCCGATTGGTTCGGGTGTACCTGGGACGAGATCGCCTGGAGAATTTAGGAGAGCGGGCAAAACCGGCGGATTTTTGTAGGCGAATTTGTCCCCAGTCTTAGGGCGGGTATATTCGCCTGAATTTCCACCAGGGGAATCCGCCCGCAGGCAAGTTCGCCTGGTAGACCAAATCGCCTACCACACCGGCCTAAAAGCTTGGTGTAAATGCACACAATTGAGGGGATCGGGCCTCCAATATAGGCCGGCCCGAGGCCGGCCTCGGGCCGGCCTTTTGGTGTAAATCGGGCCTATGTCTCCATTTTATACTTCTACATTTACATCTTGAACTTTTCTTCTCCATCTTTTTCTCTTACTCTTTCGTCTGTCTACTAAATTTCTTAATTTTTCTTCATATTCACTGGAAGTTAACACTGAAAAGACCACTGGATCATGAACAAGATTGCATCATTCACTGCAACTTTAGAAATCTGTTTGACACATTCCCAGACAGGGTCTGGTCTTTTCCTTTCAGTCTGCAACGTGTCCCAGGACATTCTAGTCAGACATCCTGGTCCACACGATTGCGTCTAAGTCTAATCATGCAAGATACCAAACATCTTTCAGTAGTTATTAGATTTGTAGTAATTTCATAACTGAATTTGAGCTAATTTTAATCAGATTAGCCTCTTTTTAAGCCTAATTACCAGGAATGAGGGCTGTAGTGCCTGTTTCTACTTTAAAGGTAGAATCGCCTTGTAGCATGTAAAGAAGATAATTTTGTGTAAATACCATGGAAAATGCTGGTTACGGGCTTCCCTCAAAATGTAAGATCTGGAAAGTGACTTTGAGCAGAATCATATCGAGTTTTGGATGGGTCATCCAAAACTCAAATCAAAAGCCTAGAGACATGGTAGTTGGAGTAATAGTCTAAGAAACAGTACATACATGCAAGACAAAGAATGGTAAGTCTCAAAAGGAAACTAGGAAGGTACTAGTAAGTATAATGGGTACCCACTGACAGCTAGAGAGCTTGTCACTTTCATCAGAGTCCTGATGTATCCCATCTGTCGCCACGATTCCTACCCCATCTCTCCTCCTTCCTTCCCTAATCTCTCCCCCTTTTAAGTTCCAGCCCCCTTCCTGCCCCCATCAAGCCCCTACACCCCTCTCTAGTTTCCTTCTCACACCACACCCCCACCCTTAATACCCACATCTCACCCCTTTCCTACCCCCATCAAGCCCCCTTCCTACCCTCAACCTGCCCCCATGAAACCCCTGTACACCCCTCACTAGCCCCCTACACCCCTCCCCCTTCCTGCCCCCATCTCACCTCCTTCCTGCCCCCATCTCGCCCCCCTTCACCCCTCCCGAGCCCCATGGAAGGAAGCAGAATCAGGTCAGGAGTGGCGATGTTTTGACTGCGGGTCCTAATGATTGGTTCTGACATTGTCGCATGGGTGCTGACAGCGGTAATGATAACAGGAAAGGGGAGGAGGGGGGCAGGGAGGGGGGGGGGCTAAGCTGAGGATTTAAATGGAATCGGAATGAGGTGGGAGGTGGGAGGGGAAAGAGGAGGTGGACCAGGAGGATAGCTTGGTGATTGCTCAATTAGTCCTTTTCCCAGGGGGCACATGAGTCTATAACCTGCTACTCAACTGTCCACTGTCCTAGAATTGAAACTTACACAATACCTGTGCCAAATTACATCCAGTGCTTCACAGACACATTGAAAGACAGGGAAGCCCATTAGCAAGACTCATGAAACTCGGCAGGAATCAAAAGTCTACCCATACTAAAATGTGGATGACATCTCACATTAATAGCTTAAGGAACCTTTTCAGGACAGGTTAAAAAACTAGCCTCCTTATGTTTGAAATACCTTGCTTTGTAGCTACCATGGTACATGTTTATAAACTGCATTGTAACATTTAGCGTATCGGTCACCATACATGTACCAGAGCGGTGTGAAAAGGCATGAAGTGCGCTGTATCGTGTATTGCTGTATACAGCAAACCTCCTCCTCTGCTCATCCTCCTATTCCAATAACTAATAGCTTTTTTAAGAAGCTTATAAGGTAAAAGTTACTTCGTTTTAGATAAGAAGACATACTTGTCCTACTTTTTGACTGGGTGAGACACGACCACTCGAGAAAGCAACTCATGGACAATTACCCACAGGTATCTTTGCAGCTTACGCAATGACAGGTAAACCTGCACATGTACAGATTTAACCCAGAAGACTGGTCAACGGTAATCTTGTCACGATATTAAGAGCACGCAATCTAATCAAATTAGAAAGTACAATACGCCTCATACAGGAAGGTCAAGTCACAACCTGTCAGCTAGTCTAGCATCAAGACACTTTTTCACTTTACACACTTACAGAACTACAATAGCTAAGCCATTATAATGGGGCATAATCATTAATATTTCTCCCCCTTCCCTCTCTTAGACTGTGAACTCAACTGTGAACTAGGATTCTACCAACATACCAACACCTAGCCTAGGTACTAGGCTGTAAGGAGCATGGATACAACCCAGTCTGTTAACAACTATGTCTGGTAACACAGACTATGCCTTGGTACTAGGCTGTGAGGTGCATGGATACAACCCAGTCTGTTAACAACTATGTCTGGTAACACAGACTATGCCTAGGTACTAGGCTGTAAGGAGCATGGATACAACCCAGTCTGTTAACAACTATGTCTGGTAACACAGACTACATCCTAATTACGTCATGGCTCCTCTAGATCCTTCCCCTAGGGAGATGGGATTAGGGCATATTCTGCGTTACCAGACATAGTTTTTCACAGACTGGGCTGTGTCCATGCACCTCACAGCCTAGTACCTACCCTGAAGAACACCATGATCATGAAATACGGAAATTATAATCTACAACAAGCTGTTTTAGGTGAAGGTTTAGATAACAGGAAGCCCTTACTAAATTAGATCAAATCTAAATACTTTGTGAATCAAAATATAATTTCCTCATCAGTTTAAGTTGGTCAATGACATAATCATACAAACACAAACATGTTGATACACATGCTTGGAAAGGCAATCGTGGTATTGGTGTCATATATATGGAACCTATGGTATGGAACAAGCATCTTCATAATCCCAAATATGTTACCCCATTCTTGACAGACCCCGCGTATTTGCGGGCTTACTTTTTTCCACCCAGATACTGAGCAGCTTGACTCCCGCATAATCTGCTGTATGGACATTAGACAATAGGCTATGAATAAACTTCAAATTCCCTGTAGGTGCAAAATGAGAAAAATCAGACATATAATTAGGAAGTTATTTGTATTTAAAAATCAACAGCTATGTAATCTTGCTCTGCAAATGCACTGTAGACAAGTGATGCTCTGAGTATTATATTGTTTATGTACGGTGCACACTTCAGCAGGGGTAGGTAGACTCCCTTTAAAATCATGTTGGGAAATGAAAAGTGCACTTCGGCCCAGATCAAGCTGACCTCACATAGCAGCAGAGATGGAGCGTGCAGGCTATATAGTAATAGGCGTGCTCCATATTACTAGCATTATATCATGTTCACTAGTATGAGCTAGCCCTGTAATAGGTGAGCTACCCTTCATATTGCAGATACAGTGCACAGTGAAACAGTGCACAGCGAAACAGTGATGTCACATGGATACAATCTACAGCCTTACTATTGATCCTCTCACTACCATGGGCTCATTCACTGTGTTATAAATCAATTGTCTCTTTATGCCTTGGTATCAAGAGGGTTAACCCTCTCATTATCACGGGCTCATTCACTATGTTATGAATCTATGCTCTCATCACACCTTGGTACTAAGAGGGTTAACCCTCTCATTACCATGGACTCATTCACTATGTTATGAATCTATGGTCTCTACATGCCTTAGTACTAAGAGGGTTAACCCTCTCATTACCATGGGCTCATTCACTATGTTATGAATCTATGGTCTCTTCACACATTGATACTAAGAGGGTTAACCCTCTCACTACCATGGGCTCATTTGATGTCGTATAAGCCAATGGTCTGTTCATGCCTTGGTACCAAGAGGGTTAACCCTCTCATTACCATGGGCTCATTCACTATGTTGCAAATCAATGGTCCCTTCATACCTTGGTAACAAGAGGGTTAAATAACATTATCTATCATGTAACCACCCTTCTTTCTTTCCTCTTTTCCTCCTTATTTCCATGAAGGATTATGTTATTCACTGGTATTTCATCTTGTAAAAAAATTAATTTAGTGATGTCACATGCGAGGTTCTCTCTCATTTATTGTGTACATATTTAATTTAAATTTCCATTTCCTGAAAAGAATATCCATCATTTCATCTGTGCATTTGATACATCATTAGAAACATGTTTTTACATGCATACCTCTATGAAAAAAAATCCCTCATCAAAACCGAAAAGGGGGCAATTAATGGAATCATACATCACGCAACATATGGGAGAGCACCTCGCACCTGACATCACCACATTTAAATTTTAAAAGATCCTAACTTTCTTATCCTTCGACAAATTTTCATCAAATAATATGATTTTTTCATATTTCTGCTTTATTAGAACCTACTTAACTTCAAGGTGGACTATCCCTTTAAGGGATTCAAGTTGAGTGTTATATGAAGACAAGTTTGACTGTACTTGACTATGTTTGAATCAGGCTTCCCAGGGAGCAGAGATGGTGCACACATTGTAAGAATGGCTGACATGCATTCAGTGACATAGTGTTGTGACTTTTATCCCATTGGATCTCTCCTTCATACTGACACCAGTAGCAACTATTGTGGACCAGCTAGTATAATGTTCGTTATACACTACAACATTGTGTTTTGCTCTCGCATTGGTGCGTAGAGCAATGACTAATGAAAAAAACATTTCCCATCAAATACGTTACAGCACTTATCCCACTATCTGAATGGTAATATGCTGAAGGCATCCATGCAAAGAATGTAATACCTAACAGTCTGTGTAACAGAAAAAGGTGCTTTCCCCAGATTACTTCATTATCAATTGATGAGGAACTGTCCTCAGTAAAAACAAAAGGAAGAAACATATCATATTTCTGGACTTCTGGATTAATAGTTTTACATAGTAATGGTGGCTGAAATTGATTAAGAGAAGAGTGGGGAACACTTGAAGAAATTAAACTTCTTGCTCATCTACCCCCCCCCCCCCCCTCCTCCACAACAAAAAAACAGGTGCTTTTCAGGACGAATAAATAAATTGATGAGGAAATGTACTAACCACATGCTTCAAAGATACAATTACATTTCTGGATTTCTAGCTTTACATATTAATGGTGGCTGGAATCACCCCTCCTCCCCCCGAACAAAAAGGTGCTTTCCCTGATGAATAAATGAATCAATAAGAAAATGTACTTACTTTTTTTGTGAGAGACAATCATATTTCTGGATTTCTAGATTTATAAGCTTTACACAGTAATGGTGGCTGAAATTGATTATGAACAGTGTGAGAACACTTTAAGAAAATAAACTAAAGCCTTCACTAAATTGTCCCCCTCCCCCTCACCCCAATCATCCTTTAACCAAAAAAAGGTGCTTTCCCCAATTGAATAAATGAATCGATAGGGAAATGTATGAAGAACACATTTTGCAAGAGACCCGTTATATTTCTGGATTTCTGGATTTCTAGCTTAATATGGTAGTGGTGGCTGAAATTGATTATGAGCAGTCGGAGAACACTTTCACAAATTAAACTAAAGACTTAACTAAAATTGCACCCTGCACCCTACCCCCCCCCCCCCCCCTTGCACCCCTCCTTAGTTCTCCCCCTCTTTTGGGTTCAGCACTGTACCATTACCAATGACATGTCCATTACTCCAAACATGACTTTGCATTGATTCAAATCAAACGCTGTCCGAAAGCTTCAACAAATTGATGGTGACCTTTACGGAGTGCAATGAAGGCTTTCCCAATTACTTCTCAATTTATGTCCTTGCATTGGAACATTTCTGTTTTTATATTCCGCATCTAATCACTTCCTTCTCATGGGAAGGGGGGGGGGGGGTGGGGACATCTTGTGAATGTCTAGAAAATGAAGTTATGGCTTCTAATTGCTCTGACAAATTAATGATCCGCAAATTGAATTGGGGGACAAATTGGTTGTGAGTGGATGATGACAGCGTCTTCGAGTGAGTCATAGGAAGAGAAAATGAACATGATCAAAAATAGCAATGTGATCCCATTGTGGGGCAAATCAGGATTACCATAAATGAGGAGAGTAAGACAAATGAGCCAAGAGAGACTGGGGACGTACTGAAGAGAAATGAATATCAAGTTCAAGTTTATTTATTTTACTCACAGAATCATATACATATAGGATAGAAATACAACAACAATAGCAGGATGGTCATAGAGGAGGGATACATATTCACTGTTTACCACTAATCAAATCTGAAACGTGTCATCAATAACTACTTTTGGTGAATTAATATTGTGAATATAACAGACAACTCAATATCATAAATACTTTTAGTAAGTCTCTCTCTCTCTCTCTCTCTCTCTCTTTTCTCTCTGTCTTTCTCGCTCTCTCTCTCTCTCTCTCTCTCTCTTTTCTCTCTCTCTCTACCTCTCTCTCTCTCTCTCTTTTCTCTCTCTCTTCCTCTCTCTCTCCCTCTTTCTCTTTCTTTCTCTGTCTCTGTCTCTCTCTCCTCCTCTCTATCTCCATCTCCATCCACCCAATCTTAACTCACAGTCATTCACTGAGAGTAACCCATCAAGGAGCATCCCTGGTGTCCTCCTTAATCTTGATGATCTCTTCCACTCTGCTGGGATGACACCCTGAGAAGGTCAGCATCAGTCTCTGTCCATCACTCATTGTGTCTTCATTCCTCACCCTCCAACACACCGTTGTCCTCGGTAACGCATCAAGGTGTAGACTCCACACGCACCCATGCCCTTACACCCAAGAATCTACTAGCATCTACTCGCATCCTCAGAACAATTAGGATAACTATAACTACACATCTTTGTTAAAAATCTTTTTCTCTTCCTTCTCTCTCTTTCATTCTTTCTTTATTTCTCTCTCATTCTCTCTCTTACTCTTTCTCTCTCATCTCTTTTTCTTTCTTTCTCTTTCTTTCATATTATCTGTCTCTTTCTTTTTTTCATTATGTATTATGAATAACTACAAAGTTACCTCTGCTTTGTTTTCTCTCTCTTGTCTCATTTTGTCTCTCTCTCTCTCTCTCTCTCTCTCTCTCTCTCTCACACACACACACACACACACACACACACAAATAAAAACACCATCTTCCTCTCCCTCTCTTTTTCTTTCATGCAAACTTCAAATATCATCAACTTAATAAATCGCCATCATTCCCCAGATCCACCATCATTAATGTTGCTTCCAATCCCTGCCACAATCACCATCACTTTCACGGAATCCACTGGCTTTGTTATAGTCCTCAAAACTGGCTACTTTGTCCTGAAAATCAGTGCCTGTAGACTGCTGTGACACCAATCTTACTGGTCTGATCTCAATATTCATGTATCATCTTTCCATCTCCCTGTATCATCTTTCCATCTTCCGAGCCCATCCTCTTCATCATTACTCTCTAGCTCTTATCATCTTTGCTTCTTCATCTTTCTCCGCAGACCTAAGGCCCCCAACAAGCCTTGTCCATACATCTTCCATGCTCTGTTCCCCCTCACACATTCTCATCCCCCTATCTCCCTTCCCTACACCCTCCCATACAGCTTCATCACCTTCGCCCCAAGACCAATCCCTCATCTCGCTCCTTCCTTCCACCTCTCTCATCTTCCTAATCAATCCTCATCCCTCCGCATCCATCGCCGCGCCGCCACGGTTACCGCATCCACTCCTTCCTCTTGTCCACTCTGAATGACACTTTCTGGAGGAAGGTCATTATGTGCTTCCAGGGTATTACCGACTCATCTTCATATCAGGGGGAAATTGGAGCTAAGCCAGTCAGCTAATCAGATTCGGTGCACGGAGGACGGCAAGCCTAGTGTTGATGCAAGAGATGTGTTTGTCCATTTACTAAGCAGTGGGTTACTGGGTTACGGTTGTTTTGGAAGCAAGAATTCTGCTTAGTCTAGGAGAGAGAAGGGAAAGGGGAGAGGAGAGGAGGTTAGGATAGTGGAGAGCATAGCAGTTAATTAGGTGAGAGATAGGACATGAGGTGGTAGAGAAATCAGGGAGAGGAAACAGATGAGTAGAAATAAAGAAGGAGAAGAGACGGGAGAGAGGGGGAAGGAAAGTAGTGGAATGGGGGAAGGGGGGATTGGAGAGAGGGGTTGTTTTAGAAGCAAGGATTCAGCTTTGTCTGGGAGAGAGAAGAGGGAAGGGGAAGAGGAAAGGAGAGGTTAGAGAGGAGGAAAGCAGTGAGGGATATTAGAGGGAAAATGGGGCATGAGGTGTTCGAGAAATGAGGGAGAGGATACAGATGAGAAGAAAGAGGGAGAGGGGTTGGGAGGGGGAGGGAGGAAAGTGGGGGCGAGGAAGAGAGAATAGATAGGTAGAAAGAGGGAGAGGGGGTCAAAGAGAGGGGGAAGGAAAGTGGGGAGTAGGTGAAAGAAAGTAGGGGATGAGGGGCAGAGATGGAGAGATGAGAGATGAGATGAAATACAAGAAAAGGGTGGAGAGGATAGGAGGAGCAAGAGATTGAAAGAGTGATGAGAGGGAAAATCGGAAAAGAAATTAAAGAATGAAGATGGTATGTTGAATATATGATGGTGACGAAAAGGGTACAGAATGCACAATATCCAAGCTGAGACAAATAGGACAAACTGGTTACTCTGTCATTGCAACCAGTAATAGTTAGTATGTCATGTCATGTGCTGTTTTTGTACTCATACTGTTTAGCTTTGTATTGCCACAAAATATACTGAAGAGAGAACAATAGGCAATGAAGTTTAATACACAGTTATAGTATGAATTACATGCCTGCAAGGCTAACACAATTTCATTACACCACGTTCTCAATGAGGGAGTATTAATGGCATACTAAAATTTCATGTTATCTTAATTGTCATAACATGGGATATGTCATAAGCATGTGCAGAAACCCATGATGGATGTTACAGCCGTAACTGTAAAATATCAACAGAATCATGAATCATGGATCATTGATGAAGCCTTCACTTCAGAATTAAGAAAGGTATTTCACAAGCAATTCCTTCAAGATCTGTAAATAGAACTAAAATAATCACACAAAATGGTGCAAATTAGAATAATAGCATTTCCTCATAACTTGTTGAACTTGAAATAACTATCAAAGCATGGGAAGGGTTTAAATTTTTCAGTTTCAAATTACCTTTTGCTAAAATGCACTGAGGCAGGAAATATCACTTTGCATTTTTGCACATTTCTTGAGCAGTGGACATTCAATACACATTGAATAAACCTCTCATCACTTCTTGCACATGTGAACAAAGTGACTAGATCCCTTTTAGAGGAGAGGGAGAAAGAGAGAGAGAGAGAAGGAGAGAGAAAGAGAGGGAGGGAGGGGGAGAGAGAGAGAGAGAGAGAGAGAGAGAGAGAGAGGGAGGGAGGGAGAGAGAGAGAGAGAGAGGGGGGGGGGGGAGAGAGAGAGAGAGAGAGAGAGAGAGAAGGAGAGGGAGAGGGAGAAAGAGGGGCAGAGAGGAGAGGCAAAGAGAAAAAGAGGCAGACAAAAAGAGAGAAAGAAAGAATGGCTGACATAGAGGAGACAAACCTTGGCCTTTTCACCAGGGAAGAAAAGCTCTCATCAAGAAACCAGCCAAGTGGAAGACAAGACACCAAGATGACATCATCATTATCATCATCGCTGGGGGTGAGCAACTTCAAGGATGGATCACCTTATGCCTACCCTTGAAACCCTAGGCTAGAGTATACTACCCCTCCTCCTCCACCACCACCTTCCTCCTCTACTCCCCCCCCCCCCCCCCCCCCCCCCTCTATTCTCCCTCCCCTCCATGGAGGTTAGCAACTTCAAGGGTGGACTATTTTGTGCCTATGCTCATAGCCCTTGGGTATACTCCCCCTCCTCCTCTGCCTCCCTCTCCCCTCTCCCCCATCCCCCCTCCTTTCTTGCCCCTCCCCCCCCCCTCCTTCACCCCCTCCTAACACACACAGATATCTTCCTCCATTCTTCTCTGAATTATGTATTGAATTGTTAGACAGAGAGATGGGATCAAGTTGCACAATTTGCAATGATCTGGCAACAAAATTGCCCTAAAATCACATATTTACCTCACGAAAACCCAACCCAACCCTTAACCTAACCCTACTCTCATTCAGATCTTAACCCAACTTAATTAAATAAAGAGAGTTTAAGAGAGTTAATTAATCAAAGAAACCATCAAAATGAGGAAAATCCCTGTCCAGAGCCCGACTTTCTGCTCATATTTCACACATGTTTAAAGATGGCAGTGTGCCTATGCTATTTTCCTTCAGCTGTTTTGAGTCCCAAAGGACTGAAGTGATATTATATTACAACAAATTGATTTTTAAGCACTCTGTTTTTCCAACAAATGTATCAGCATTCCAAAGAATCAAAACAAAGAATCATCAATGTTGAAGGGGTTGAATTTCCTGGAATGTACATGTTCACACAATAAAAAAAATTAACAAATATATTGCCAGGGTCTTAAGACTTTTCAATGACGTAATACAACATTGTGAGAACAACAGGAAATGCATTGTATGGGACTCCATTGTCTCAAAATGAAGCAGAAACTTGAAGGGCATATCTGATAAAAAGTAATCATTATTGTTGTTCAGTGAGGGTCTTACAAAATATGTGTTTATGTAAGATTTAGAGCAGTATCACAAGACGATCATATTTACCATTATTAACTCTTTGTTTGCCCAAGAAATAATTGTATTAAGGCATTTCTTGGTATCACTTGTGCAGAAAAGCATGAAATGTTGATATTTAATGAATGCAAATTGGTAGCACATAGATTAAGGGTGGTGATGCCATAGCTTCACTTGGCTTTGATTATTTGTGAGTTTCTGATATCGTAAAGTCCCCATTCTTTCACAAAGCATCTGTTTTCCTTCCGTCTTAGGCCAATATTCATTGAGGTTCTGTTCCTCTATATTTCTCTGCTGTATTGGAAGCAATCAAGTTTGAGTGGAGTTGATCTCATGGCATCATACACACAGAGGCAGCCAAACATCTAATACAGATATGAAACTACCCTGAAACTGGCCTGCCAAAAATCCTTCTTTGTTGATGAAAACTTGTCAATATTTTTGAGGTAAATTGTCAGGATTCTGTCAGGATTTCTTGAGCCATCCAGCGATGGGCAGAGAGCATTCCTGGGATCAGGCTTAAGTGGGACAAGGATCTGCCTATATTACTGCATGCCATTCACAGAGTCTATGCTCTGGTTTCAGAAACGTGCCTTCATGAGAAGAGCAAGTTCTAAAACGTGCTAACTCCACTTGAGTGAATTTACAGCACACAAACTAGCTGGGTCCCAATATCAACATGCCAATATAGCCCTGTTCATATGCCATAATCATGATACTACTGCAATCATTACCGATGCACATTGGTAAGAAAGTTTCCAGTGAGCCACTAAAAACACTGTTCATATACACCGAAAAAGCCATAATATGGCGGCGTTATGGACAGCTGGACTCGCTCCACACCCCTAGCTAGAGCAAACACGCTATGGTGACATGTTCCACTAAGCCCTAGGAGCGTTGCGATTCCTGAATCACATGCCAAAGCACGCTGCACAAGGGGCAACATTTGCGGCTATTTTGCGGACATGGTTTATAAGATTCGCTTACTGCAATATTGCAGTATCATTACTCGGTAACAATCCACAAAACAGCCACAAAATAGGCGGAAAAAAGAAGGAACCAAATATTGCATTATTTGAGTGATTCCCGCTCATATAGGCAGCTTTCAATAATGATTCGGAAAATTGCCGCAAATGGTGCTTTTATTTTGCGGATAGGTGGTGTAGATGAACAGGGTTTATGGGAAATAGAAACCAGAATGTGCAGTATTTTAGTCTTAGGGTGCATCTGTAAGATTTTTTTTCAGGCTAGAAAAAATTGTTTCAAAACACACCTTGATTCAAAACCATGATTCTAGCCAGGAAAAAAAGCTTATGAGCACTCGAAGAAATGTTAAGCATATTTTGAATCATGGTTGTCAAAAGGGTGTTTCTGGATTCTTATAAACGTAGCTGTATTTTTTAACACTGTTTATATGATGTCACCATGCATTGCACAGAATACACACGAAAGGACAAACTGCAAATAATGAGCTGAGAAACGAAACGCATGGTGAAACCGCATTTCTAGACAAAACAAAAATCTTATTAATGCACGACGCACTTCCAGAAACAGTTTGGAAATCATATTTCAAGACACAGATTCTAGGATTGCAAATCTTATAAATGCAGGCTCGCTCATTTAATCATTTTTAGAATTGTGACTTCACCGCAAGTACATTGCTCAATGTACAAATGCTAATAACTCAATTTTGATGAAAAATGGATGAAGTGCCTTTTGGAAACAATCTGTTTCTGACTGTCCCCGGGGAGACAATTAGGGGAGATTTGTCTGCGGCGAGTGGAGCGATCTCAGACAGACAGACAGACAGACAGACAGACAGAGGCAAGTTGAGAAGGGAGACGAAAGAAGTCAAGTTTACACAAGGAACAGACAGATAAAAATTCAAACATAAAAATATGAATTATGAACGTATGGCCCATTAAAAAAGTAATAACTTAGTCATGGTACATTTTACTCAAAATATTTGTGTGTGTCTGTCATTAATTTCTATTTTGCATAGATCTACATTTTCAATTCTTCTTGTAGATGCATATGCACATCTTACACAAATATGTATGTATGTGTGTATGTTTGTGTGTATGTGTGTATTGTTACAAATGTGTATAAGTTGTACATATAGCCATACATGTAGCCATTACATGAGCTGCTTTATGTGCTTGTGAAATTCCTCACTGGTGAAATAAACATTGCGCAATGTACTGCACAGAAGATTCTGGAATGTGAGAAGACTCTGGCAGAGGATATTTACATGCAGGAATGTTACAGCTAGCTGAGACTCATTAGCATAATAAAGGAGCTCAGATGGGCTAGTGATGACTCATCAGTGTAATCTAGGTCAGGTCAATATTGTTTGTCATGTTTACAAGCATAGGTACAGTATATGTACAATGAAGAGCTTACTAGATATATTGAGAAATCTCTAGAAGTACAAATAATAGAACCTTCTGGAATGTACAGTTTGTAGTATATATATGAGTTGTTTGAGATAGGAGCTCAGTTTTCATATCATCTTGCTCCAGTCACCTGTGATAAGAGTAACCTGCATCTAAGATATTGTTGTGACCCTGGCTCAATACCTACCTGTGGATTTATACGAGGACTTTCTCTCCGTGGATAAATGCCTGCCTGTTAAATAGCGCTTATGAGATCCTGCCTGTGAAAGCGTGAAAGCTCTGTGGATTAACATATGACCATCTTGGATCATCTATTTGGACTTGACTATCTGGAATACCTGTTCTTCAGCGTACAACATTGGGATCAACATTGCGATCATAATTTGGGAATACTGGATCGGATTATCAACTGGACCATCAGCGAGAGCCGTGGATCCATTGGACTTCAGTATCCTCCAGCACTGTAAGCTAACCTGTATCCATACATTGTAAAATAATCTATATACATGCATTTATTTCTTGATGTATTGAAAGTGAACGCTTGTCTTGGTTTTTGAAGGGGAAAATACCCCATATAATAAAGAACACATAAACTAAATATTGGTATCATTTTGTGCGATCCTTTCTGGCGTGAACTGATCGTAACAGTATAATAATACATGTGTTTGCGTTGATCCTTTGCGATAAAACCATGACAATAGTTGTTAATGATTTCATTGTCTGGGTGCTTAAATAGATCAAATTTGTTGATGTTTTCCACTCAAACTCTCCACAGGCTGGTACCAAGTGAGTGTTTGGAGATCATGTTCTGCTTTTTGCCCTTTGTCTCTACATCTGTTTCAATGTTTTTTTATTGGGTTGTCATGGAAATGGATCACATATTAGCAGGGAATGGTTGTCATTAGGCTAAGTTCCTTTCCCTTTCCCTGATGCAACGTCTAGACCACAAGTACATAGTCATCCCTTTTTAGTGGAACGTGACGAGCATGTATTATACAAGCTGCCGTATGTATTCTTGTATCCAGGCTGATAAGAGTTGTTTATTTCTAGCTTCTGCATAACAATCAAAACTAAATCTGGGCACATAGGTTACATGGTCTCATTCCCTAGACTCGTGTGAGGAGGACAGCGAGGAGGAATGAAGGCTTGTCTCTAGGGCCAGATTAAATTGCAACAGCAACATAAATTAAACAAAATTAAGCTACTCACAGCCTAAAACCAAGCCTAGCCATGAGAAGTCACATGACAATGACCTCATGTTCTTCTTCGGTAGTGAGACCTTTTTCCCCGCAGAGTTCAATGTTTCAAAACACAACCAGAGTAAAATAACCCTCAGAAATCACACATTTTGAACTGAGATTATCATACTAGCAAATGTCTAGCATGCATCAAAAAATTATTTAAAATATTGGTTGAGCAAATTGAAATACATCCTCAATTTCAATGAGTTTAAAACTTGGCAGGTAGTAATTCAGCTCTGATTACACAATTTACTGTATCAGTGGTTATGAATTAGATACCACGGCAACTGAATGCCATGGCATTGTTGGTCAGAAAGAATCATAAGAAATCTGTAAATATCTCACAAGAACTCATTTGCAACAAAATACATTCTAATGAGGTAACTTCCATTTATTCAAGTAGGGGGTTGTACTATCACAGCTGCATTAAGGATGAACATCTCCACAACTCAATCAAATTTATGCCCTACAAAGGCACATTCATCATCAACATCATGACAAAATATGATTGAGGTAAATTGAAGATATAATTCCATCTTTTTATTCTAATATTAACAATAATAACATGCCTTGGTCTTATTTACCCAGGGTAGCCTCATCAGTGGCCGTGTTTATCAACTTTTCAGAAATTTAAACGCTTTTCCAACGGCCTTTACGAACACGTTTCCAAACGCGTTTAAAAAAATGGTGCGTTGATCAACTCCAAAGGCCTTTACAAACACGTTTCCAAATGCGTTTCCAAACGCGTTTTAAAAACGGTGCGTTTATCAACTCGATCACCCAAGTCGAAAACCGGCCTTGTCACTGAAAACACATGGTTTAAATTTAAACGCGTTTCAAAACAGCTTTTTGTTTATCTCGCTTCTTTAAACGCGTTTACGATCGTACAAATTTGCGTGTTTCAAAACAGCTTTCCAAACCTCCTAATCAAAACACCTTTGTGTTTATCATCTCGTTTAAAAGCGTTAAAAAAAATTTAAACGCGTTTGGAAACCTTAATTCTACCCAAAAAAGAGTTGATAAACACGCCCAGTAATAACACCACTGTTCACGAGTGCCCTGCATTATTACCCCAGTCTCTAGATCAAGGGATCCTACCAGGTCACTATTTCTCTCCTACTACAGAGCAGTTATGGGAAGTAGGATGTTTTGCTGAAAAACCCAAGTGGTGACTGCTGTTTTTGAACCCTGCCCCTTCTGATCTAGAGTTAGAGGAACGAACCACTACACCACGTCACTTCACCACTACATCTCATCCAGTTTTCACTCCAGCTTGTATTTGTATTTGCAGAAAGCAAGCCGAGTCTCAGACTACAAGACACACTAGAAATCTTGTGGTTTTACACATAGCATTATAATCCTACACCGCTTAATTTTACCCCTCTTAATGGATCTACCAGATGTCTATGTGTCTCATGCTTAGTTTTACAGAATTTGGAAAATGTCTGTGAAGATGAGACACTACCTTTCAATACAGGGAAGGGTAATAAAGGGAACTAAATTAGTTAAAGGGACTTAGTAATATTGTCTAAATGCTTAAAATTCAATTGGAATACTAGCGGTTCCCTCAGAACTTGTTTTAATCATATGAACAATAAAAGCATGGGACACATTTAGATTTTTTTTAATTTTTCCTTTCCATTTTTGCTCAGTTCTGATTTTCAGTCATACAAAGTCCATTTAACTTGAAATTTTCACACAACACCCAGTAGACACATCAGATAACAGTAATATATATTGTATTAATCACTCATCACATTTTGCCTATGTCAACACAGTTACTCAATCCCTTAAGGAGAGGAAACTGATCTAGATTGGCAGGACTACTTGGAATGTGTCATGAATGAGTGGAGATCTAGGAGAGAGGGAGCTGGGTCCATTACTAGTTGCCACCCATCACTGAAACATTCATCATCAGATTCAAAGGGGTCCAATCTTAAGTAGATGGCATAGCCAGCATTCTCCCGTCTGTCAACATCTCGCCATCAGAAAGGAAACTATGTATGTTGCACATGAACTAGCAACGTCTCGTCATCAGAAAGGAAGCTATGTTGCTTATGAACCAGCATGCAACATTGCTTCACTCACCATTCCTGTTCCAGATATTTTTTTCCTTTCTATGTTAATGGTTTAATGCTTTTTAATACCTACCTCGCAGTATTTAGACTGAATTGATAAGGGTGTTACATTTGCAGCCCCCAGTCACTGAATATTTCATGCACAAATATGCGCACCATCTCCACACCGAATGGAGTATTCCTTGCCCACTGCATGATATTCATATAATCGTTCACCTCATACTAGGTACCCATTGATACTCAAACCTAATTTGCTGTCATCTTCAATCATGCAATCAAATACCATATGGGAATACTGAAAAGATGCAAGTGGAAATTTGAATTTTAGATGATGTTGTAGGAGATTTCAATATTCAAATTACTGTGCTTGCTGCCTTTTTATTCCCTTTATTTTGCATCATCATTCTTTTTTCTTTTGAATGACTTTTAATTTGTTGATGTTTATGTTAGTGAAATAGTCTTTTTTTAAATAAATGTATAAATATAAAAGTAATAGATTATTGCAAGGTGCAGAAGTTATTGTTATGTCTCTGTGAGTCATTCAACTCCAGAGAAAATTGAATGAAATCATCCAACATCCCTTTGTGATTGATTTTTTTGTTTCTAAATGTTCCCAAAATGAGCATCGCTACAGTCGGTTCACACCTCCTAATCACAGTATCTGTAGAAAAACAAAGAAAATCTCATTCTTAGATTAGGAAAGAGATAACATCTCTGCTTCGTCAGTGAGTCATTTAATTGCAGAGTTATGTTTGGTGTAACCGTGCATACCTGCAGGCTCCAAGGCAGGTATGGGGAACATTAGATTGGCTTTGCTTAGGCCTAGGGTTTCACTCATTATTAGCAGATTCAATACCAGAATGGATACACTGTGTTAGATTAGCATGATGACTAACGCTGTATGCATCCAACAACTCAGCTCTAGTGATGTACCCTCTTCTCGTCTCTCTCTCTCTCTCTCTCTCTCTCTCTCTCTCTCTCTCTCTCTCTCTCTCTCTCCCTGTCTGTCTGTCTATCTATTTCTCTCTCTCTCTCTCTTTATCTTTCTGTCTCTACCTATCTCCCTGTTTCTCTCTCTCTCTCTCTCTCTCTCTCTCTCTCTCTCTCTCTCTCCCTGTCTGTCTGTCTATCTATTTCTCTCTCTCTCTCTCTCTCTTTATCTTTCTGTCTCTACCTATCTCCCTGTTTCTCTCTCTCTCTCTCTCTCCCTCTCTCTCTCTTTCTTTCCCTGTCTGTACATCTTAATGTTTCTCTGTCTCTGTCTCTATTTCTCTCTCTCTCCCTGTCTCTCTCCACATCTCCCTGTTTGTCTCTATCTGTCTGTTTCCTTCTCTTTCGTTTTCACTCTATCTCTCTCTCTCTCTCTCTGTCTCTCTCTCTCTCTCTGTCTCCAGTCTCTCATCTTCTCTCTGTTTATCTCTCTCTGAATCTCTCTCTGCCTCTCTTTCTGTCTCCTTCTCCATATATCTGTCTGTCCGTCTCCCTATCTCCCTGTCTACCTTTACATATACATATATATATTTATCTTTTCTTATTTACTCTTTCTTCTCCTTACCCTTTGTCATGTGCTTGTCTTCTTATCTTTGTTATCAGCCTCATCCTTCTTCATCTCTATTTTATTAGTCGTTTGTTTCCTTTTCCTTCTCTTCTTTGTCTTTGCCTCTATCGCTCTCTCTTTCTCTATCACAGCATCTTTCTCTCATGCGTCTCTAAGATCTAATCAACACCCCAGCCAGTCACTCTCCATGTTATCAAGTCCCTATCTCCTCTAGATGTCTCCTCACTCTTGTTCTTCTCTTTTCTGCATACATTCTACTCCTTCCAGCTCTCTCTCTCTCTCCCTCTCTCTCTCTATCTTCTTTCTCTCTCCCTCTCTCTCCCTTTGTCTCTCTATCTCGCCCTCTCTCTCTCATTTTCTTTCTTCCAATCTCTCTCTATCACTCCCTCTTTCACAGTCTCTTTGTATCTCTCTCTCTCTCTTTCTCTCTCCCTCTATCTTCTTCCCCTCGCCCTCTCTCTCTCCCTTCCCCGCCCCCCTCTCTCTCTCTACTTTCCTTTCTTTCGATCTCTCTCTCTCTCTCTCTCTCCCTCTTTCACGGTCTCTTTCTATCTCTTTCTCTTTCTCTTTTTATCTGTCCCTCTCTCTGTCTGTCTGTATGTTTGTCTGTCGTTTGTCTCTCTGTCTCTCTCTCTGTCTCTCTCTCTCTGTCTGTCTCTCTCTCTCTCTCTCTCTCTCTCTCTCTCGGTGTCTATCCATCTTAATGTTTCTCTGTCTCTTTCTGTCTCTATTTCTCTCTCTCTCTCTCCCTGTTTGTCTCTATCTGTCTCTGTTTCCTTCTCTTTCTCTTTCACACACACACACTCTCTCTCTCTCTGTCTCTCTCTCTGTCTCTGTCTCCAGTCTCTCATCTTCTCTCCATTTGTCTCTCCCTGAATCTCTCTCTGCCTCTCTTTCTGTCTCCTTCTCTATATATCTGTCCATCCATCTCTCTATCTCCCTGTCTACCTTTATATATACATATATTTATCTTTTCTTATTTACCTTTTCTTCTCCTTACCCATACCCCTTTGTCATGTGCTTGTCTTCTTATCTTTGATTTCAGCCTCCCCGTTCTTCATCTTTGTTTTATCTGTCTTGTTTGCTTCCTTTTCCTTCTCTTCTTTGTCTTTGCCTCTATCGCTCTCCCTTTCTCTATCACAGCATCCCACATCTTTCTCTCATGCATCTCTAAGATCTAATCAACACCCCAGCCAGTCACTCTCCACGTTATCAAGTCCCTATCTTCTCTTGATGTCTTCTCCTTCTTGTTCTTCTCTTTTCTGCATACATTCTTCTCCTTCCAGCTCTCTCTCTCTCCCTCTCTCTCTCTCTCCCTCTTTCACAGTCTCTTTCTATCTCTTTCTCTTTTCACTCTTTCTCTTTTTATCTTTCCCTCTCTCTGTCTGTCTGTCTGTCTGTCTCTTTGTCTCTCTCTCTCTCTCTCTCTCTCTCTCTCTCTCTCTCTCTCTCTCTCTCTCTCTCACTCCCTCCCCTCTCCATCTCTACAATCCAATCAACACTCCAGTGAGTCATGCGGTGTTCTCATCCCGTCTTGCTCGCTCCTATCCACACTCGGCTCCCAAGCATGCGACTCACTTCTCAGCATCTCTCAGCATCACTAAGCTGCCATAAGAACAACATTCTCCATCTAATAATCAACACCATGACTTACATCACCTACCTCCCCCTATCTATTACTAGCTCCCCCACCCCTCCTCTTCAACTTCCTCTTTCCTCCTTCTCCTCCTCACTTTCAATTTCCTCTCCTTGTCCCGCCTTGTTCACCTCCTCCAACCCTTCTTTCTCCCTCCTCCTCCCCTGTCTGTCTGTCTCTCTCTTTCTCTCTCTCTCTCTCTCTCTCTCTCTCTCTCTCTGTGTCTCCGGCTCCATCACTGCTCTCTTTGCCCCTCCCCCTCCTCCCTGTCTTTTTAGCTCTCTTCATCTCCCTCCTGTACTTCCTCTTGTTCTTCCTCCATCCCTTCTCTCATCCCTCCATTCATCCTTCTCTTGCTATCTGTCTCCCTCACTTCCTCCTCCCAACCCACCCCTTCTCTCTCTCTCTCTCTCTCTCTCTCTCTCTGATGTCCTCTCCCTTCCTTTTGCTCTTTCCTCATCCATCCCCTTCCTGTCTTTCATTCACCCCCTCCTACCCTCCTCTTTATCTCTCGCCTCACCCATCCTCTCCCTTTCCCCTTCTCATCATCCCTCTATATCTGTCTATCTCATCCCCCCCTCTCTCTCTCCACCCCTCCCTTCTTCTTGTTCTTTCATCATCCATTTACCTCCTCCTCATTGTTCACTAACCCCCTCCTACCCTCCTCTTAATCTCTCACATCTCCCCTCCTCTCCCCCTCCTCTCCCCCTCCTCTCCCCCTCCTTACTCTCCCTCCATTTCCCTCATCATCATCTTTCAATAACCCCCTTGACTCTCGCCAATCCCCTCCTCTCCTCCTCTCCCCCTCCTCCTCATCCTCCTTCTCCCTCTCCTTCTCCCTCTCCTCCTCTCATCTCTTGTCATAATTCTCTGCCGGATAAGCAGCAGACAGACCTGAGGCAAGGACTGTCTGCTCCAGCAGGCGGGGAGAGCTGCGAATCGATAAAGTACATTAACCTTGGTCTCCTACTATTCATGCCATGCCCTCTCCACGGATACATGGCCAGGACAACAGGAAATATACACGCTGTATCTATGTCAAAGCACTGCACTCACATTTCAAATTCCTTCATTCTTCTCTGGACGGTATCATACCAACATCTTTCACCGAGTTAAGCATATTATGAACACGTGAGGGAACGAGGTACACGCTTACTATATCAATACAAAACTGAGAATACTCCTTACATCATAAAAGCAACTACCTTCTTCTCTCCATATCTATTTCTTTTTTGTAAGAAGAAATAATACATCAAGACATAAGATTTGTGTTTGCCTGCTTAATTACATGAGTATACTCCTTAAAATATACAAGCAAATATGTTCATCTCTACACTTCAGCTTTATAAAGAAGAAAACATGAAGCAGAATAAATTATTTGTGTTCGACTGCTTCAGCGTGATGACTTCATCTGTTTATCAGAACGGAAAACACGACTAATAGCAGTTAATAGTCTGTCAGTCAGTGCTATCAACCAAATGCTAACGAAGCTCTTCTTGTGGAAAGAGCAAAATCAATGTATGAGGTTGATGAGATGGGCGCTCACTGCTGAGGTGGGATGCGGGGTGTCATGGCAACAAGCAGGTTATCACAGTAGTAAACAATGGAAGGAAAAGTACTTTGCCCTTACCTTCAACCCATCATTAATTATTTCACGATAAATAGCCAAATACATTTCTACAAATCTCTCTCTCTCTCCCTCCCCCCTCTCTCTCTCTCTCTCTCTCACTCTCTCTCTCTCTCTCTCTGTCTGCTCTCTACACACAAACAAATGTTTATTTAGGCTTGTATTTCTTATGTTCTCCTCCTGTCTCTCCATCTCACTCTCCAACCTTCTTTCTTTTTCTCTCTCTTTTGCTGTATCTCTCTCTCTCTCTTTTTCTATATATTAGTCTCTTCCTATCTCTCTATATTTCTCTGTCCCTCTCTCTCTGTATCTCCTTGTCTGTCTTTCTGTCTCTCCCTCTCTGTCTCTTTATCTCCTTATCTCTACATCTCTCTCTCTCTCTCTCTCTCTCTCTCTCTATCTGTATCTCCCTGTCTCTATGTCTCTCTCTCTTTACATTTGTTTCTCTCTCTCTCTCTCTGTATCTCCTTGTCTGTCTGTCTGTCTGTCTGTCTGTCTCTCCCTCTGTCTCTGTATCTCCTCATCTCTATGTCTCTCTCTCTCTTCTCTCTCTTCTCTCTCTCTCTGTATCTCCCTTTCTCTCCTTGTCTCTCTCCCGCTGACCCCCTTCTCTCCCTCCTCTTTACTCCTCATCTCCATCATTACATCCATGTGCTTTCACTAGTGCTCATTGTCACATCCAATTCATCTTTCTTTTCATGCAACAGCTACATCAATATCAAAACAACAAACAAAGATTCAAACATGTCAGAGATTTCCAAGCAGAGACCATCCCTCATACCAACCTGTCATGAACAATAATTACATCAAAACATACTTCTCATGAAAGTGTCTAAGCTAATTGCATTGTGAATGTATAAACATAATGCATCCTAGAGTTTCATGACCTTTGGAGTAAAGTAGATAGATGAGCAGGGAACAACATCTTTTCCAATGGATAATGCAAAGAAAATAAATTCAAAATGACTAGCTTACACTGCCTCACACGGTAGAATTAACTAATTTATTTAATTCCTTAATTAACTAATTACCAGGAAGAGATGTCATCACAACAATGACCTTGGTAATCTTGATATTCTGTTCTTACATATAATGTACATACTTTGTACATCCTGCAATATTATAAATGATCCAAAACATAAACTAAACCAGCTATAAGACACTTATGGTGTATGGTTTCTAATTCATAAATTTGATGACCATGTTTGAAAGAATACTAGATACCTATACCTCCCTCTCTCTCTCTCTCTATTTCATTCTATATCTCTACCGATCATCCCCACTTCACTTTCTTTTAATGATCGCCTTGTTTCTCCCCATCTTTCCCTTTTTTATCTCTCTCTCTCCCTCTTTCTCTCCTCCTCTCTCCCCTGCTCTCTCCTTCTCTCTCTCTCTTTCCTTCGTTCTCCTTCTCTCCCTCTTTCTCTCTTTCTCTCTCTCTCTCCCAATCACTCCTCTCTCTCTCTCTCTCTCTCTCTCTCTCCCTTTCTCTATTTATTCCTGTCTCTCTCCCAATCACTCCCGTCTCTCACTCTCTCTCTCTTTCTCTATTTATTCCTGTCTCTCTCCCATTCACTCCCTTCTCTCTCTTTCTTTATATCTCCCTGTCTTCCCCTGATAGCATTCTAGAAGCTTTCCCTCACAATGTCTCCACTCACATATCATCTGTTTTGCCCATCACCCCATCCCACCCCATCTGTCTCTCCCAGATGGACGGGAAGGCTTTGTTCCTGCAGCAAAGCTAATCACCTTCTCTGTCCGATTCATTACCAGCATTTGTCTCTCTTCTTGAACGCTGACAGGAGGGAGCAAGTCCAGACGTTTTTGTAAAACTGATTAAAGATAAAGTAACCCTTTCACTAAAGTCATGAAACTCGGCTGGATTCAGCAGAATACCCTCACGATATCATGTATGAAATATCACAATTAAAGCTTCACAACCCTTTTCAGAAAGAACGAAAACCTTTCCTTGTTTATATTTGATACACCCCATTTTGTGGTGACCATAGTCTAATTTCATATATAGTATTGCCCCTGTCAGTATGGGATGGGCCGGTCAGCAGGTATTGCCCTCATCAAGGCATGCACAGCCGGTGTGAACAGTGGTCTCCGGTCTCTCGGCTACAGGAACCTGTAGGCTTTGGACACCTTGGACGAGGAATTCTGTTGAGTTGTGACTTTGAAAAAACTACACCTTTTGTAAAACTTTAGAGGAAAGCATTGTAAGGCAGAATCTATCATTCAAAAAGGCATTAGCACATCATTTTTATTTCCCTCATTAGCCTTCAATCACTTTCAGAACCTTTTTTTTTTAAAAAAAACTCAATAATAGATCAAATGTGACTTGTGCCCTTATGCTGTGGGTTCCTGTGCAATGGGCAGCTGTGTAAACAGCACTCACACACGGACAGACACACAGACAGACAGACAATAACAGGAGACAGCTACAAGACAGAAAAACAGATAATGATAGCATCACCACACATGACTTTGATTCATTTAAAGACATCTGCATGCTTGGAATACATAGGGGCGTCAGGTTCCATCATTAGGGACCGTTAAAGGTAACGGAGACGTCCAGCCTTTGTCTGACAATTGGTTTTGTTTCCATTTCTTGTAATTTTGCTGAATACGTCAATACAACATTTCCAAACAAAAGATACATGTATCAATATCCCACGTTAATTTGCTGAAAATGTATCAGCAAATTGATGCTCTCCACTTTACACATACACTTGATTGTATTAAGATTAGAATATTCATCCTCTTTAAATTTGTCATCTGATTTCTAATTCAAATATTGTATTTACTCTAAATGAATGTAAAAAGCAGTTATTTTTCAAAGTTGCAGGAAACTGTACCTTCAGGATAAGAGGAACGACAAGTTTTACAGAAGCATGAAGTCAAACAAGAATCATAAAATATACTTCTGACAAGCTGTTTTGCTGGTGCTTGTAGTCATTGTCTCTTCCCTGACTTACAAAAGTCATAAATCACTAGTATAGTCTAATGATAACGTGTTACAAATCTCAAAGTCATAGCTTCATAAATCTTTTCAGTAAGAGTGAAACACTATGCCTTTTGATGTTTGAAACGCCCTGGTTCGTAGCGACCATGGTCTACATTCATATTTCATATTGCAGTGCGAAAAGCTGTGATGTGCTCTATTGCATATTGTGGTCTGTACTCTCTTGGCTTCAGGAACCACTACTGCCCTTCATTGACAAAAGGGAGCAAGTAACATTTGAAATTTGTCAAAAATTCAGATTAAGGAAACACCTAATAACAGAAGACATTTAGATAATACAGATATATTGAGTATTTCAATAGGAACTCCTACCCATTGTTTGCATTCCTAAAGTGCCCGGAGTGTGTGGAAAAATATCTCCTTTTATTTTTATTTAGAAAACTATGAAAAGTGTGCAATTTGCCACTTGCTCCCTTTTGTCAAAGTAGGGCAGACTAGGTTCGCTTGGACAACCCATTCAAAACCTCCTAGAGATCTAACCATCACTATAATTCAGCATAAAATCAGTTTCCAGTTCGATTATTGGGAGGGAACTTCGTAAAGAGTGTTTTTTCCATTTTCCATGGTATTTACAAATTCTAAATATTACATTTGACCAGGGCTCTCCTGTTTTTTAAAGTCAGTTTCCAGTTCTCTTATTGGAAGGGAAGTTCTAAAAACAGTATTTCTTTCATTTTCCATGGTATCTACACATTTATTTTTTTGTGACCTACAAAAGGGCTTCCCTATCTTTAACCCTCTGCAGGGCTTTCTCCTAGCCATGTATCATGTCTGTGTTCGATAAAGTGGTGCTGTATGGGATCAAGGTGTTGTACACAAATGTGCCGGTGGCCAATAAATCTATTTGTATTCATATATTGCGAAGAGGTATGCGGCATAATAGTCCCCGGCAAAATAGTTCCTGGCTGGCAATCTGGCAGACTTTAATCAATACTTGTTCCTCCTCTGCGGATGGATGGATGTAAATCAGCACTTGAACTTCAGGGCCGTTGCATAAACCTCATCATGAAAGGCAATTGTGCCATTGATGTTAACTACCAAGGCAACATTGGTTGAGAGCCAGTCAAATTCAAGGTTTCCATAAAGGTCGCGATTGGTTGCCATCAAAGTTGCCATCAATGGTAAGTTTTATGCAACAGGACCAGATGGACAGCAGCGTTGTCTGAACAAGGCTCATTTTGCCTATGTCAGGTCTGATGAAGGTTGTGGCCAGATGCCTGGTCCACTTAATTACCTTCTCCAGGAAACGGCCTGAGCAAAGCCTTGCTTGCAGGCTTATGGGCATTTTTTCTTTAAAGCTACACTCTAGTACCAGGGCCATGTTGCATAGAGGTTTCCAACTATTGAAACTTCCATCAATGGTAACTACCATGGTAACAGATGCAATAATGAGAATTCATTGGCTGTTGCCATGGTTGTTACCATTGGTGGTAATTTAAATCATAGAAAGCCTGTATGCAACATGGCCCAGGTGTGAAATAAAGTCTGGTATCAACAAGACTACTGATTATTCCATTTTCCTGGTCTGAGATGGAGATAAGCTGGATAGCAACTAGTTTTCTTAAATCAGACCCAATTGTCTTCCACTGTAATCTGTGATTGTTAAGTCTGGAAAGAAATGCCCTACAGCCTTGAAGCCAGGCTATCATGAGGGTAAAGGAACTCCTATGATGTTCATATCTAGCTGTGTTCCCACACAGGCTTTTAACTTGGTATATATTGGTGCATAATGCTCTAGTAATACACACAAACCATATACAACATTATTTTGCCTGGCAGAAGGAGTTATCTCGTTATTCCATGATTGTCATACTGTACACTAGTAATGCATCCGCGTCCTATCAGCTGCAGTTTATCTGGCAGAAGGAGTTAACTCCACATTACATCACATCATATTGTATACCATTAATATACACAAAACCCATAGAGCAGCAGTTTGTCTGGCAGAAGGAGTTAACTCCATATTACATCACATCATATTGTATACCATTAATACACACAAATCCCATAGAGCAGCAGTTTGTCTGGCAGAAGGAGTTAACTCCACATTACATCACATCATATTGTATACCATTAATACACACAAAACCCATAGAGCAGCAATTTGTCTGGCAGAAGGAGTTAACTCCATATTACATCACATCATATTGTATACCATTAATACACACAAAACCCATAGAGCAGCAGTTTGTCTGGCAGAAGGAGTTAACTCCATATTACATCACATCATACTGTATACCATTAATACACACAAAACCCATATAGCAGCAGTTTGTCTGGCAGAAGGAGTTAACTCTCTATTATATCAGTTCTTTGAAGCAATGTACCTTGCAGCTATTGAATAAGCAGACATAGGGCACATGATGTGTATGGTTTGCCTTTTAGGGGCAGTGATACATCATGCTCTTTTGCACAACTTCCTATAAAATTATGCATCAGTAAGAACACACCCTCCCCACTACATCTCTGCTGCGCTTACTATTGCATGTTCTGGCCTTAAACATATTCACACAATTCTCCCTATCGCATATAGCTCTCCGAATCTGAACGTGTGTGGCGCTCTAATTTTTTTACCTTTAATTCTTGGGATATGAACTTCCGGTCCACGAACATTCGGCAATCCCGTACAATAAGGGACCAGGGTATTCAACTAATTTTATGAATATTAACCCTAAACATAACCCTGACCTTAACACTAACCCTAAACCCTATTCTAAACCTAACCCTGACCCTAACCACAACCCTACACAAAATTTTTACTGCTTAATTCATAAAAAAAAGTGATTTCTTGGTCACTTTCTGCCGACAACCAGCTCTTACCGTTTATACCGGAAGTATACGTCCCAAGAGCAATCGATCAGATATCGGTATCGTGAGGTGATATCGCTTGATATCGGCTATATGCGATAGGGAGAATTTCCTAAAAATACAATCTGCCCATCCTATTATTCAGAGAAATTGAATTAATTTGTCTGTATCCCTGTGCTGTTTATTGATCCACCTACTATATATATATATACATGTGTGCTCCAGCAATGGAATTTGAAATAACAGCCACAATCTGTCCATTTTTATGAATCTTATGTAGGTAGCTTGTATTCATGTACAGAAAAGCATGCCTTTTTGTTGCTCTACCCAATGAATGGCATCTCTTCCTGGATTCTCAAATACTACAGGCTAGGCTAGGCTAGGCTAGGCTAGGATATCTGATCTGATCTGATCTGATCTGATCTGATCTGATCTGATCTGATATATGATATGATATATGATATGATATGATATGATATGATATGATATGATATGATATGATATGATATATGATATGATATGATATGATATGATATGATATATGATATGATATGATATGATATGATATGATATGATATGATATGATATGATATGATATGATATGATATGATATAATATTATATAATATTATCTAATCATATTTTATGCTCATATCATATTATATCTTCATGATGTATAAAAGATTCAATTTTGATGAACTTATCATAATCAATATACTATGAGGCAAAATGAAAAGTAAAGGAAATATATTCTACAATGTTTGTGGATTCAGCATTAAATGACTCTACTCCATGTTTTTCGTAAACGATGTTACAGTAAGGTTAGACTTATTGGTTACAACACTGCAAAAGATAACCTAAGAAGGATAGTTACGACTGTGAAATTTCATACACGTTCTAGAGAGGGTATACCGCTGATTCCTGCCACGTTTCATGACTGTTGCAAATGGGCTACCCGTCTTTAACTCTTTATGTCACTGTCAGAAAAGCAGTAATACACATCTCCATAGAGCAGCATTAAATCTGGTAGAAGGAGTTAATTAACTCTTTATTACATCACTGTCACATTAGGTGCATCTTCATTAGCCCGATCAGACCAAATAGCGTGCTAGTTTGCTGATCCGGGGAACTAGCATGAAGTTGTAATCACGACGGGAATAGGCCATGACCGCATGGCTTCGGTTGTGAGCTCGCATCCAGGCACGTAATTAAAAACCTAACCTAAACAATGCCTCAGTGAAATTTTCAGGCTAATGAAGACGCTACGAGCTAGATCCATCTAGCCCAAGATTTCTTGGGAAATTTTCTCAACCAAATAGCTAGCTATTTCGCCTGATCTGGCTGATGAAGATGCAGATAGCTAGCTATTTCGTGATCTGGCTAGGCTATTCCGATCAGAACTAGCTAGATATTTCGCCACATCGGGCAGATCAGGCAAAATAGCTCACTATTTGGTCAAGAAAATTTCCCAAGAAATCTTGGGCTAGATGGAGCTAGCTCAGAGCGTCTTCATTAGCCTGAAAATTTCTCGATCCCGGTATGCATCAGCGCGCAAGAGGCATTGTTTACGTAATAGGTTTTTACATGTGCATGAATGCGAGCTCACAACTGAAGCCATGCGGCTATGGCCTATTCCCGTCGCACACTGCTGGTACGTGCGAAACTCTGGATAATTTATGCAACCCGAGCTCGAGCTTACGTATCTCGAGTTTCCAGCTAATGACGACGCGATTGCAACTTCAGGCTAGTTCCCCGGATCAGCAAAATAGCTTGCTATTTCGTCTGATCGGGCTAATGAAGATACCCCTATTGTACACACAAACCCACACAAATCCTGTTCTATTATGTCTGGTACAGAAAGACTTCAGCCAGACAGTGAGATATGGAACGATTAATGTTCAAGCTGAGCTCCTCCCTAAGCACCACTAAGAGACAGGAAACCTGGCTTTATGATGGAAGGAAACCAATCATTTAAGAAGAGTATCCCTCAGCAGATTAAACAGTCTCGGTCACAATAGAAATAGTCTGTATTGTGCAAAATATTTCCATAAAGTTTCTTTTAAAGGTAAATTTCAGGTATTTTTGGTAAAGAAAGGACAAACATAACTGACAGTGAACATATATGGCAATTGAGTTCAGTCAGACAACTCAAAATAAGGATTAAATATTCTGGTAACCAATATGTCTGTAATATTCCTGAATTGTGGCCGCTCTTCCATCCTGAATGAGTTGCGCAAGAGCACTTTCGGGGAAACTTTGTGTTTCTAGCAAAAACCTACGCGATACGCTCTGCTAAAAACGCAATCTAAAAAACATGTTTTGAAATTTTGTTTCAAAACCCAGTTTCTGGGAAGGCACGAACTTGTAAATGCAGCCTTAGTGAGATCGTTGTGTGACGACACCTCGGAGCCACTCATCTCGGGCACTGACTTCTGGGAAGTGAACCAGACTCGCCAATCTATATATACACACACACACTGCTACCCTCTCTCTCGTGCATCACCTCAAACAAATTACAGGTAATGACCGAGAGCACATTAAAACATACCCAGCATTTCTTGCTAGCCCGTATGTCATAAGTGCTCAAAATGAGACTATAAGTGAGGGCAAACACCGCACACGTGGTGGATACATTATGGCCAGCTCTCATCACAGCACGGCCATTTAAGCACAGAATGAAGCCGCGAGTAAATGGCTGCCATTTTGGTTACAGTCTCTTCATCTCCCAGGCTCATTTTCACTTTCTAACGAGCGGTAATTGACACATCAACTAGGAGCTGAAATTCAAGCATTAGACAGGGAGCATTTGTGCGATATGCGTGACGCTGCCTGGATTAGAAACGCATCATAGGAGGGGGAGAGAAGTAAGGGGGGGGGGGGTAGGTACGATATATACTTGTAGGTAGTCAATGGGTCTGCATTCAAATACTTGATGTGACCATTGACAGCGTATATACTTCAATGTGTGCTCAGTGCAGTCTTAGTCTCTATAAGGCTACAGGGTGCAGGAGGGGTAGGTAAGATGTATGTACTTTACTTGCTGTTAGTTAATGGGTCTACATTCAAAGACTAAATGTAACCATTGACAGTGCACACATTTAAATGTGTGCTCAGTTCAGTCTTAGTCTCTATAAGGCTACAGGGTGCAGGAGGGGTAGGTAAGATGTATGTACTTTACTTGCTGTTAGTTAATGGGTCTGCATTCAAAGACTAAATGTAACCATTGACAGTGTACACATTTAAATGTGTGCTCAGTTCAGTCTTAGTCTCTAAGGCAACAGGGTGCAGGAGGGGTAGGTAAGATGTATGTAATTTACTTGCAGTTAGTCAATGGGGTCTGAGTTCAAAGACTAGATGTGACCATTGACAGTGTACACACTTAAATGTGTGCTGATTGTGCTGATTCTGGTCTTGAGTCTCTCTACTAGAACCTACTTGAAATCAGATTAGAAACACATCAATCGTGGGGGAAAGGGAGGAAGGTACGATCAATTGCATTTAGTTAACATTGCCTGAGTTTAAAGACTAAACAGCGTACACAACTCCAGGGAAGTTTTACTGTGGCACCACTGCCTAGTCTTGGGTCTGAGTTCAAAGACTAGATGTAACCATAGATAGTGTACATACTTCAATGTGCGCTGATTGTGGTCTCTGTCTCTAAGCTTCAAGAACCTACTTGGAATCTAGTACTCAATATAACTCCATTCACAGACAGTTTCAATTTCTAATCTCATGAAGGAATTTCTTAAACAGTATTTACTTCCATGTTCCACGGTATTAGAATTAATACAATTTAATTTGTTTGACAGGCACAAGGGTTAGCTTCCCTATAAGTCTTGTCAAACACATCAGGACATGCCACTCGACAATCAGACAATGACATGAAAGCAAAGCAGATTAGAAGGTTCAGGAGCTAGGTGAGGAAGCTGGAGAGGTCTTTCACCCCCCTGGTCATGCAAGATGCATGCACTTCATGACATTCCGTTTAACATCTGAGATAAATAGTTCTTTCTTGTCATTCATGTGCAGCTTTGTTATTCACTTACCAGACCTATCCAGTCATGAGAGTCACATGCCATGAAAGGATAATCTTCTTTGGCATGAGAAGACGTCGATCAGCCCCTTTGCAATTATCTGGAGATATGTTTGATGACCTTTCAACTTGAATGAATTTTAATAATAATCATACCCATATCTGTGTTTATATCATTGTAAATCATTGTGATGGTAAGGTTTGATCAAAAACTACCCTACTACCCTAACAGAGTTTTAGACTAGAAACACAATCTACTCTCTCCTCTATACTGTACTGGGAAGACAAAAAGCCTTCAAAAAGGTGATCATGAGTAATCTTCTTGCAAATGGTCTTAAATTCATGTATTGTCCAATTTAGAAACTTGATGAAAGTTATTTGGGCTCAAATGATCCACATTTGGAGTAATTAGTGATTAAATCACAAATCCTCCAAATGATCAGCCCGAACTCCACAACCTATCATGGTGTTTCACACGTCTAGGAAACTGATACTACAGTCTCTACACAGTTGCAGGAGTGTCTGAGAATACTTGTACATTGTCAGCAGAGCAGCACTGTCTTTATCAGCAAAAGTCGCAAAACAGCTAGCTATTTTGTGATCAAGTTAGCTTGCCAGCTCACCAAATCACACAACTATTCACGTCTTTATCTGACTGATTAGGCAAAATAGTTCATCACCAGTACTTGGTTGGGAAGATCAAAATCTTGAGCTAGATGGCAAAACAGCAAGCTATTTTGTGATCGGGTTAGCAAGCAAGATCAAAACATAGCCAGCTTTTTGCGTCTTCATCAGCTCAATCCAGCAAAATAGCTATTTGATAGGGAAATCTTTAAAAAAAATATTGCGCTAGATGGCAAAACAGCTAGCTAATTTGCGAGATATCAAACCTATTTTTGAGAGTGTCTCCATCAGCCCAGAATCCAGCCCGAGTTTGCAAAAGCTCGCTGCGCACAACAGCGCGCATTACATAATAGGAACAGCTGATGGCCAATCAGATCCAACATGGGCAGTCAGAAGAACGAGCATTGGGCAGATAAAGGCACGATTTCAACTTCAAGTTATTTCACAGATCAGAAAATAGCTAGCTATTGTGTCAGCTTCAGACTGATGCAAACACATGTAAATGTGTGTTTGCACATGTGCAGAAATTCGCACCAACCTGTTTGTATTAGACAGCACAAAGTACGTGTTCCCACCTCGCTCAGTTAGACAACCTATTTTCTGTTCACCAACTACAAGATTCCAGTTAACACACATTTTTTGAAAGGCCTATATGATCTGATTATATGGTGTGACATTACTTCTTTATATGACACTTCAGATGATAAAATGTAAATGTATCTTAAATATGTTGTAACACACCACAAGTAATGAACTTCTTTCAAGCAAAATATCAAGGAAAAAATGATTATAATAAGCATTTCATAATTTGAGCATTTCATGACTTGGGCGTATCAGAAGAAAAAAACACTACAGACTGCTTTATACCTGTACACAATCATGCTTTATTATAACTAAACATATCAGCTATGCTATAAGGAGAGAGAGTCTGTTTAACCTGTTTAGTCCCATAGTCAAGAAACTGTGTTGCTATTCTCCCTATCGCATATAGCCGATATCAAGCGATATCACCTCACGATACCGATATCTGATCGATTGCTCTCGGGACGTATACTTCCGGTAAGAGCTGGTTGTCGGCAGAAAGTGACCAAGAAATCACTTTTTTTTATGAATTGAGCTGTGAAAATTTTGTGTAGGGTTGTGGTTAGGGTCAGGGTTAGGTTTAGAATAAGGTTTAGGGTTAGTGTTAAGGTCAGGGTTAGGTTTAGGGTTAATATTCATAAAATTAGTTGGATACCCTGGTCCCTTATTGTACGGGATTGCCGAATGTTCGTGGACCGGAAGTTCATATCCCAAGAATTAAAGGTAAAAAAATTAGAGCGCCACACACGTTCAGATTCGGAGAGCTATATGCGATAGGGAGAATTGCTATGGACTGTCACTGCTTGGTACTGGGAGGTTTAATCCACTCAGTCCCATACACAAGGAACTGTGTTGGTATTGCTATGTGGCTGTCAGTGCTTAGTACTGAGATGGTTAAACTATGAGCATCTGGGGTGTGTCTGGATATTGATCACATTCAAGGAGATGCAAAGGTCAGCAAATGTGGCGGCATTTTGAAAGATGGTTGCTTTCTCCCAATGTGCATCATCATATCATGGACCTATCATGGATGTATTGCCCTCGGATAGACTTCCTTTGATCTATGATGACTGCCGCTTCATAAAAATTCAAGACATTTAGGCGTTTTAAAAAATTTTAAGCGGATCTCCCTCGATCAAAGAGCCAAACGCGTAACATATTCCATTGTGATATCAATGCACGCGACTGTTGTAGGAATAAATTACACTTCATGCTGACTCCATTCCTTACACCTCTCTGGTCATAAACACCTTATAATTTATCTCTTGCCCCTTCAAGAAAGGGCAAGAACATTTTTTAAATTTGCCATCTTTAAAAGCCTGCAGAGTTCAAAAACATGTCCAATTGTTGAATTATACACATTATTTGATTGTACAGTTAAGGCACATTATTCACCTGTTTCTTGCTGAGCCAGCATATTTACCAACTGCCTTTTCTGCTGTAAAGACAATACATGATAGGTTACGAATACACTACAAATTCCTTAAAGCAAGCAATTAAGCCACAACCCTTTGGCAAATTTTGACATCATAACTAGACCAGGGTTTACAAAGCCTGCAAATCTATCTTTATTGACCAACTGGTTAACAGAAGAGAAATGTTCCAAAAAGGTTGGCTGAAGGAACGCATCCCTAGACAAGCAGAATGGTCAACTGTGATACAGGTCCGATTCTCACCCCATTTTAGGACTTTTTGTAACAACTATGGGTACATTTATAAGTCTTTTTTTAGGCTACAAATATGGTTTTAATTAAAGTATACCTGAATTCAAAACCATGTTACTAGCCAGAAAAAAAAATGCTCTGAGAAATTTAAGGTGTGTTTACAAAGAGGGTGATGAAACGCAAAAACAGGGTGCATTCCAAAACCATTTTCCGTAGACACTGTGTTTCTAAAATCTTATAAAAGAACAGTGTTTTGAAACACTGCTAATAAGATGTCACAATCATGTCTTTTCCAAATGTTATCATGTTCAATGTTATTTTGAGATGTTCTCTTCATACGATCCTGAAAGTTAATAAAAAAAAACAAGCAGGAAAATTGGTCATCCAACCGTGATGGCACATTAACTTTATATCTGGCACTGCAACTAATGATAGCTACATGACAGTAAAACAAAGAATGACAATCATAATTCCTTGCGTTACATGAACAGTGGTTCCTTCCAAGGATATATGAATAATCCCTATTCGCACTTAGCTCAGGCTAGACACAATCATCATCCTACTCTCGCTCTAAGCCTTCTATCACTTTGTGATATGGTAACAATAGAAATCCAATACAAGTAATCCACATATAAACCATCATTTAGTAATGATTCATATTCAAGGATGATTTATGAGTCACCATAAGCATTCTTCAATTCTAATGATTAATCATTGGATGAAGGATATATGAAGCTCTCTATAAACATCCTTGGTTTTATTTATAAAACAGACATACACACATTATGCACAAAAGGGTATGTTAGTATTTCATCAATATTTCCTTTGCATTTAAGAAAAACTGCTTTGTTTTTATATATAGTAAATGTGTTCCTTACAATAAATTCATTTTTTCCAAATTTAAAAATTGCTACTCATATTTGAGGAAGATAATTTCCCCTTCTAGTACATGCTGTGATTTCAACAATTACATTCCATCCTTGAAAATGTGAAAAATATATTGGTTAACTTTAAGCAAAGCCAAAAAATCAGAAAGTTGGATAAATTATTTTGCATGTGGTAAAAAATTACTAGACAATGATGAGTAAAAATGCAATTGAGATGCAAAAAGCTAAGTGGATTGACTGGGGATGGTGCTGAAAGGTCATATGGTACACTTGAATGGCATGCGAAATTAACAAGGAAAAACACTAGCGTAATTTGCCTGCCTGGCTCAGAGCCAAGCACTGAGTCAGAGAGGGGGAGAGGGTGGAGGGAGAGGGAGAGAGAGGGCGAGAGAGGGCGAGAGGGGAGAGAGGGCGAGAGAGGGCGAGAGAGGGGGGGGGAGAGAGGGAGAGAGGGGGAGAGAGGGGAGGGAGAGGGAAAGAGAGGGAGAGAGAGAGAGAGAAAGAGAGGGAGAGGGGGAGAGGGGGAAAGAAGGGGAAAGAGAGGGAGAGAGGAAAAGAGGGAGAGAGGGAGAGAGAAAGAGAAAGAGAGGGAGAGAGAAAGAGAAAGAGAGGGAGAGAGAGGGGGAGAGGGGGAGAGAGAGGGGGAAAGAGAGGGAGAGGGGGGAAGAGGGAGAGAGGGGAAGAGGGAGAGGGGGGAGAGGGAGAGGAGAGAGGGGAGGGGAGAGGGAGGAGAAGAGGGAGGGGGGGGGGAGGAAGAGGGTGTGAGAGAGAGAGAAAAATGGGGAGAGAATAGAAGAGGGAGAAAGGGGGAGATGGAGAGAAGGTGACAGAGAGAGTGACAGAGAGAAAGAGAGAGGAGGAGAAAGGGAAGAATGCAAGGAAAAGAAAGAGGGTAGGATAGAGAGAAAAGAATAAAAACAGAATGATACAAAGAGTGGAAGAGAGAGACAAAGAGACAGACTATGGGTGATAGAGAGAGGGAGACAAACATGCAGAAGTAGGGAGTAAGAGAGAAAGAGAGAGAGAGAGAGAGAGAGAGAGAGAGAGAGAGAGAGAGAGAGAGAGAAAGAGGGAGGAGAGAGAGAGAGGGAGAGAGAGAGAGAGAGAGAGAGAGAGAGAGAGAGAGAGAGGAGAGACAGAGTAGGAGAGAGACGGAGAGAGAGCTTGTTGTGTTGTGTTGTGATGTGTACTTCACTACACATCGCATCCCACGCAGATGGGTAAAAGCAATTACATGAGTGAAATGAAAGCATGTCCATATAAGGGAATATCCCTCACGCATTGCTTATGAATATTCAGCAGCTTGTCATAACTGTGGCTGAAAGAGCAGAAAAGAGAGCGCAATGAAGGCCAGATATGCAAGTATTGCTACATGCAATCAAACATACATGTCGTCTTGCTATTTATACACCATTACATCATTACTGAGCACAACAAAGAGAGAAACAAATCGTCTCTCTAAATTGAACATGCCTTTGGCGATGTCTTCTTTCTTTTGTGTACATTCTTAGAGCTAATCAGTCTCACACATTGATGGTATAATACACCTCCTGCAATGTCTGTGACTTTGGTTTTGACAATGACCTTGACCAAAAGACAAAACAACCTTCAAAAATAGAATTATGCAATAGGTAGTTAGTAGTTATACCGTTAACTTGACCAAAAGACATAATTTAAAAAAATATATAAAAATATGAAAAATGTGTGGAGCTAATTGAAAAGACTGAGATGACGGTGGTCAGATGGATGTGCTGGGTATCATTATTTATGAGAGAAAGGGAAACGAAGACCTCCTCCAGTCCATGGTAAGGATAGAACAGGTGATGAGAAAGAGCAGGCTGAGATGGTATGGTCATGTGGCTAGGAGAGAAGAGACCCACTGGCTCCAGAGAAAACTAAATTTCACAGTTGTTGAGAGGAATCCATATGGGAGACCTCGAAAGACATGGGAGGAAACAGTCAAAGAAAACAGAGAAGTGTTGAACATTTCCCACATTAGCCCAAATGACAGGACAGTATGGAGGAGAGCCATCAAGGACAAGAACGGTGTAACCCAACAAAGTGGGAAAAATGGATTTTAAATGTTGACGATGATGAGTTAGTCAAACGTATACACAAACATAACATGTACAACAAACAAAGATGGCTGGCTACCACATACAATTTGCTCAGACTGAAGTTACCATGACTACAAATGTTATGGAGCTATGCACATTTCACAAGTTTCCACTCACACAGTTACACAACAGAGAATGAAGCAAATAAGCCATTATGAAACAACACACCACGACATGATGTAGCAGAACGCAACCCTAAACAAAAACATGTTGATAAACATACCATTATTACATAACCAAGCACAGCCATCTGCGGCTCATTACTCATCTCAAATCTGAGAAATGAACGATCAAGATGACTCTTCCTCTAAATTTGCAATTATCATAGCCAAATCATTCCTTCAACAAAACTTTTATTCAGCATCTAAAGTCAGAGACTTGAACAAAAAGCAAGCACATGTATCAACGTATTCATGGATCAAAAGATTGTGCAAATGCGCAATTCATATCTTAACAATTTCTGGAGAATTAATGTTCTGAACCTATTCAATCTACATGGAGGTGGTGCATATAATTTCTCTTGAGACCTAAATGGCAATATTCTAGGTTTAACTGAACAATATTCTACAGTCAGCATTGCCAGCTGAAGTCAGAACTTGTTCACATATCAATTATGCAATGGTTGCACAGTATGTTAAATGTAAATAATCCATATTTGAACAAATGTCTGGAGATGGATATACTTTGAACCTATTGACTCAACATGAATTGGTCGATACTCATTTTCAGTATTCTGTGCAATGTGCAGTATTCTAGGTCTAATCCATATTACAATAAAATGAGGAAATCAAAGTGGGTTCATTTGAAAGATAAAAGATTACAGAGACAATGTGGTTTCCCACCCATCATTGGAGCCCACACACGTTATCATATCAATTATTAATCAAAGTAATTAATCTCTGTCACTACTCAACAATACATAGTCATATCCACACTGCTTACTATAACAATCTATAGCTTAGAAGAGAAATATGGAACTTGATTTTGAAGGGTGCTCATCATATCTTGATAGTTTCTCAGTATCATTGCTTTGAAAATATGATAAGATATATGGCAATATCTATCATTTCTTCATATTGAAAATGCATTAAATATCCCTGTATATGTATTAAATATATCATTTCCTTTCATTTCTTTTAATTTCCTCTTTCTTTCTAAACTAATGATCATAAAGGAAGAGAACGTCATGCTACTGAAAGTTGTAGTATTTCTGAATGTTTTATCATTGTATTGCTAGAAGTGCAGATATATCAGATTAGCCTCATAAAAGCTTTAACTCAGAAAATCACACCAATTACATTTGTGTGAATGTTGTTTCCGAGTCCCTTGATTAATAGAGAGATTTGAAAATGAATGACAACATAATGGTAGAATTATACAGCCATTGATAAGCTCCCCCAGTGTGACTGGTGGGAGGAGCTTGTGGTATCCCATAGCAACCCAATCAAGCTATAAGAGGATGCAATCCATGAGAGAAGGAAATGTTGCAAGAGACTCGGAAACAACAGATCTAGTCGTTTCCCCCGATGACTAACACCCTCTCAGGATGAAAGCAGAACAATCTAAGGAGCAGACTAACGACATCCTGAGCAAAATCAGTGAATAAATATTTCAATGAAGGAATACTTTTTTCTAAACTGCTCAATATTGAGAAGAATCCTCTAAAGTTGGCAACTGTAGAATAAGTAAAGTCATTCTTGGAAAGCTCATGAATACATGAAAAGATCAAACTGCTATTATGGTAGTAAACTCTTTAACAGCCTCCCAATCACTGTTCACTGTTTTAATAATCTCACAAAATTTAAATCTGAGGTGTGTCGTAAAAGCTTCACCTAGGCACTGCGTTAGACCAAGGGAGGGGGGGGGGGGGGATCACTTAGTCACACATTTGCGTGACTTCTTTTTATTTATTTTTTTCTCAAACATGTTTTTTCTTTGTTAGTCTTTGTTATTGTTATCTTTGATCTTTGTATTAATTGTATTTGAATGTTACATACTTTGTTATCTTTACATGATTTGTATCACAGGACTCCTTTGGAAAGCAGTCCTCGAGACTGAAAGGACTACCTTGTCTAAATAAAACCTGAAATGAAATGAAATGTCATGTCATGTGTGTGTGTATTCCATGATCCTGTGAAGTGTGGTCTTGATGCACCAGTCTGGGCGAAACTAGGCAAGCGGCTCGGATTATTGGGTTGTTTCAGATGGGCAATTACAGATATATTCCTCCTTCCATTTTCCTCAACTCCACATCCCCATCCAAATCCCCCTCCTCCTTCTTCTTCTCCTTCTCCTCCTCCTCCTCCTCCACATTTGCAGTTGTTAGTTATCAAATCACATATCCTCAGAATGTTTGGCCCAAACATTTTGAGGATTTGTGATTTAATCGCTCTTTACTCCAAATGTGGATCATTTGAGGGCAAATAACTTTCAGTAAGTTTCTAAAACGGACAATACATGAATTTAAGACCATTGGCAAGAAGATTGCTAATGATCACCCTTTTGAAGGCTTTTTGTCTTCCCAGTACAGTAAGTTCCCTTTAACTCCCCTATCCCCTTTCGTTCCGTCTTATCCCCCTACCCCCCCTCCCCCCCCCTGCCCCCCCCCCCCCCATCCTTCCCCGTCTCCTCTCCCGCCTGCCTCTCCTCCACCGCCACCCATCTCCTCTCTAAATAGCACCTACCAGCTCACCTCCAGGGAAACCTTCCCATCTCAAATCCCTTTCATCCACTCCTGATCAATTTGCTCGCTGACCATTGCTGTTCATCCGTGTCTCCCCCCCTCTGCCCTCGCCTTCCCAATACACACACCATCATCTCGGCAAACAAGCGAGGGCCAAAAATAAGACACGGCGGGATGACGTCATATCTTTCCCAGACTGGAGTGCTATTGGAGAGAAATTGTCTGGCGAGACAAGCTCAGTGTTAAAGGTAATGTCACCCTCTTGCAGACATGACTCAATTGTCTTAAGACTTTGCCTGAACGACAATAAAAAAATATAGGTCCAGTTTGTGAAATACAACACTCAAAGTGACGTAAATAAAATGAATACATGAAAAACAAATATTTTAGTACGGACAAATGAAGTATTGAAGAATTGACAAATATTTTGTCAATTGCTCTTTGTTTAAGACAAGTGTAAATGTTGGGATGAAGTGATTTATGAGTGATTTTCTTCAGGTAAATGAGCCTCTACAGTGCGACGTCCTTAAACAACTTTTATTTTTTAAATGAGGTATTTACAACAACTTCATATTACAGGTCTGCAAAAGAGGTATGCAACCTTTAAGACTCATTTGTCCTGAGGGGATGTTGGGGGGGGGGGGGGGGGGAAAGGAGGAAGAAGGGTCAAGTACACACATGTTAATCAAGACAGTGAGTGATAAAGGTATGAGTAGTGATGGGCAAGACTACAGGATCCGTCATCAATGGAGTGTCCCTTTTGCCCATTACCAACAATCATGGCCAATCATTGTAGTCTCATAATGCAGACTTTACTTCATGCACAAAACGAGGGACATGGGTATGTGCTGTAGTGCATGGTCTATTGTAGTCTCATAATGCAGATTCTACTTCATGCATTATACAAAAGACATGGGTATGTGCTACAGTAGATGGCGTATTGTAGTCTCATACCCCAGACTCTACTTCATGCACTGCACAAAAGGCATGGGTATGTGCTACAGTAGATGGCGTATTGTAGTCTCATACCCCAGACTCTATTTCATGCACTGCACAAAAGGCATGGGTATGTGCTACAGTACATGGTCTACTGTAGTCTAATAACCCAGACTCTACTACCCTTGGAGACATGGGTCTGTGCTACAGTAGATGGCGTATTGTAGTCTCATAACACAGACTCTATTTCATGCACTGCACAAAAGACATGGGTATGTGCTACAGTACATGGCGTATTGTAGTCTCATAACCCAGACTCTATTTCATGCACTGCACAAAAGGCATGGGTACGTGGCAGCAAACTAGGCAGCATAGAGCATGATTGAATCCTTCCGCCAGCTGTCTCTGACATTTGGACAATTGTCTCTGTCTGCTTCGTGTCTGTTACAGTGACAATTGCTCCCAAAGGCTGCTCTTCTCTCCCCCTGCCCCCCCCCTCTCTCTCTCTCTCTCCCTCTCTATCTCTCTCTCTCTCTCTCTCTCTCTCTCTCTCTCTCTCTCTCTCCATCTCTCTCTCTCTCTCTCTCTCTCTCTCTACTGCTTCTCTCTCACTCACAAACAGACTAACACATATCACCCCTCCCTCTCTCTCCCTCTCCCTCTCTCTCTCTCTCTCTCTCTCTCTCTCTCTCTCTCACTCTCTCTCTCTCTCTCTATCTCTCCCTCTCTCTCTCTCCCTCTCTGTCTGTCTATCCCTCTCTCTCTCATTTCTATCTCTACTACTCCACACTCTCTCTCACTCAGTCACCAAAATGAACACATATCACTTTCTCTGGTTTTCTTTTTTGGTGTGTATTCTCCCCAAGTATCTCTCTCTCTCTGCCCCCCCCCCCCCCCCTCATCCTCTCTCTTTCTTTCTCTCTCTCTCTAGAACTTCTCACTCTTTCACTCACTCTTTCACTCACTCTTTCACTCACTCTTTCACTCACTCTTTCCCTCACTCTCTCACTCACACAGACTCACATATATCACTTGTTCTTGTTCTCTCTGTTCATGTGTCTTCTTCCAAACTATTTACAGTTGAGGCCAAAAGTTTGCATACACCCATGGAATTCAGTGAAATTTGTTCGCGTACCAAACATGGTATAATCTATAAATACTTCAATGACGAATTTCGTATAAAATGAAAGAGCGTATCAAGTTTTTTCACATGATTGGAATGCCGTTGGGATTAAATTATATTTAAGTTGGAATTTTCTTTGAAGAAACAAAGTGATATTCGTGCCAAATACATTCTATTGTTTGTTATTATATTTTCATATTGTTTCATAGAAATACATAAATGTTAAATCTATGATATATATCATGTTCTCTGTCATGATACTTTACCATATCAAATCAATGTTATGAAGGGGCATGACATACTCATTTGTTTGATATCAAATTTGTCATGATAGCACAAATATTTTGTAAGATATAGGAAATTTTATAACGTTTGAGAAGTGTCAACTTTTCCTTGAATTTCCTGGGTGTATGCAAACTTCTGGCCTCAACTGTATCTCTCTCCCTCTCTCTTGCACCACTCTATCTAAACTTCATCCAGCCCTGCTATATTTACACAGCACACATACATATAGAAGCTCCATACCCATCAATTCTGTGAAAATAACTGATTAAACCTTGTGCAGCCAGGGTGATTTGAAGCCACTCAGGATGAGAGGGAGATGGTGCTATGAAGCTTCATCCACCCTTGGTACGACTGAGATGGTAGAGCTGGCAAACAGATCGAGAAAAGATGCTTATGAATGAGACGTTGTATTGGAATGATCCTGTCAGATCTCTCCTGCAAGACAGCGAGTGACTGGAGAAGGCATCAAGAAATAGACAGTAGCCTTGAATATAGGCTGTGGGATACTTCTTTCTGCTACGCTGCAACTACAACTGGGGCTGGTTACGTAGACTAACCTTCAGTATGTCTACCACACAGGAGCAGAGAGAATTAGTCTGCATATCCAGACTTACTTGTGATTGTGGTGCACGAGCAAGTAGTGTAGTCTGTAACTCCACAGCATTGAACAAGGCTAGGATTACGAACAAAGTGACTGCACAGGAATGGAAGTCATGCATAGTGCCAACCCATGCACCAATGTTCTTTCATGGATTACTGATTTAAAGATGGCCGGTCCCATTTACAAACATCTCCAAACTTCATAAAGTTTGCACATATTTAGCACTTTTGGGGGGGATACCAACTGTGAAATTTTAAGGTACTATAACTCCTGTAGAATAAATGAAAATCTAACTAGTTTTAACTGAGATTTGACTATTTTGGTGGTACAAAAAAAAGAATCATCAAAGATTATTTCCTCAAAACCGAATATTGTGCTTTTCCAGGGAAAGGTTAAATAGCCACTCTCTCTCAAATGATGACAAAGTCAGGGAACTTTCAGAAATAGGTCTGCAAAAGAGACAGGCTTCCTTTAAAGACAGGGCAACCCAGTTGGAAAATGTCATGAAATTTGGAAGGGATCAGCATAACACCCTGGCGATATCCCGTCTATGACATCTCACAGTCACAGCTTCGTAAACCTTTTGGGGAAAAGTTAAAAACTATCCGAGTTTACATTTGAAACGCCCTATATGGTAGCGACCATAGTACATTCATAAAGCGTGATGTCAGGCAGCAGGCATGGTCCACACTGAATGCATGCACTGTGCTGCGGACAGCGGTTTCTGGGCCCCGTAACATAAAGGTTTGCGATCAATTACAAATTTGAAAGACAAATTCTAATTGGTAACTGGTCAGTCGTATGAACAAAAAGCGCATGCAACAGTGATGTTGATTGGCCATTGCCATTTTGGGATTGACCGCAAACCTTTATGTTACGGGCCCCTGGTTGCTAGGCTACAAGAACCAAGAGGTTTCGGATCAACCATCCAAAAGCTCCTCAAAATCTGGCAATCGCTACGATTCTGTTTGAAGTTAGTTTCCATTTTTTTCGGGTGGGGGGGGGGGGGAGAAGTTCATATACAGTGTTTTCTTCCACTTCATGTGTTTTTTACAAAATTATACTTTTTTGACCTGCATTGTTATTACAGGTAATTCATATGTGTTATCATGACCTGAGAGCATGGATAGTCACAAGATAACTCATTACACAGCCAGTCAAGTCCAATATCCCTGATTTCACATAGTATGTGTGCCCGTCAACAAGTAAAATATTGATATGCATGTATGTATTATTCAAATAAGTGTTATAATTATCATATTATTTCATAGATGTAGCTTTGATTCATTTAATCTTGTCAGCATTTCTCCCATGATATGCAGTAATAAATTGTATGACTTCACAATGCTTTCACATTTTTTGCTTTAAAATTCTTCATTTGATAATCCACTTTTGTTTATAACATTCTCATAATTTTGATAATGTCCTTTTATTCCAGTCAATTTGTCTTTTTTCCCTACTTAGATATGCTCTCCTTTTGGCTTGCCTATGAGCAAATCGCATAATGAATGCTAGTGTAGAAATAGCTGTGTACTCTGAACTGCTTACAGCCTTGATTCTAGGCTGAGGAATGTGTTTTTTTTTCTCTATCACATGCATTGTTGCAATCACAACTATGTCTGAGACATAGACTAAGCAGCCATTCCTCTGCCCTCTATGTGGCTGAGAAGGGGAGAGCAAGAAGGCTAGTCTAAAAGTCCATATTCTTTTGTTTTTGCAGCATATCGTAGAAAGACAAGGCATTAGCAATATTGTGTCTCGCCCACTTGCGAAAATAACCAGAAATATCGCGATCTCCGTTGCTACGCAAAAGAATTGTATCCCTGGCTGATTGTGAAATATCTGCCATAGAATGTAACATTCCATAAATGAGAAGGGCTATTTCACGCAATGCTACTTCCTCTATCTACTCCCCCTCCCCCACCTTCCCCCTTCTTTGAGATGGAATAAAAAGCCTCCACCAAGTTCTATTACATTAGACAAAGACAAAACAGGATGATAATCAGTTGCACAATAGAGGCAACATGTGATGAGTTATGTGTGATAAGAGAGTCTTGCAAGTAAACTTTAACGTATGACCTCAAATGACCTTTGACCTTATCCTGTGACCTCCAACGTTACCATAACATGAAGGTACCCCCAGTGCATCTATGACCCAAGTTAGGTTGTAATCCAAGCAACCTATGTGAAGTTATTTGTCAAAAGAGAGTCTTGCAGGTAAACTTTAACGTATGACCTCAAATGACCTTTGACGTTATCCTGTGACCTCCAACGGTACCATAAGATGAAGGTACCCCCAGTGCATCTATGACCCAAGTTAGGTTGTAATCCAAGCAACCCATGTGAAGTTATTTGTCAAAAATAAACTTAAACGTATGACCTCAAATGACCTTTGACCTTATCCTGTGACCTCCAACGGTACCATAACATGAAGGTACCCCCAGTGCATCTATGACCCAAGTTAGGTTGTAATCCAAGCAACCCATGTGAAGTTATTTGTCAAAAGAGAGTCTTGCAGGTAAACTTTAACGTATGACCTCAAATGACCTTTGACCTTATCCTGTGACCTCCAACGGTACCATAACATGAAGGTACCCCCAGTGCATCTATGACCCAATTTAGGTTGTAATCCAAGCCACCTATGTGAAGTTATTTGTCAAAAGGGAGTCTTGCAGGTAAACTTTAACATAGAAAAAGAGAGTCTTGCACATACTCTTTAATATATGACCTCAAATGACCTTTGACATCATCACATGACCACTGACAACACCATAACATGAAGATACCCATAGTGCTTCTATCAACCAAGTGTGGCTGCCATTGCTGTAACAGTTGCCAAGTTATGGATCATAAGAGAGTCTTGCAGGTAAACTTTAACATTTGTGACGGACGACGGACGACGGACGGACGACGGACGGACGACGGACGGACGACAGACGGACGCCATTTGGATCCCTTAGTCTTGCCTTCACCTCCGGTGGGCGAGACAATAAAAGCTGCAGCCTAGAGCCGAGGCTAAGCTGCCTACAGCATGAAAGGTGGATCAATGATAGCAGTGGAGATGGAGGATAGATCAAGCCGAGCGGTGTGCCCTGAATAAATGATGTCATCAATGAGGCCTAACAGTGCAGCCTGCCCTCTAGGGGGTGACAAGAAACAGGGTTAGTTCATATGCAGTGACAGAATCGTACGGAAATACTTAGTTTTCTCTGCATAAACATGAACGATTTCAATTTAAAGACTGCTCACACCAAGAGTCAAACTACAAGAGGCTGTGGTTAGAACAACTGAAAGAGGCCCAAGTCAAAAAGACTGAAAGAGACTCAGAAAGTCTGGAAGAGGCTATTGTCAGAAAGACTAAAAGATGTTATGGTCAGAACAACTGAAAGAGGCTCTGGTCAGAAAGACTAAAAGAGGCTCTGGTCAGAAAGACTGAAAGAGGCTCTGGACAGAAAGACTGAGAGAGGCTCTGGACAGACAGACTGAAAGAGACTCTGGTCAGAAAGACTGAAAGAGGATCTGGTCAGAAAGACTGAAAGAGGCTCTGGTCAGAAAGACTGAAAGAGGCTCTGGTCAGAAAGACTGAAAGAGGCTCTGGACAGAAAGACTGAGAGAGGCTCTGGTCAGAAAGACTGGAAGAGGCTCTGGACAGAAAGTCTGAAAGAGGCTCTGGTTAGACAGACTGAAAGAGGCTCTGGACAGAAAGTCTGAAAGAGGCTCTGGTCAGAAAGACTGAAAGAGGCTCTGGACAGAAAGACTGAAAGAGGCTCTGGTCAGAAAGACTGAAAGAGGCTCTAGACAGACAGACTGAAAGAGGCTCTGGTCAGAAAGACTGAAAGAGGCTCTGGACAGAAAGACTGAAAGAGGCTCTGGTCAGAAAGACTGAAAGAGGCTCTGGACAGACAGACTGAAGGAGGCTCTGTTCAGAAAGACTGAAGAGGCTCTGGTCAGAAAGACTGAAAGAGGCTTTGGTCAGAAAGTCTGGAAGAGGCTCTGGTCAGAAAGACTGAAAGAGGCTCTGGTCAGACAGACTGAAAGAGGCTCTGGACAGAAAGACTGAAAGAGGCTCTGGTCAGAAAGACTGAAAGAGGCTCTGGACAGAAAGACTGAAAGAGGCTCTGGTCAGAAAGACTGAAAGAGGCTCTGGACAGAAAGACTGAAAGAGGCTCTGGTCAGAAAGACTGAAAGAGGCTCTGGACAGAAAGACTGAAAGAGGCTCTGGTCAGAAAGTCTGGAAGAGGCTCTGGTCAGAAAGACTGAAAGAGGCTCTGGACAGACAGACTGAAAGAGGCTCTGGTCAGAAAGACTGAAAGAGGCTCTGGACAGAAAGACTGAAAGAGGCTCTGGACAGACAGACTGAAGGAGGCTCTGTTCAGAAAGACTGAAGAGGCTCTGGTCAGAAAGACTGAAAGAGGCTCTGGACAGAAAGACTGAAAGAGGCTCTGGTCAGAAAGACTGAAACAAAGAGGCTCTGGTCAGAAAGTCTGAAAGAGACCCTGGTCAGATACCTGAAAAAGGCTCCACATCACCACATCAAAATATGAGTGTGGTCATACAGCTAATGTCCAAATTGCTGGTAATTTCTGTTGACAGGAGGCATGTACATAAACACATAAGAGCTAGTCTGTGTATTTCAGACCCCTTGCCTCAGACCCGCTGACTGTCTGAAAGAATGAAAGGGTCTGCGGCTGAAGACTAGGGGTCAGTGGCAAGGATGGCAATTAATATGGATGATGAATTCATGAAGACTAGCTTCAAGCAACATCATGGGCCATGGAATCATCGATCAATGTTACGTTACTTATGGCATGCATACATATTATGAAAGGGAGGAGACACAAGAGATAGGAAGATAAAACAAGAAAAATATGTAGATAATGACCTGGGGGGGGGGGTCTCAAGTATAATGTATACACACAGATGACCAAACATGGTGTAAAAAGGCGACTTTCGCAGATTTGGATGTGTTATATTATTTTTCAGAAATATGCATAAAAAATTGGTAAGGGGCTGGCATTGGGGTGAGAGCATGTAAAACTGAAGGAATGAAGAGCAGACGAGAGTGAGAAAGAACAAGTATTCGTGTATTCTTCAAAAACGTAAATTCTCCATCAAGACCTACGCTAACCCATAAAAGCTGTGAATTTGTTTAAGAAACCATGGACTTGAGGATAATCGTCGCTCGATGAACTACAAAACATTCCATTTCTGGACCAAAGTACAGTCAAAACTAGGCTGAGGCACTAAACATGTATTCTGGTCAACTACCCGCGTCTATTGTGGATCAATCTGTAGTGCTTGACCTCTTTCAAAGTAGTTTAATTTATTATCGTTAGGTGCTCTTGCAGAAATGCTGTCATTGAATAGGGATATTCATTCTTTACTCAAACCTGAATTGGGTGATAATCAGTACCACAGAAGAAATTGAATAGAGAGATAAAAAATTAGATGACTGAATTATTTGCACTTCCCCACCTGTATACCTGGAGGCAATCTAACGATTCCTTTCATTTCTCAGGAAGCATGGCGAACTTGAATCTTCAGTGAACTCATTTCATTACTTTCAAGGCTCCTTTTATCTCACAGCTTTGAGTCAAAATGAGGGCATTTCATTTCCTGCCTACCATATTGGAATTAATCAATATTGTATCCATTTTGCAAACCAAAACCAAATTCTTTCATACATGGTAGAAACCACATGTAAAGCTTGTAACTTTGGTTCATGACATATGAAACTCATTGATGTAAAATTCACATAATGTGTGAAAAACATATTACTGTCATTTATATTTTTTTTCATTCATTTACAAGACAAAGCATACTAACTGGGTGTATGCCTAAAATCTATATTACTTTGCCGTATGTCTCGATTTTTCAATCGTAAAGAAATTATAGTTGAAGCTTAAAATAATAACTTCCATTCACCCTCCTCAATTTGAGATGTTAAATTTAATATTAAACATATTAAATCTCATTTTCCAGCTCATTCATTGTGAGGGGTGTTCTTAATCAGTATTTTCTTCCATATACCAAAGTGTTTACACAAATGTATGTTTCACACTGACAAAAGGGCCTACGAATCATAAAGATAAGGTATATTCTATGATAAAATCAATTTTGCTGATTTCCTTTATAACATAAATTGTGTTGAATATAAAGACTAGACAGACAGTCAACCCTCCATCTAAGAGTGGGTTCCATTTGATGTGTGGGATAAAGACTAGGTTACATTTGAGATTAATTTTATACATAACTGGAAAATGAAGTGTATTCCATGATGAAATCAATTTTGATGATTCATTTTATCATATTATTTATCAAAATTTGCATGGGATATGAAGACTGAGATTTGGTCCTCCATAGACAACGAGTTCCATTCAAAGTTTGGGGGTTCAACCTACCGGAAGTTTAAATTTGAGATCAATGTTGTTACTTCAAAGAAATATGAAGTTTATTTCATGATGAAATCAATTTTGCAGATTCATTTTATCACACAGTTCTTAACGATTTGCATAGAATATGAGGCTTGAAACTTGGCCTTTCAGAAGGATTAACATTTTTGGCTTTAAACCAGGTTCAAATTTGAACCTCCTTTGTGGAATAGGGCAATTGTTGAGGGTAGAAATGTACACTTTACGCACGCAAACCAACAAGAGACGTGTCCGAGTGTTGTGCCTGCAACCCTGGGCTCATTATATGCACCTACCTCTCACCTGGTGCGAGAACCAGGAGCCCCAAATACTCTTGACCGACCGCTCACCCCCAAATCTAGGCCACTGTTCGTTAGAATTGCAGATCTGGGCTGCCTTAGTCCCATACCTTTACCTGCATGTGAGGCAAGCTCTTCTCCCATTTCCTACCCTGTTGTTTTCCACAACGAGGCACACAAGAAACTTGAGCATCTTGAGAAGTTACCTCAAGACTGAAGTGCAATCTTATGCATTTGTAATTGTCCGTTTGACACCTTAAGACACAGTTGAAGATGATGCGGAATCTTGAGTTGAGAATAGGTTGCTAATAGAACAAGAGGTAAGACCAAGGGATGACACGGCGCAATAGATTAGGAATTCAATTAATCCCGCCTTAGCAACCACCTGTACAGAACCTCTCTATAATGACCTCCTAAAATTCCCCTGCAGAAAATTTACATTATAAAACCTCATGTATACAATGGCTACCTGCTAAACACAATTAATCAGCGACAGCCCAAATTACGTCTACAGTCATCGCATAACCAGCATTGTTTGCATCTTATGGCGCAAGATTGTCTTTTTACAAAAGACCATGTTAGTACTGTATTCACGACTTATTGTGCATTAACACATCATTAAATTCACCTGTATCTCATGATTTAAATTAGTGGAATGCACAATTAATCATTAGTTGTTGCTACTCGGACAAACCTGGGATAAGCTTTGTGTGCACTATTGGTAGCGCATTGTTTGAATGATGTGTATCAAATTTGAATAAATAACAAACACCTATTGTTAATTCTTTGAATATCATCTTTACGCATCATGTTCACATAAAGACCTGACAAAAATCACCTTTCAGAACATCAAATGGACATTAAGTTGCACGTTCTCTCTCTCTCTCTCTCTCTCTCTCTCTCTCTCTCTCTCCCTATCACTCTTTCTCTGTCTTTCTCTCCTACCCCTCCATCTCTCCCTCTCTCTTTCTCACATCACTCTCTTTCTCGCATAAATCTCTCACTCACTCACTCTCTCTCTCTCTCTCCCTCTCTCTCTCTCTCTCCCCCAATAATTCCTTCTCTGTCGTTCTCTCCTACCCCTCCATCTCTCCCTCTCTTTCTCACATCACTCTCTTTCTCGCATCACTCTCTCACTCTCACTCTCTCTCACTCTCTCTCTCTCTCTCTCTCTCTCCCCCTCTCTCTCTCTCTCTCTCTCTCTCTCTCTCTCTTTCTGTCAACAAAACACTTTCCCATGCTAAGCCAAACATCAGTAATAGAATCACAGCAGCAATGTAAATATACTCTTACCAGACATCCATTCTCTCCTCCTATTTGCAAGTATTCTTCCTGGCAGCATATACAAACTTGAAATATTAATGCATGCAATTCAAGTATGGTTGTCAGGGCACTTTCTGTATTTCTGTCCGATCAAACATCGTCTACAGCTATTGACAATGTGAATATATACGTTTCAATCTTAAAGGCCAGCACAGACGACACGATTCTGCAGTCGTTAAGGCCTCCAACTGAAAGTATGACGTCACTTTCTTCACAGAATCCTACGGTTGATCAGTTTACATCGTGTATGGTGGCCATTACGTGCCATCAAGACAATTTGCAGCTGAGTATTATGGCTTAGTTCACCTGGCAGAGACAATGCACATTCATATACAGTGAAACCTGTCTATAGTGGCCACCCAAGGGAAACCAAAATTGTGGCCTTTATAGACAGGTGGCTGCTAAAGGCAAGTTCTTTAACACATGGTCTATCTCTGGGGGAATTATTTTAGTGGCCACTATAGACAGGTTGGCTGCTATAGACAGGTGGCCACTAAAACAGGTTTGACTGTACAATATGTGTACAACCTTCTCATACACTGTCGACATTTAAGCAACAAATATGCCTTCTACATTACATTATCTTGTTATGTTGGATGTGTGTGTGTGTATTTATATTGTTATGGTTTTTAAATCGTGTTAAATGGCTTTAAATATGGTTATACAGTGAAACCTGTCTATAGTGGCCACCCAAGGGAAACAAAAATTGTGGCCTTTATAGACAGGTGGTTGCTATAGGCAGGTTTTTTAACACATGATCTTTCTCCGGGGGAATTATTTTAGTGGCCACTATAGACAGGTTGGCTGCTATAGACAGGTGGCCACTAAGACAGGTTTGACTATATTTCTTCTATTTTACATTATCTTGTTCTGTTAGATGTGTGTGTGTATTTATATTGTTATGGTTTTTAAATCGTGTTAAATTGCTTTAAATATGGTTGTGTTTCTTTCAATGTTGTTTCACACTATGTATTGCAAAATATGTTTGCATGAATACAGGACTCTCTTGTAAAGCAGGCCCTTGGGCACTGAATAAAACTACCCTGTGAATGTAAATTAATATGAATGTGAATATGACTTTATATGGCATAGTCCCTACTTCTACAATATTGCATTTAATGTAACATAAGTATTTCATACATTTTTCTCAACAGGACAATACTTCATCTTTTTTCTTGCATCAACATCTCTTTAAAACAATCACAAATACACATTTGTACTATCATGCCACATTGTAGATTCAAAATGCATGAAGAAATACATACCCTTCATGTATTATTTGCTGAGTTTTTCCAACAACACCCTCAAATACTTCTTTATCCTAACATTGCTGGCACACATGAACGCTCAAAAACCCCAACCATATATACCATAATACTGTGATATTACAGATGCACATCGGTGAGCAACTATCCAGCAAGACTCTTAATACACCGTTCATAAACACCAAAAGAGACGTAATGCGGTAGTTTGGATACGGTTGAATCTCCCCCACATCCCTAGGTAGAGCATACAAGTAATAATGACATATTCCGTGTTTCAATTAGTGAATCATATGCCAGAGCGCAATGCATAAGCCGCAACATTTATAGCTATTTTCTGAACACATTTTATAAAATTTGCTCTCCAGTACATTTCGTGCAAAAAACAGTAACTGTAAAATAACACATTATTTGAGTGATTTTCATTCAATCACGCAGCATCTGCAAAAAGGCATCTGCAAAATTGCCGCAAACGCTGCGCTTATTTTGTGGATACATATTTTTGTTATAATCCATTGTCAAACTAACATTACAAGAACAAGCATCAAGGCCAATTCATGCATACTGGTTCAACACATATTCCTAGAAAACGCAGCAATCAAACATCTCTGCCTCACAACAAATACGTTATCATGCTATCGATCAATCCTTTATAGAAAAATTAGCAATCATGTTTGCTTTCCAACAGATTTCTTTGAACCTTGTTCTATTTTGAGCTTATTGTCTATGACCGATCAATAAAGAGTGTTTGACAAAAAATATATCTGTAATCATACCACTCTGAACTAACAAGGATTGGTAATGAATTTTTCAGCAAGTTTGAGCAGAGCTTGGGGACATCTATTAAAAAAAAAATGACCGAAGGATATAAAAGAGAGAGAGAGAGACTCTTGTGCATATATGTAAGATGGCAGAAGCAATAAAAAAAACATCAAAAATGAAAGAGATTACGGAGGTAACTTCTGAGTGCTTTTGTTGGGAATGTTTGCACTTTGGCATACTGAAACGACTTTGTGCAAAGCTGAATATAAATGGCTGCAAGCTTAACCTTGACTGCATGTAATCCGTTCGGGTCTTTTGATGCAAGCTCTTTTCTCCTCATCTAAATAACCCAAGGGTATAAATAGCAGAAGGAATTGCATCATTGAAAACAGATTTACAAGATTCATTTCATCACAGTTTTGACCAGATTAGATTCAATGCAAACAATGTACGTTGACAGTCCCTTCTATTTCAGGTTTCTTTCTTCCTACTTTCCATTCATTTATCTCACACTCTCCCCCACTCTCATTCGTTCTCTCTTTCTCCCTTCTCTTTCTCTCTCTCCCCCTCCCCCGTTCTTTCTCTTTCTCTGTCTATTCTTTCCTATTTATGTCTCTCTCACTCTCTCTCCCTCTCCTCCCCCCCCCCCTCTCTCTCTCTCTCTCTCTCCCTCTCCTCCCCCCCTCTCTCTCTCTCTCTCTCTCTCTCCCTCTCTCTCTTTCTCTCTTTCTCTCTCTCCCTCCCATATAAACACACTCTGCCATATCTCTCTTTCTCATTCTCTCTCCTCTCTCCCTCACATTCTCTGCCTCTCTCTTCCCCCTCTTATTTCCTCCTGCATTCTAGTTTCTCTTTCCCTTCATTTGAGGTGTACTGTCCCTGCCTTTTCATGTACGCAGCCACAGCTGATAGAACATGTCAAGAAATCTATTCTTCACATTTGCAGTTAATCATCTCAGCCCTAAACCAGAACAAACCCATTGGTATATAACACATCTCTTGCACCTATGGTATTGATGGGGTTAACCCTCTCAGTACCAAGCCAGGAAAAGCCCATTGACATATTACACATCTCTTGCACCTATGGTACTGATGGGGTTAACCCTCTCAGTACCAAGCCAGGAGAAGCCCATTGACTTATCACACACTGCATGCACCTATGGTACTGATGGGGTTAACCCTCTCAGTACCAAGCCAGGAGAAGCCCATTGACTTATCACACACTGCATACACCTATGGTACTGATGGGGTTAACCCTCTCAGTACCAAGCCAGGAGAAGCCCATTGACTTATTACACATTGCATACACCTATGGTACTGATGGGGTTAACCCTCTCAGTACCAAGCCAGGAGAAGCCCATTGACTTATTACACATTGCATGCACCTATGGTATTGATGGGGTTAACCCTCTCAGTACCAAGCCAGGAGAAGCCCATTGACTTATTACACATTGCATGCACCTATGGTACTGATGGGGCTAACCCTCTTAGTACTAAGCCAGGAAAAGCCCATTGACTTATCACACATTGCATGCACCTATGGTACTGATGGGGTTAACCCTGTCAGTACCAAGCCAGGAGAAGCCCATTGACTTATTACACATGCAATGCACCTATGGTACTGATGGGGTTAACCCTCTCAGTACCAGCTAGGAAAAGCCCATTGACTTAAAACATATTTCTTGCACTCATGGTAGTAAGAGGGTTTACTGCAGTTCACATTCTAGATCTGTAAGTTTGGGCAGAACCAGACATGTACTGATAGCTCAATATCAAAGGGAAGCAAAGATCTGTCTCTATATCATCTTCTTATTTCTGACAGGTCTCAATCATTGCCACACGGGCAGTTAAGGTATTGGGCCTGAAATCAAGCCAATTGAATATATTGTGACACATAGATATGGAGGAAATATGCCTGAAACGTATGGAGTCAAAATTAGATGTGTCTGGACATGAAATAAGCCTATAGCCTTAAAACTGCCTGCCAGAGGCTAAATATGATATGTTAAAAGGGGTGTAAAGTCTGCGTTCATGGCGAATATGTACTTAGCAGTAGTTTTCTATATGACATGCCCAGGACCAAGAGAGGTAGGGGAAATATTACATAATATTACCTGGCAGGAAACATTCATGAGCAGTCACATCAGAAGGCAGTGGTAGACAGCATGAAGTAGAGAAATATATGTACAGTCCAACCTGTCTTAGCGACCACCTGTCTATAGCAGCCAACCTGTCTATAGTGGCCACTGAAATAATTCCCCTGGAGAGAGATCATGTGTTAAAGAACCTGCCTATAGCAGTCACCTGTCTATGAAGGCCACAATTTTGGTTTCCCTTGAGTGGCCACTATAGACAGGTTTGACTGTACATGAACATGAATGTCCCACCAAAGAGCATGGGGAAAACATTTGATAAACCTAATGTTCTGTATGGGATGTGTATTAAAGACAATAATTCCACATTTTTTGCTGAGCATATAACGCATCCTACGCAAAATTGCATGTCTCTCTGTTTAAAAGAACAAAATCCATAAAGCACAGATATGGTGCACTGGGTTTAAAATTGTGATATTTACAAAGAACAAAACATATGATTTTGAAACAATCCTCAACTTTACCATATGTTTTAAAGTTTCTGAGGTAATCTGGTAATTTATTCCATAGTACAGCGGCTGCGTGTGAAAATATCCCTTCCCATAACATTATCGTTTTTTGTATCTTCATTCAGCACAATTAATCCTGAAAGGTGACGCTTAATCACTTTCTTTTCACTAATTCAACCACATTCACAGCACTACATTCCGTTTTTCTCCCTTTTGAGGTCAGAAACCAACCTGAGATGCACTTTCTTCTGTCCCTTTTAAAACTTTTTAAAACCTGATCAATCAATCAAAACAAACAAACTTCTAATCAGAGAGGTGTATCTTCTGAAAGCCCAAATGACACAATGTCCAGAGTTTGTTGCAAGGTCTTCAGGGTTCACAGAGGGTTTAATACAGGCTTAAGACTGCACGCCTCACAACCCTCCCCTCTGGTCCCTCAGATGGTGTGCAGAATGAAAAGGAGACCAAAGAGATTACAAAAAGTCCAACAAGTGACTAAGAAACAGGGTGTCCCATTTGCAAAAATCATGAAACTTCACAGGAATCAGTAGTATAACCCTAACGATCCATGTGTGAAATCTCAGTCATAGGGCGTGTTCATCAACTCTTTTTTGGTTAAATTAAGGTTTCCAAATGCGTTTAAATTTTTTTAAACGCGTTTAAACGAGTTGATAAACGCAAAGGGGTTTTGATTATGGGGTTTGGAAAGCTGGTTTGAAACACGCAAATTTGTAGATCCTAAACGCGTTTAAAGAAGCGAGATAAACGCAAAGCTGCTTTGAAACGCATTTAAACCACATGTTTTCGGTGACAAGGGCGGTTTTTGACTTGGGCGATCGAGTTGATAAACGCACCATTTTTTAAACGCGTTTGGAAACGCGTTCGTAAAGGCCTTTGGAAACGCGTTTAAATTTCTGAAAAGTTGATTAGCACGGCCTAAGAAACTGGGTGTCCCATTTGCAAAAATCATGGAACTTCACAGGAATCAGTAGTATAACCCTAACAATCCATGTGTGAAATCTCAGTCATAGCCTCACGTATCTTTTCAGGGAAAGTGAAATACTATCAATGAAATCTAGTGGCCGTAGTCTACATTCACAATCATATTGTCCCTGTCGGTGCACAGTTGGGCTGTGCACTACGGACATCCTCCCATTGAATACATACACTGTATTGCGGACCATGGTGAACAGCCATCTCCATTATCTAGGCTATAGGTCTTGGACTACCAGCTTAAAACCTCCTCAAAATCTAGCGATCACTTTAATTTTGCTTACAGTCAATTTCCAGCTCTAATATTGGGAGGGAAGTTCTGCTATAGTATCTTCTTCCACTTTTCATGTTTTTTACTGAATGTTATTTCTTTCATCTGCAAAAGGGACACCTTCCCCATCTTTAAAGACTGCAGAATAAAAAGAAACCAAAGTGAGTAAGTGACCTAAAGGCTACATTCCTCTCTTTCATTAATGGATAATGTTTGAACAATTTTATGCAGAGTCAAGCATTTTCGTAATGTATTCGCAACTTTCTCCCTAACTTCACTGTGCAAGTTATTACATTCACCTGTATTTTGTGATTCAGTTTCAATGGATTCTATTGGTAGTCTCCAGCTGAACTTCTATAATTCTCTGAATTAGATGCCATATTACATCGCTCAACTCTTCCCAATCTGTGCGTGGATTCTGAGAAAAGACAACATGGCAATCAATGAAGCGTGCAAGTTGGGTGAAAGGATATTAAGGGAGATCGCCTTCAATCACCCATTAAAAGCCTATTAGTGGCCGCAAACTATAGGGCCAGGAATAAACAGCGGTATTAGTATTAGGCGAAGAAAGAAAAGGGACCTATTTCGAAGCATTTCCTCAGAAACCCTGTAATAAGCTGATTTAACAGCAGATTAAAAACCGGCTTTGATTTTCTCAGGAAAAGTGCACTCTGAGTGGAAAGAGCGAAGAGGAAGCATGACAGATTAAAACGTGACAACATGTAAATACCATGGCAACAGGTAGAGTTTGTACCTAATTGCTTGTGTTCCCATGGTTATTGCACTTAATCATAAGATACAATGATATTGTGATTAAAGCTGGATTAAAGCAAAGCACCATGACCAAGTTGCACATGTTTTTTTTTTCTTTTTACTCTCTAGCTACTGTAACTTCCTATTGAGTTTAATTACCATGGCGATAGCTCCAATACTGAAAGTTTATTGGTTGTTTTCCATGGCAGCTTTAATTATTTTAAGCCATAATAATGAATAGATTAATATTCTCTTTCATTATAATGAATGAATAGATATAACATTCCCTATAATTGTAATGAATAAAATAGATATTATATTCCATATCATAGGTCCATTCGTTCATCCCTTTTTGCTCATTTTCTTTGCTGAAAAATTGACCTGAAATATTGAATAATAGTGTGATTGTTAGTGGACAACATCATTAAGGGCACTGATTGTTATTATGTAAACACTCCCAAATAAAATGGGATGTAAGTCCATCCAAATAAGGACACTGAAGAATAAACCAATTAGTACAATGCCAACATGTATTCTATGTCTGTACAATCATACACTCTTGGAAAATGTATGTATGAAAATAAAAAATTTGTCTCATTATTGTGATATGAAATGTGTGTGTACATCAAATGATACACAACTTTCTTCTACATGTAGTTTCATTCAGAAAGATACTCATAAATACATGTGTATTTGCCTACTTGATAGCTGAAGTAGATTCAGCTCAGAAATGACTAGCTATATGATACCTAACTATACCCTGTGTATAGATTAGAATAGGCCTATCTGTAATAAAACGGGATGTCACTGCGTTGTCCATCCTTCAGGCACCAAACAAATGCTGAGGCTTTTTTGTACTTTGTAAGATTTCTGTTACGTCTACTGATACCTAGAAGTGCTATGAATGCAAAGCTATGCTCCGTCTCTAGCTGTTCATAAAAGACTTCAAGACATCAACTACTCCTAACAATAATGTCTGTTTCTTTCTTCTATACCGAGATGCTGGTAAAAATAACTGCTCTTTAACCCCCTCCCCCCCCCCTCCCTCCCCCAAACTTCCATGTGTGTTAACATATGTGCATACAGTAACACATCATACTTATATTTACATATCTTGCTACATTTTGCCAAGGGGTGTATAACTTTTTATTTTTTACCATGTTTGTCTATGTGCATGGAGGGTACATAGACAGCTTGCTATCATATCATTAGCTTTGTAATTGAACCCTATAATTTTGCATTGAGCATGCTCAAGTCTTGCCCAAACTCTTAATTGCTGACATTCCCCAAGTAAAGCCACACAGCCCTGCTACAAACAAGACAAAGGTCTGTGATAGTAGACTAGAGACCATGTATGCTGCACTGCATGAGCCAAGCTCTAGTATTCTTGTTGTGACTGGCTCATGACAACTGATATTGACTTTGGTTTTGAGCATTGTTTACAAGGCTTAGCTCCATGTTGACTTAGTAAACAATACCAACATCCCATATGATTGATTCTCTCTCTCTCTCTCTTTCTCTCTCTCTCTCTCTCTCTCTTTCTCTCTCACTCTCTGTGCGTGTCTTCCTCTTCCTTTTTTTCTTCTTCTTTTCCTCTAGAACTTCCTCTCCATTGGTCTCTCTCTCTCTCGCGCGCGCTCTGTCTCTCTCTCTTCCTCCCTTTTCTTTCTCTCTCTCTCCTTCCTTCTTTCTCTCCCTCTTTCTCTTGCTTTTCTTTCCCTCTTTATCTCTCTCTCTCCCTCCCTGTTTCTCTTTCTCTCCTTCCTTCTTTCATTCTCTCCCTCTTTCTCTATCTCTCTTTCTTTATCTCTCTTTCTCTCTTTCTTTCTTTGCTTCACTCCGTATCTGTTGTTTATTATTTTGTTTTTCTCCTTCTTCACTCCTTTCTCTTCCTTTCTACGGGTCCAATTAAAAAGTGAATTGTATGATAAATTGTTAGCTCTTGCAAAGTTTTACTCCATGTTTCTCCCATATATATATTGCTTAAGTGCAAATATTATATTGATCATCTAGCTATCCAAATACTGTAGATAGAAGAGAACTATTCCCAAGCACCTAGTGAGGTGCCCAATGGGCCACAGGGGGCACCTAAATATTCTGGCGGGGGGAAGTCAATTTAATAGAGCTAGGAGCAAAATAAGGAAGCACTGGTAAGGACATCAAATACCATGACACCAGCACACTGAAAAGAAGTCGTAGCAAACTTAAGTCTGAAACATTGTAAAGGGGATTTCAATACCAGCCCATTCAGTATCCTACGTGCAAATCTGCTGCTTAAAATAGCACAGCATGACCACAACTTGGACACATGAGGGCGATATTGCACTTTTATCCTGCACCTTGTGATTTTGTGTTCAGCTTGTTTTGTCTCGCTGTCTCTTGAAGTCGTTTCTAGCGATGGTTAGACGGTATATCTTTATAACCATATCCTCTATGTCACTTCATTCATTCTTAGATTGTATCAAAGAATCCCATTTTTATAACCAGATCTTACTCCCAAGCCTATTTTTTCCTTCTTTGAGATGTCTGAAGTTCGCATTTCTACCATCAGGATACACACACTGGGGTTGGCTGTAAATGCAATTTCTCAAAACCCAAAAAGAATATGTCAGGCTCAGCATACAAGCAATCAATAGCCAGTTTGCAAGGTCCATGTAATACTTTTTATCTACATGTCATTTAGCAATATATTCATCATTATAACTTTACACCAGAACCTTTGTAGTGTTGTAAGCCATATTCACGATCAAATTTTACCCAAAATATATTTTGTACACTTCTCTCATAAGTGGCAAGTCACTTATCATTTAAATCTACACCATACCAAACAACCAGTTCAATTTCCTAACTTGGCACCTGAATCCTTCCGCTGTTTCAAAAGTTTTTTTTTCCTCTTGAAAGATAAAGAGGGTGTTTAGGATCATGTTAAGGGTGCCACTGACTTCCTATGGTATTCAGACTCAATGGCAAATCCTATATTTACATTCACTCACTAATCTTCCCACGCTAATGCATACAGCGTATCTATTCAACTTTCTCAACCAAGAGTCCCAAAGATAAACATCCTTTCAAATCAACCAAACAGCTGAAGGTTGCCTTAACTCATTCGGGACAACCAAGGTCCTTTTAGAGCAAAACTGATCATAATTTCCCTTTTAACACTTTTTTTTTAACCAGTTGCTCACAGTTAGATTTTCTAGCTTTGTGAACCCGGGTCCAGTAAGGATGTCAACATTTGCAATGGAACAGCAGTAACCAAAGGGATGTGGCTTAATTCTCCCTATAGCATATAGCTCTCCAAATCTGAATGCGTGTGGCACTCTAGATATCGTTATCGCGGTGTGATATCGCTTGATATCGGCTATATGCGATAGGGAGAATTGCACCATATAAAGAATTTGAAGTTCATTCATTCCCTGTGGTCTGTTATCTGAACAGCAGATTATGCAAGAGTTGTGCTGGTTTATTTCTGAGTGGGTAAAAGCCAGACTGCATATTCATGTATGTGGGCTCAGTAAAAAGAACTGGTTAAATAAGATTTTAACTATGAAACAGAACATACATTTGTACATTCCATAAGAAAGATATGAGGGGGATGAGGGAGTGAGACATCTTGAGTGAAGCATGAATTAAAAAAATAATACAAATTATAAACCCGGATTTGGCACTGGAGGTGAGTACTATATACTATAAAGTAAATAAGTAAATAATCATTCCTGCATTCCTATCCCTGGAGAGAAAAGACTGGACAATTAAACCAGGATGGTCAGACCACAAGAAAACAAGCAGGACGTGGAAAGAATAGCTCAGAGACCATTCTTTCAGGTCTCTGTTATTCAAGTTTTTAAGTCCCATTCACTGATTTCCCACACTCTGGAGCTAGATAGTGGATTAAAATGCCTTTGGTGTTGCCAGAGCTGGGAGAGTTCCATTTGAGGAGTGTTTGGCTTCTTACTGCCCCTTGAAGAACAGTGGCAGTCACAATGAAGGAGGAAGCTGTAAAGTCCACATAATATGGTTGACTTCTGAAATTCATCTCAAAAGAAACAGGAAAATCAATTATCTAAGCAGGGGGGCAAAGCTACTGAGTTGAATCTACAGATTACTCTTCTTCTTTTTTCTCCTCTCCTCTCTCTTCTCTCTCTCTCTCTCTCTCTCTCTATCTCTCTCTTTCTCCCCCCCCCCCCTCTCCCTCTCTCTACTAAAAGCTAAAAACTGATAACTAACAACAGTCTAAAAACATATCTTGCATGTGATGTGACCATTAACACTGGCAAAATATTGTGATGTTTCAAACAAATTTTAAAAATTCAAATTACAAAGCAGGATGTATCAAACCTCTTTTAGCCTGTGTTGGGGTGCAGTTACCTAGCAATTTTCACTTTTCACTGTATCTTAGAAATAGCATTTTTTTGCTGCCAGTTTATATGATCCTTCCTATTTTCTCTATCCATATATTTATCTATCATATACATGTATCTATCTATCCATCTCTTTCTCTCTTTCTATTCCCTCCCTCGCTCTCTCCTTCCCTCTCTCTCTCTCTCTCTCTCTCTCTCCTGCTTTCTTTCTTTCTCCCTCTCTCTCTCTCTCTCTCTCTCCCTCTTTCTTTCTTACTCTCTCTTTTTCTCTTTCTCTCTCTCTCTCTCTCTCTCTCTCCCTCCCTTTCTCTCTCTTTCTTTCTTTCTCTCTTTCTCTCTCTCCCTCTTTCTTTCTCTCTCCCTCTTTCTTTCTCTCTCCCTTGCTCTCTCCCTCCCCCCCCCTCTCTCCCCCCCCCTCTCTCTCTCTCTCACTATTTATTTTCTCACTACTGTCTGCCTATTTGGCTTTGTACAGCTCAAAGGTTTCAACAATATGTACACTTTCCACTTGTTACTTACTTCCATGGCATAGTTCTCCAAAAATAGGACAGATTGTGTATATTTTTAGCACCTGCTTAGGCACCATTCTATTACACAGATAGTGGATACTTACTTAAGTACTGCGGGTAAAAAGAGTTCAACTTAACTTAAATAAACAATACAGGTACATAGGAGAAGTAGTAAGCACAAAACCTGTCTCCTAAGCTTTCTGATGCATTCTTCCTCTATTCTCAACAAATCATATCTACCAAGTTTTTATGTGAAATGACCTCCTTTACAATGATATATCATTGGTATGATTATGATTTAAGTGATTTAACCCTTTCTGTCTCAAACAAAATACATTTCAATTGGATTTGTGTGTATAGATTGTGAAATAATTCACAAATGGCACATTACGGGTTAAAACAATGATTATGGCCCGTAATTATGAAAGTAAGAGCTGTTGACATCAACAAATCTGACAACAGATGGCGCTAGAGTGCGACGCAACTTTTAGTTGTGGCTAATGGCTAATCCCATCTCCCCAGTCCCACACAGGTAAGATTGTGAGCTCATGGCACCAACTCATTACGACATTAAGAGTTGCCTCATGAAAACACTCAATAAACAATCAACAATTTATAGCATGAATTAACATGCAAAGCGATAAAGAATAATATTTTTCATCCTAAAATCATCTTTTTATTCCATGTATGCCAAAATATCAGATTTTGGAAAAAGAAAGCTACTGTAGGAATCTGAAGATCATTGGACATGTTACCACATATCATATCATACTTGGGTACTTTGAACCTAGATATCCAAACAACTGTAATGTTTACATCATGAAGACATTCCAGATGTGGAATGCTTTGGCATCTTATACAAATTATTGTCACACAAATGCACACACTCTTTCTCACCCCCTCCCTGTCTCTCTGTCTTCTCTCTTCCTCTCTCTGCCTCTGCAGGGCTCTACAAACCCACTTGCCCGATTGCCCGGGGCAAGTGAAAATGACGCCCGGGCAAGCATTTCTCAAAGACACTTGCCCATCCGGGCAAGTGGTTATTTTTCACCAAAAAATTTGAAAATAACATTGTTCTTACGCATATGCGAGAAAATTAATGTCAATGTGTCTTGTATCATGTCAAACCAGGCAAACACAGCCGAAATTGGAGTGAGATCACTGAGATTTTGTCATGAAAATTCGTCTGAAACTCCGTTCCGTGGACACTGCCATCTTGAACTGAAAAATAAATTCTGCGCATGAGCGATACCCGCATTATCAGAGCACTAGCTTGCGATCGCGAATGCGCGCATGCGCGATGTGAAATTTTTCGTAACAGCTGTCTTTATTTGTGTGTCTCGCACCCACATACCGTATTTACGTGGATTACTACATATGGGACTGTAATGTGAAAACGTGTGTAAGCGATTGTTGTATGAGTTCAGCACATATACCTGCCGTGGAGCAGCAATGATTTAATTGATTTGCCCATGATTTTGATCGCTACCAGTACACTTGAAACGGCAACATTAGCACATCTACCAAGAACCCTACCCAGAAATATCGGGCTGATTACTCTAAGGTTTTCTGTATTGACAAGCTCGAAACTGGGAGATCATGCCGCTAGTTCATAACTACATGTAAGTGTATCCATGACAGCCTACGGCTATGCGGCTAGTCATGGGTAGCTAGCCGCCTAGCCGTCCCGGGGCTATAGTGTCTAAACGGACGTTAATGCAGACCTAGAAATCACTTTTTGGACGAATTCAACAGCAAAGAAGTTGTCTAGGGTTAGACATTTTACTTTTGAAATGTGACTGTTTATAATCCTGTCAGCATGCTTACGAGTTACATGTATTATGACAAGCTTTGCCACCTACAAATTACAATGCAATGTGGTGTAGTCAGTGTTATCAATATGTGTTTTTTAAATGCGTCTAGTCTTGTGAAAGTGTCCTATACCTGCCTACATGTAGTGAGCAGAGTCTGCTCCCAACATGCCCAATTATTAAATTAAGGGAGGTCAGGCGTATGTGTGCTTCATTTCGAGTGAAAGCAAGAGTACTATAGTTAGGAGAGTCAGTGCTAAACATGATGGACTCAGATGATTAAAAACAAACACTAGTAACTTGTCAAACTCTGTGTAAATACCTATTGTAAAGTTCAGTTGTCCTGTAAAGTATGTTACAATTCGGCAGGATAAGGTATGCCGTTTCTGCAGAAGAATTAGTGAAAAACAAAGGTTATAATAAGAAAAAAACGGGCAAGCAGTTTTTCCTCCAGGGCAAGCAAATATTTTTACCACTTGCCCTTTCGGGCAAGTGGTAAAAAAAAATTTTTGTAGAGCCCTGCTCTGTATCTGTCTATTTTCTCATTTTCTTTACAATTCCTTCTCACCTGCCCCCCCCTTCCTCCCTGTCTAGCTGTCTTCTTTCTTGTTCTCTCTGTTTCTCTGTTTATTTTCTAATTTTCTTTACATATACATCTCTCTCTCTCTCTCTCTCTCTCTCTCTCTCTTCTCTCTCTCTCTCTCTCTCTCTCTCTCTCTCTTCCTTTATCTCCTCTCTATCTCACTCATCTCCTCCTTGTCACTTACATTGTATCCCTCTATCTGTTTTTTCCTCCCTTTCATTCCCTCACAACCAACTTCTAACTGAACTTCTCAATCTTCCTGCATATATCTGTTTACTTTTGCAAATCGCTCTTTTGACTTTTCACCCATACACATACAGTGCTGCATATCACACTGCAGTCTCTGCAGAGCGAAAATTTGAAAAGAAGTCCCTACCTTCAATTATTCACAGGCAAGTTCCTTCTTACATGACTGAAGAATCAATAGATGCAATATACTTTGACAAAGAGAACAAATGTGGTACCTGGATTGAAAAACACCAGAGTGCAAAGTACTTCTTCATTGAGAGTACAAATACCTGACTATGGTTGCTACTACACTAAATCCATTCAGCCTTTGGGGCTGTAACTTTTGATATCAACTATAAAAAAAAAATAAAAGATGCATCACACGAAAGAACATACATTTCTGCGCAAGATGAATCCATTTTGGGCATGAAGTGATAAATAATACCTTCGTAATGATGTTTTGAAGTAAAATATGGTCACTAAATCTTTCAATTAACAACGCAAGTTGAAATTAGACTTTTGCTCATCAAATTGGTATAATTATTCCTCTAAATTGTATGTTGTTGACATTGTGTTAATTGATAATGGAATGTTCTGTTTTTATAATAAAAATCTAATCGAAAAATGAAAGTGTTACCAATCTAACAGCCAAGAAATAATTGGTTTTGCTCTAAAAAGGCCTTTACCCTAAATGAACTAATGGCTAAGCTACAGAATTGGGACCAGTTGCATAAAACTTACCATTAATAGTTACTCTGTCATCGATGGTAACTACCATGATAACACCGCTCGACAGCCAGTCAAATTCTAGGGTTTCATAGAAGTTGCCAATGATAGCAAATTTACTATCAATGGTAAGTTTTATGCAACAGGACCTTGGCCATGTTATAATGATGCCCTGTCAAGTAGTCTGCAGCTCATTACCTTGATTCAATATTTGATAGCTGGCTAAGCTGTAGTGTATATAACTAGCAATCAATATATCATCTGGCACTGGAAGACAGAGCTTGATCTGTAAACACGTAGGCGGACAGTTTGGATGAACATGCCTCAATCTGTGTTTTGATGATGGATTTCTTTTCTGCAAGCCTGGGTAGGTCTTCATGAGTGTCAAGTTGCAAAATAACCTTTCCTTACAAATTCATTTCCTTACAAATTCATAAAAATTGAGGTGGGTGTGGGGGGGGGGGGGGGCAGGAGAAGTTCTACCCTCCAGGCTCTTCCGGGTTTTTTTTCATAATTGTTTCACAACTTTAGGATATTTTTACCAAGAGGTCTGCACATACCATTTTGCCCAACGATAAATGTCCAGGAAACCTTCCTCATGAGTCTAAGACCAAAGACATTGGCTCATTATAAGGAGCTTGATATCACAAAAGAAACAAACCAGTATCTGCGACATTATCTGTATACAGGCAGTTTAGCATATATTACTTTGAACTTCAAGTCAATAGCCTTGTATCCAGGCTACTAGGCAATTTTAATTCAAACTTGTCTATGAGCAGGTCTGGCTACAGGAGACTAATTGCTTTCTACTTCTTCTGTAGGACAGACTAGCATGGAGAAGAGGAGAATAACTGAGGGAAGACATGAGTGTAAAAAGGAGTAGTCTTTGGGGTACCAAATCCTGTTTCACAATTTGGATAAGGTACGTCCAACAGCCTTGATCCCAAGCAATACAGGCAGGTGTAGGATTTGTATATTTTTATTTCCATAAATCGATATGAACGATTAAAACAAAATTTCAGATTATACAGTCGACAGCCCATTTCAGCAGTAATAAAACATTACCGCTGTTCTTTACACCAAGTTATCGAAGGTTCCAGATGAATCTATGCTCCAGAAGAAATATCACTGGATGGAATTGGGTCACAAACCGTTATGTTTTCACAATTCCATGTGAATATAAATACTTCTCATAAAAACATGTCACAGACAAACTCCATGCCCCATGGCTGGTATGTACTTACATAAAAACTGAAAACGAATCTGCCGATATTTGCTTTGCAATCAAAAGCGACTGTGTCTGATGCCAACATGGTAAGGGATTTACAAACAGAATAGACAATACAATGAGAATACAAAATTACATGACGATTGGGAGTGTCGGAACAAAGCATAGGTTGTCAAAGGATGGCACTGATGTAATGTAGTCTTAGAACCCGTTCACACTGCAAGGGTGGATGGGCGTACCGCTGCTGTTCTAGCACGGTTGTACAGTCCGCCCGGTGATACTCATGTGACACGTGACATGAGGTCAAAGATTTTGCATGCTATTACAAGCCCATAGTCTGATCCTGCCCTAGCTAGCACTCTAGATTAGTTGAATCAAGTCAGATCCAACATTACATTCTAAATTATAGAAGTTCACAATTGCAACAGAAAAGAATGAGTGAACAACTTCTGGCGAATGTAACATTAACTTCCAGCGTGCCATCGGAGCTCCAGGTTTACACCGCTAGGGATAGCGCGGTCTAGCACCGTGCTGTCTGTCATGGACCGCCCCCAAGAGGTGCTCCAGTGACACACTGTATTGGCTTGCTGTGGCTTGCTGTTGGGCGAACCAAAACAACACTGTACCGTCCACACACCGGAGAGATAGCGCTGACTAGCACGCGCAAAACCACGCTTTCTCCATCAGTGTAAACAGGCTCTTATTTTGCTTCCTTCATCTGATTCCTGATAAACATTCCTATCTGCAGGGTAGCAATATTTGCACATTGACAATAAATAGCTGGGTACATACATGGTTGATTTTTTTGTCCCGGGCCACAAGCTTGTCAACCTGCATAGAATGTTGACAATGGGAAGATTTTCTTTATCATCCTGTTATGTTATTCCCTGCATGTCACGAACTTGGCATCGAAAAGTTTGCTTTGCTAGCAGCCAGATATCCACACCTTAAAGACAGGGTGTCCCATTTGCAAAATGCAAAAGTCATGCAACTCTGCAGGAATCGGCAGTATACCCCAATGATAACATGTGTTAAATCTCAGTCATAGCCTTAACTTAATTTTGTATGGAAGCAGATAATTCATAGAGGCCGATTTATTCAAGTTTGACGTTAAGGAAAGTCAGACAAAATCAAGATGAATTATTTCTCCAGCCAAATATTTGACCAAGTGAGTCAAATATTCTAAAAAGAGTACTACCATACAGTGTTACAGAGTTTTACTTCTTTTGAAATGGTATCTATTAGTAAAATCAAGAAGTTTGTTACAGATAATATTGTATCCCCTTACCATGTGATTCTCTTGTTAAGATACAAAATATTGGCAAGACTTAAATTTAATGTGGACTTTTGCCAGAAAGACAAGACAAAAGGAAAGAGACATTAAAATATGTATGGACATTTAATACAAGGAAAAAACATTCATCGTTAAAGGACATGAGTTGTGGTAGCCTCTTACTGTACTGCATTCATATCTGAGTATTCCCACGGACTAAAGCAAACAGAAGCTTCCAGGACTGATGCAACAGAGCAAGAAGATTCAGAACACACACTACTTCTCTTGTGTAAGTAGCTAGGGGACTTCCTATTTCCCAACAACAGGGGGGGCTATTCTACCTTGAGAGCCTTGGAAAATGCAGGGAGCCGTGAGTAAGTAGTCCACTGTGTTTTGATTTGTTGAGTGAGGCATGCCTCACATCTACATGTAGTCGAGCATATTCTGGTGGTAGATTTTCAATTATCAATTGCTTTTTGTGATTATGGGTGGTAATCATTCTTTTACATCGTGATTATACCAATAGTATAACCGATAGCATAACATAGTATAAGGCATCTTGTCAAAAGTTCAAGCCACAAAAGGCTGCGGTTATATCCGGGAATCCCGTGTGCAATCTTTTCTATGTAAGGCTGGATAATCCCCGTCCTTTTCAATATACCGCCGCTCCGGCGTTCTTTTTATTCAAAAGATGTGTGCGGTCCTTTTCATCACTATAATCATGGACTCTACTCGGGTCCATGCTATATTACAATGATACGATAATACGATACGGGAAAACGAAATAAAAGACCGGACAGACTATTGTTAGAACGCAGGCCTTTCCAGTCTCTTCAACCTTCAGACCTCTATTCAGGAAAGACGGAAGTTTAAAGGCCCGTCTGTTCTTTTGTCTAAAAGACGCGGTGGAGGAGGTCAACTTGTTTTGACAAGGCGCCTCACAAGAAGAGTAAGTTCTACAGCAAGGAAGAAGAATGAAATGTTATAGTGATGTAAATAATTACATGTACATTCCACTGAAATATGAAGAAAAGTTCATTTTTATGCAAGTGACTACCATTGGGTTCACCATATATCTTGATACATTTGCTTTATGAGGGTATGTTGGGGAGGGGGGTAAAAAGAGAGGGTAAAAAGAGGGGTACAACGAGGGGTACAAATTAACAATTGGGCAAAAAAGGATCCACTCAATAAAAGACAGTTAATATATAAATTGTAAATAATACAGGTGAGATGCTTCTCATTATTTATTCTGTATTTTAACCGTTTCTTACAATGCTACGAGTTTAAAATCTATTTCAGTTCACTTTGTTTGCTAACCACTACATAAATGTATGTAAATGAGCGTTAGACCTGCTTACAGTAAGCTAGCTTGCAGAATATGACAACAATAAAACTATATCAATGTGCCTCTGCCTTTACGTTAGTCTGAAAATCGTACTACTACAAATTTTCAACAAGTTTAAAAGAGTCAGCAAACAGCTTTCTTTCTTTCTCTCTTTTCTTAAAAAAATTGATCAATTAATCTTATACATACAGAGAAATCTTATGACATAGACCACCAGTATAAAAAAAGTTGTAAAAGATAAGAAATATTACTACATTGATACTATAGAAAGTTATAAGTAAAAGTATATTGTATACATTAAATATATCGATGAACATTAACACATCTTTTCCAGTATTTGATACATTGATACTACATCACGTCATATAACGGGAGTCTTTTGTACAAATCATTAGTTTGTGTCCATGATATTGTTAAGGTAAAAAACAATCATCCGTTTGATCACTGACATCTCAAAAGCCGCAGCATCCTGTTTAAATAAATAAATAAATAACATATACCCATCAAAAAGTGAACAAGACAAGCTGTCAATTTTCTCAAATGCGGGCAATATAGCAAATATCAACAATTTCTAATACAATATTTTTGTAATGAGTTTATCTTCTGCCTGACTCAAATCTTTGTCATTTTATCTGTGCTTAATATGTATGTATAAGAGTTATTACTGGGGCAACCAAATGGTTAGGAGAAGCTTTTCAAAATGTTGCAGAGAGAGTAATGTTTGTTTGAAAGCTTTGCATGAAATTAGCAAACAGAACAAAAATATTTATTGCCTTGGTCACATGCTACTTGAAATACTTTAAAATTATTGCAATTACATAAAATTAACTTTCTTTCTTTTACATTTACTTAAAAATAATTATTCTATTCATATTCATCATTAGCGCTATCATTACAATTATTTCAATTAAGTTTGGTACCATTTTTGGTACTATTGTTATCATTAATATTACCATTATCAATAACAATACCTTGATATCATTATCATTATCATTATTATCTCATAATCAGAAATTAACATTTGTGGTATTATTGTTAGCATTATTATTACCATTTATCAATATCAATATATTAATATCAGTGTCATTATTATCTCGTAATCAGTAATTAACATTTTTGGTATAATCATTATCATTACTACTACCATTATCAGTATTGAAATATTTCTATCATTATTATCAATATCATGTGTATCTTGTAATCAGCAATTAGCATCTTTTTTATTATTATTACCATTAATATTACTATTATCAGTATCAAAATATTGGTATCATCATTTTTATCATGAAATTAGTATTTAACATCATTGTTTTTATTAATATTACCATTATCATTATCAATATTGGTATCATTATCATTATCTTGTAATCAGTAATTAACATCTTTGGTATTGTTATGAGTATTACCATTAAATCTGCAACAATTTATTGGCACCATTATTATTATTACACATATCATTAATTATCACTATTATGTTCATTGTGAATCTACAGGTATGTATGTTGAACTCTGTAACCATTACAAATGATAATTTTCAGTGTTACATAATAATTACTGCTGTGGTCATTCTCTAAGCTTCCAAATAATGTAGACAAAGTGATTTGCAGACCATCCTCACATGGAAATGCACTGGCAAATCAGACACTCTTAATTTTGTCACTTTAAGATTATTTTAAGATTAAATGGTTTTGTTATCACTTCAGCCTATAATCTGCTAATGGGGTACAATTACATGTATAAAAACAATGGCGTGCCATGCACTACTGTATCAATCATTTCACAAGAAAAACATATAAAAAAAAAAAACAATTAAATAATGAGAAATGTTTTCTTTACTTTCATTTTCACTGCCACTTAGCGATGTAGTAAACCAATAAAATCTCCAAGTCTTGGTTATTTGAGGGTTAATAAATTCTGCTCAGAGTAATATCAATAATAATTCTTTCTTTTTTAAACAAACATTTAACACACCCCCTCTCCCCATGAAAGGATGATCTAGTTTGTACAGTAGTAGTAAATACTGCTGTGACGGCGCAGATAAGAAGCATCTCTTTATAGAGTAAAGGAGATGCTTATACCTTATCAAGTTGGAGAAACAATCACAAGAGGGAAAATATTTCATGTATACACTACCCATCCCATACCAAAAGATTGATTAAGTTTGTAGAAGTGAACATTATTGAAAGTAAGCATGGGAAAAAAACAAACAAAGTGAATCTGGTTTTACTGAGTATATATTTGCTGACAAGTGAATGGTTGACAATTTTCTCCCTCCTGTTTAAGCACTGTAGCAATATATGCAGAACAGAGCAGAAGAAACTCTGAAGTAGGAGACATATCACAACACCCTTTCTTCCCCAGAGTTCTGGGCGCATGAGTAACTATCAAAAGGGGTTGAAAATGTGCTGACTTTGTTGTATTATTTCATTCAAACGTCATGGATAAATTATACAAATACCTTAAATTGAATGTTGATGTACTATAGATGTGTATTTACTATCACACACTTGCATTTCAGGTGTAGATTTCTTCATATCTTAAAATGTTTCGTGCTGAAATTTCACCTGATGGATTTTTTTTTGTTGCTGGTCTATTCCATAATTTGGTAAGGGTGCAAGCACAAGTTTTGTAAGGGATTCCATTACTGAAAATATTACCGGCATGAAAAAAAGAAAGGACAGGAATGACTGTAGGTTTCACATTTGGCAGTCAGGTGATAAATTAGAGCTCTGCAATTGGCTGAAATATTCATTAATGCTCAGAGGAAGTTAAGAAGTATAAAGCAACTTTTTAAACTTTCTATACCTTAATATCTATTTGTTTCTAGAACATTTAACCTGAAACATAGAGGTTAAAGAATATGATTTCTGAGCAACTTTTGAGAATGTTGCTCTTATCGCTACCGTATTGAGGTGGAGGGGGCCTGCCTGGTGAAACATTGCAGGTACCGTATTTTTTCATTGTATAAGACGCATGTTTTTACCCTTGAAAATTACGCCAAAGTCCGGCTGCGTCTTATACACGGCGTTAGCAAAAATTGGGTCTTTCAAACCAACACGTGTACACATGTATGGGACTCTATACAGTCAACAACAAAATAAACGGCTTTGATAGCCTGACACAATTGATGTACCAATAATACGATCTCAATCACATCACCAGCATACTAAACCGGAACTAAAAAAAAAAAAACCCAGGATTAGTATTTGTCCGCGAGACAACTCAAAGAAACCGCTGATCAAAAGGTTTAAACTAGAAAACACTGTTTGATGGAGACTGCCATTGATTCTGTTATCAGCTAGCTCTGGCCACAAGCTAGCGCTAGTACACGAAGAACGATCTTTGGGTGCGTCTTTTACGCCGTTGCGTCTTGTACGCCGGAATTTACGGTACCAGCTACTTCTTCAGAGAGTAGGGTACAAACTTTACGATAAGAAACATTTCAAAAAGGAAAACAATTAACATACGTTTTCTTATGAGCATGATCGACAGTCGGTCAAGTTTGAAGCACCAATTACTGGGTGAACATAGAAAGTAGCAGTAATCTGTTCAGATAGTTCAGATAATTGATTAACCTACAAGTTGACCTATAATCAGCTACTGCTGTTGAATTGAAGAAAGCAGTCATTTCTCCACCTACTCAAGTAGATATATGTCATACCACACATTGATTTTACCTACATGTTTCTAGTAAGCAAACACAACTCTAGCATCCTATAATAATTGTGTTTATAGCTTGAGATACCACTGTACACATGACTGTATTAATAATTTGTGTCAGGTAGTCGGGTAGATGTATGTAATACAATGTAAACAATGAATCAATTTACCTACATGTTTCTAGTAAGCATGCATTTCCCTAGATTCCTTGGTTCGTCATGTTTGTAGCAGTAGATAGCGTTGTAACATTGGAGGTAGGGGCAACGTTTTAACAGAGTCTGGTAGATGCGTGTCATTCAGGTAGTGTCTGATCGCATAGCGGCACTGCTGCCGTAGCGACCGAGGCCCGCAGCAGTACCGCCTCAGCATATTGCACAATTCATTATCGTTCAAGATGGACGACGAGAACTGGCCATCCTCGTCCCGGATATCAAACTGACCTGAGGCTCGGATCAAGAGGTCAAGACACTGTGCTTCCTTTTCCGTGTCCAACCCAGCAGCTACTAGCGCGGCCACGCGAGCGATAGGCGACACCCCGTCGTGACTTACCGTATGTGTCTCCACGCCATAGTCCAGCAACAGCTGCACGGACTCGTAATTCCCTTTCATGGCAGCCCAGTTGAGAGGGGTGTTGCCGTGAATGTCCGCACAGTTGACGGCAGCATTGTGCTCAAGCAGGGCTTGGACACAGTCGTCCTTGTTGCGGAAGGCAGCCCAGTGCATGGCTGTCTCTGCATTGGCGTTGAGGGCGTTTGCATCGGCGCCTGACTCCAGGAGGAGGTTGAGGCAGTCTACATCTTGCTCTGCAGCGTAATGCAGGGCAACACGGCTGTAGCCATCCACAGCATTCACCTAACAAGCAGCAAATAATAATCACTTTAACCCTTTGCTCACGGTTAGAACTCAAGGCATGGTGAACCCGGATCCAGTTAGGATGTCAAAATTTGCCTTTGAACTACAGTGACCAAAGGGTGTCACTTAATTGTGCCCTATCAGGTATTTGACGTTTAATTGAAACCTGTTATCTATTATCCATACAGCAGATTATGCAGGATTTGCGCTGCTCAGTAGATCATAACTTTCTTATCCTTTGACAGACCTTCACTAATATGTTTCTTTCATGTGTCTGGTTTTATTGAAACAAAAATAATTTCAGGGTGAACTATCCCTTTAATGGTAAACAAAAAATTAATAGTACCTAGAGCCCAAAGTATACTACCCTACTTTGACAAAAGGAAGCAACTAACAAAAGAAATTTTCCTTAAATTAACAACACATATCATCCAATTGCATTGGCATCAGTGCAACACCACACAATTTTAAATTTAATCTCTCGCAGGATGACTAATATTTGTTCTCCCGATTTTGTATGTAAGAAGGGAATGCTGGTTATAATCTGAGATTACCAAAATATACAATTTGAGTGATTTGTCACTTGCTTCCTTTTGTCAAAATACAGCAGTATACGACCAGTACCTGAGCACCATGGTCCAAGATCAGTTTGACGGTGTCGACATTGCCAGACATGCAGGCACAGTGGAGCGGTAGAAGGGTACCATGCATCACGTTCACATCGACTCCTTCAGCTAGCACAGACTCCACAGTGTCCTACAAGAAAATCCAAGCAGTCCTTTAAGAATATAGAGCAATCTCACAAACTATTTCATAAACTTTTGTGACAGGGTACCCCTTTTGAGTGTAAAAGAATATAAGTTTGTAACAGTCACAGAAAAATTAACAGGAAATACTGTATAAAAACATCCCTCCCAATAATAGAACTGGAAACTGACTTTAAGCAGAAATATAGCAATTGCTAGATTTTGAGGTTTTGGACAGATCGCCCAAAACCACCCAGATCTTGTAAACTAGACACCACAGACCATAGTGCATATATTCAATGCGAGCAATTCTCACTAGCATTATGTAACACTACTTCATATCTATCCGTACATACAATTGAGTTAATATGCTTTTAATTTGATCAAAGGGCTTTATTTGATATAAAAATACAAATGAGTGTTACTTTGGTAACACATATCTTAGTGATTGTCATTGACTGTATGTTCTTATGTCAATATTTTTATTATAAACTTAACCTTCCTGCCTGTACTGCTGATCAGTAATAGATAATTTTTGTTACGTATGCAAATTTAATTCACGTCATTCGCATGATATGTTACTAATGTAACGCCAAAGGTTTTCTGAGGTTTGCCCAAGTAGCAACAGATCTAAGCTCTTCAAGTGGCGTTCTACCCATTGAAACTGAATTATAAAATACTGGTGAAGGTAATAACTTGTTATTACGCAATTAGGGGGAAGTTTTGAATACGTTACGAAGACGGCTTATTGCTATATCTGGATAAAATAAAAGTGAATCAATAAATAAATGAGATAAATTAATAAACACACACTGTACCTTTGGAGATATCGTCCAGCCACTGATGGCTCTGATCAGCCGCTCAGACAGATCAAATCGATGCTGCGCCATGGCAAAGCAGTAGTAGGTACTCATAGCATGCTTCCTTAGATCAGTGATGCTAGGAGGGAGCCACGGACAACCTCGTACTTCACCAGGTGCTGATATACATGTAGCTCTGAAAGGTCAGAGGGGAATAAGAACAAAATGTCATCATATTAGAGAATAAATATTGATAATAATAATACAGAGTTTTCATATAGTGCTTAATATGAAATAGTATCATCTCCAAGTGCCTTACAATATTATTATTCCGATCATTGGATGCTTACAAGTCTTTGCGACGCCTGTCCAATCCCAAGGGATTATTTGTAATCATGGCAGCCACCACTAAGGTGCTCTCATTCCATTCCTACCAGCTACCAAATTATAAACCTGAGGGATGTTTCAACAAGCTGTTCTCAAGCTACGAACGACTGGTGACCCTTTCTTGAGCTAAATCAGATTCTTAATGGTTTTGTTTCTCATCAGCCAAAAGTTTACATCTGATGTTAATTAATAAATGAAAATTCTTGATAACTAGTGTCTGAACACAAAGTTTATGATTCATCAAATTTGATTAGAATTGCTGGAAATTAACTCCAACTACCGGTATGTTAAAACAGGAACAGATTGGGCTACATTTAGCAGAAGAAAGGGTCACCAGTCATGCGTTAAGTCGTTCTTAGCTTAAAAACAGCTCGGTGAACCACCCCCTGGGTGGAGAGCAGCAATGTGGATGTAGTACCTTGCTGAAGTGCTATGGATGGACTTGAACTCAGGACCTTGAGATCTTCAGCCACATTTCACAACAACTACACCATGGCACACTTCAGGATTTATCCACAATCAAGCACTAGCTACGAAGTGCCATGATAAGACCGAGTCATTGGGGAATTAAAAATTTCAACTTAGTCTACCACTGACTGACTCTACCACTGACTATATTTATCCCAGCATCATCAGTTTAACAGCCCTAGGGTAAGAGGGGTGTTTCCCCAAGCTATTCACAGGCTACGCATTCTCATGGTCGGCATGACGTCACAGTTACAGGATTTCTCTAACTACGCAATCAACCATTTTGGCAAAGGTGCAAACAGAGGGTGCGATCGTGTGTTGACTGTGCAGGCTCTGTGATATTCTCCGAACTCATAGTTGATTTGAACTGTTTTTCCATTATATTTTAGAGCGCTTTTTACTTCATTTTAATTGCTGGACAATGGTGAAATTATGTTGTGTGTACAGGTATTCCAAATGCAAGGCAAGATGGCTAGCTTTATCGTTTTATATGCTGCCCAGCTGAGTCACAGAGGTCAGGGCCGGAAATCCCATACAATAGGGGACCAAGCAGTATCGCACATGTATAATCTATCTATCTAATGGCAGCAGCCTAGATGCTGTTCACCATGTAGCGCCAAATGTCTCTGTTTGTCATTAAGTTGGGGATGACTTAGGAAAAAATTTATCTTTTGGTATTCCGAAGAGCCAATTTACAATAAAAGATAACATTTTATTCAAATGAGCTAGAGATAAAATTTTTCTGTAAATGAGCCTCCCAGATAAAATTTTTATTCAAATGAGCTCAATCGGTATTCTGAAACGCACTTAGGAAAAAAAGTTAGGATCAAAGATAAAACTGATCCCAAGCAATTTTATCTCCAGACGTACGCGCCTAAGCCCATAGCATTACGTGCAAAAATAATTCGGGCATTCAAATTTTTGCACGTCATGGGAGCATCAAATGCAATAAGGCGCGCTGATAGACATTGATGCGCAATGTCCCTTTCAGTTTCATGACATCACACCATCAGCTTGATGGTGTTAATGTATGCAAAAGACATGAAAGGACGTTTATTACTGGCTGCCTCTGGGATAGGAGCGCAGGGAACGCGCTCATTAATATTGGTTAAAATCTTCCTAAAATATTTTTTGGAATACCAAAGATAAGAAGATAAAAAGATAAAAAGTGTTGCAAGACTGGAAGTGCAGTGGCAACGGCTTCAAGCCTCGGGGCCACTGCACTTTCCACTGTTGCGCACGAACCCCGCGTTGCTGTCCCGCGCGTGGCAATCACGTGCGACGCATGCGCGGGACAGCAACGGATTATTACCAACAGCTAGCCGAGCGCTACCGACCCGGTTACCAGTCAGTTGGAGTTTGGATGTCGACACGGAAACAGGCCCATCTACGCCCCCTCCAGCTCACCACGCACATACTTCTAGTTCAGTGACGCACACACGGAACGCAACCCGGCGCCCAGCGGTTATCATCGCCGACGTCTATAGTGATACGTGAGTATCCCTATATATTTGTATTTGTATTTGTAAGACACTATAGTCGCCGTCGCTACACCCTCGGCTATCATATAGACGAAGACGATAATAAATATTTTAAGGACATTGTATCTTAGGGGAGATAAAATTTTTGTCTCTAGGTGGATTTTTGAAATACCCCCCCCCCCACTCCCCGTTCTTGTGCCGAATGAGATACCTTAATTTGTTTCTGTTTTAACATAATGGGAGTTTGAATTACCAACAATCATAATCAAATTTGACAAATCATACACTTTGTATTCAGAATCAGACTAGGCTTGTTAATTAACAACCAGACCGAAAAATCAGTCTCTGTAAGGACGTTGGATCAGCTGAGATTGTATCTGGCTCCTCTGAACGCACTATCTATTCGGGAGGTAGATCTATGTCCAAAAATGTAATTTTGATTAAAGAATGCCCTGAAATGAGACGATTTTTCCTGTCTAGAGACTCTAGTTAACAACAAGAATTTGGATTTACATAGTCATAGATCAGTTCCCGATTGAGATGGTTATTCCTGGATAGCGTCAGTTCCAAATAAGCTGCCACTGGCATTTTAATGCAGAATCAGGCCCCTGGACCAGGTCTGACCAGTGACAGTATATCCGAATGTCATACGATGATTGACACACGTTATTACGACGTTAGACCGACGTTCGGAGCTCTTGCATGTCTTGCGAGTTGAAAAATGAAAGCTTACCCCAAGCTACTTGGACCTTGCCGGTACTTCATGACCGGGGTTCCCCACACGGTCCCGATAGCACTGCATTGCATCGCCTTTAATTTCACTGCAGGCGGCACATTTTATGCCCATTTTTAGCTCCACTCTTTGTTCAAAAAAGGAAGAGATGTGGACAAACAATTAACAGTCATGTATACTCACTGCTGGTTCGTAGAATATTGATGGGCGATCTTTATATCAGCAGCAAACAGCGTTTGGCTTCGAAGATTCGAAGTTCGATTCAACAAATTTTGCAGATGTTTACGACATACGTAGTGAGTACGTAACGAACCCTGAACCCGTCCGAGAGCGCCCGACGTATATCGTACTGTGCGAAAGTTATGAATATTCATCAGTCCGTGAGCAAGTTTCCTAGTTTATCATTCATGATCTGCGAGTACGAGGTGTCAAAAAAAAAGAAAAGAGAAAAGAAATTGACACTTATGAAAAAGAATTTTCACATGATCTAGTCAGAATATAACTCTTCACGTTGTGCATTACACGTGTCAACTTATCAAACCTTCCCTGCCAGAAGCACCATGGGTATAATTATGGATTGACAGGTGCACAATGCACAATGGGCATCGTTATGCTCACATTTATCTGATACACACAAACTGTTAGCTCCATGGGTCCAAATGTGAAACTCTCACTAATTTTTCAAGGATTATTACAAAAATGATAAGATTAAAGGTCGCGAAACCTGTCTCTGAAAATAATTATGTGCATCCTTTGACTTTATGATGTGCAAATATCAACCTGAGCCGAGTTGTAACAAGTTTATTATTCCTTTTGAAAAGTCTCAAACGTTTTTTTTTTTTTTTAAACATCGTCCTACTTCAGAGAATACAAGAGCCTGCTGTGCTTGAATGATTAACACCAGTTGAAATAAGAAGGAAAATGACTCGGGTGAGAGCGCATAAATATATGTTTCTGGTGGATCTAAACCAGCTTTAAAAAAAGTTTTGATCAAACATCAAGTACATGAAATATCACAAGTATAAAATAGAGTTGGTCACGACCTAAAAATATATATGTAAAAAAGAAACGCTCAAGTTTATACTTCATACTAATAACAAACATGAAAATGAAGGAGGAACTACAGAATAAAATGATAAGCTATCGAACACACAGCGTAAAACATCTTTTTAACGAAATCCCAATTTGACATGTTGCATTGATGGAAGTTTCCTGCATGGTAAGAAACTGTACGGTGAGTTTCACGCAAAGTGGTAGTCCTTAAAGTCATCGTCCACCCTGAAATTAAGTTGGTTTCAATAAAAGCAGAAACATGAAAGAAACATATAAGTGAAGGTTTTATAAAAATCCATCAATGGATAAGAAAGTTACGATCTTTTAAATTTCTGATTTTGTGACATCACATGCGATGTGCTCTGCCGTATCTTGTATACAATCTTTTTTAAAATAATGTCCATTTTCTCAAACGGATATGTATCATTTTACCTGTGCATTTGATACATTATTGGAAACACGCTTTTACATGCAAACCACTTTGGAGAAATCCTTCATCAAAAACAAACAAAGAGCAATTTATAAAATGATACAGTATACACCATATGGGAGAGCACCTCGCACGTGACGGCACAAAACTGAAATTTCAGAAGAACATAACTTTCTTATGCCTTTGCAGGATTTCGTCAAACCTCCGTTCATGTTTCTGCTTTTATTGAAACCAACGTAATTTTAGGGTGAACTATCCCTCTAAAAGGACTGTTAGGTTATTCGTTCAAAATACATGTACCATCGAATCAAAATCTGCTGAGAGAAAGAAAAGCTAAGCACATTAAAGGCTCCTATCCTGCATCAACTGAATAATATGCATTAAAGTACTCATGAATATTTAGCAATCTGCCAGTTGGGTTAGGGGTAGTGTTAGGGTCAAGGTTAGGATTATATGCTTATCAATGTTAGCATGTTTTGCTTTATTTTCAAAGTGTGCTCACTCAACCATGACACGACGGCTACCTCTTCTGTTCACACATCGTGTAATGATAATATATGTTGCTAACTAATATCAGCTGTCATTTAATTTAATATACAGAATATGCGTTTGTGGCAATTTTAGGAGGATAACACAGGTTAGCAATATTTCCCCTGAAATTGTGCTCAGTCATGAAAAGTGTCTGACGGTAGGTTGAGGGGGGGGGGGGGGGGGGGTCAAACGACGGGTGATCAAATAACAACAGCACTTAAACCGTACACCAGGAACAAAAGTCTCGTTTCACAGGTCCAAGCAAAATGACTAGCCCTAACAAGTGCCTTGAATGTGTGAACACGCATACATGGCTGAACAGATCTTTACCATTTTCATACAGAAGTTAGCGAATAAATGTAAAAACAACCCTGTGGAGTTATTTTGCTGGAAACTGGTTGATTGGGGAGGTTTCATTACTACTCTTGCTGTGTTTAGAAGCGACAGAATAGCCTATCTTTTGTTTTTGCATTGAAGAACATATGTTCTGAAGGGAACACTTTCTTGCCAGTTCAAAAAGTCTCATGATTCATTCTTCAAAAGGGACCTTAATTGTGTTGTGGTAAAGCACTTTGTGGTATCACACGTTCCTTTGTGCGAGCGAGGGAACTCAAAAGCGAGCAACTCTGCCAAAATCTGCCAATGAATTTCTACATTGAACATTTCCACATCTTTTCATCTATTTTCATGAATCCGTATCTATTTTGTATGTCTAAAAAGAACTAAAGGGGATGATTATACCCCCCGGCCCCCTCTAAATTTCTTAGAAACCTAAATGATCATGGAGACGAAGACAAAATGAGAAGTGAAAGAAAACAAGGCCGGAAAAATTAGACCGATCTGTGCCCTGTTGCATAAAACGAACCATTTATTTATTATCTTATTCATTATTATTTATTTATTCAAGTCTTCTGTAACAAAAAGGGTAGGCAACTTCAATTAAAAAACTGTTTTACAGGTGCGCCCTGTATATATATACAAAACATTTACAAGTGGTGTAACTTGCGTAATTAGACAAACTTAATCAACATGTATCATGTGAACAACAAAATAAAATACACCTTTACAATATTAACAAAACTGAGGAACAACAATAAAAGTATTTTACTTTACACGTTTAAACAATGTCTTTAAAAATGGGAAAGAAAGGGGAGAAGAACTTAGAGGAGAGTGAGATTTCATGACTACGAAGTTAGAGGCTATTTAAATACCTCTGCGGACACATCTACAGACACGTAATGTAGCAGCTAAATTAAACGACAGCCAATCCAATTCAAGGTTTTTATTGAACTTACCCTTAAGTTTTATGCAACGGGGCCCTATAAAGAGGATATAGAGATCCTGTTTGTAAAATTGTATACGTCATATTTATATTATTTTTTTTTGTAGCCATTTCCTTTCACAGAGTACTAAAAACTTTCAAAACAAGTCGGGATTTCCATCTTTAAAATGGAATTGTGAACATGCGTACACATCATTATTGTCCGAGGAATGTCCGACTGACAACATTTAGCCTATATATTGGGAAGAGCGCTCCATTGAACATGGATTTCTGAAGAATGAATTAATGACTTTATTGTCCAAAACATTCACGTGGAAATTTGTCTTCCAACACCATCAAATAGTATTAACGAACATTGCAAGTGTATTCATAAAATATAAATATAAGTCTATAAAGCAACATTAAATACAACTTCATTATTATTACTACAAACTGTTCTTCACAGCCTGTCCCCTTAAATTCGTACTTTGATTGTAATTGGCCTATTATCAATAAATGTTTTGAGATATAGCATACTAAAAACACATTTTTTTCTGAAACAAAATAAAGAGTGCCTATTTGACAGCCCAATGCAGGTTTGTTGAAATGAGTTAGTCGATATGAACCAATGACAAAAAACACGTTTTTAACATGATTTTAATTTAAAGGAAGGAAGAGGCGTACACAGGGTTTGGATGGGTGCCTATTGCTGAGTGATGCGTTTCCACTATGAATCGTACACACAAAATTCACTTCCGGGTGAACTTCGAGAAGTAGGGCAAAGTTCAGAGACCGATAGTAAATCAAATGGATTGGCGTATTTTGTAGCGAGCTATCGCTAGTAAGCATGCTATAGGGTGAAGGAAAACAGTCGTCAAAATGGCGTTAAAAACTTGTATTATAATGATCCTTGCTTGCACAATGATGCACATTGTTTCAGGTAAGTGTAAAGATCCATAATCAAGTATTATTTTTGTTTTATGAGGTGTGGTTAACCGATTTATTTCGTAGTTTACATGTGTTGCTGTGTCTGTGTGCGATGTGTTGCTAAAAAAAATGGCGTCATGTTTTGAGCCTCTGCTCGGCTCGGCTCGGTGCAGTACAGTGCAGTCAGTGTATGCGGGGATCTCGCAGCGTAGAAGTAGCGTGCATGTACCCTAGGCTAGCTAGCTAGCTTAGCTTAGCCGCCTTGCCTGGCGCCGCGCTGGGCTGGGGGCCTGGGCATATGGCGACTGGTAGTCCGATGCCATCCCATTGCCTTCTTAAGGTGTTTTAATGCAGACTATTGTTGCATTGGCATCTAGAGTATCCATAACACATTATTTTGCCATTATGTTGAGGATAGATTGCATTCAATGGTTGAACTCAAAAGAAAACTTTCTTTCCATCTTTGCTCAACAATGCTGGCGATATGGCAATGCTCATATTTTTCGGCACTAACTTTTTAGGTGCACACTGTTGTTTGTGTGCTTTGTATCCCATTTTCATAATACATGTAATATACATGCTGACCAAATGCTGCGTTGGCAAATTTTCGGTGGCCTAGCGGGATGAACATGACCCAGAAATTGTGTTTTTTTTTACAAATTAAAATGGGCATTAGGCTTTAGGGTTAGGGCACCAGACACCAACGCAGTCTAGCGCGATACATGTCATCGGCGGCATTGCTTTGGCCAAAAATATGACTGTCTGAGTATCACAAAAAAATACATTGATTAAAGACTAGATCTAATTAGCTAAAGTAACATGTACGCAGTTTGCTTACCCTGTCTTGTTAAGACTTACGATATATAAAAGGTATAGGTAGGAAAGTTGCACAACTACACATATTTTTACTAAAGTGCAAGCATTGCGTGTGACTTGCGAGGGACAATTTTTGCTACACGCAGGTCCCCACAGATGGCCCGCACATGACAGTACCTAGCACATATCTCGCCTGTAGTTGCTCGGAGGTGCGCACGCAAATAAAATTTACCTGCAGCCAAGTTTTGAGCATGTTCAAAACTTGCTCCCGGTGAGTCGCGGGTGATTGGCCGCATAGGTCCACGCAGAACACCAGTAGGAGGCCCGTAGCAGCTGCAAGTCACAGGCAGGAAACTTGCATGAAGTTCGCAGCTTTCCCATGGATCTGTGGCTGTGCAACAGAAACGCGAGTCATCTGCGGGTATTCTACGGGTGTTTTACTGGCAAGGAACGGTGTCAACACTGCCAACATCTATGTAGCTGGTCATTTCTGCGGGTGGAGAGCGAGGCATACATGAGCAAATTAATTGTATTTTTAGGGTCAGTTACTACCTTTCTGCTGGTTAGTTGAGGGTCGGCTGCGGTTAAGATGATGACGTTCTGAGAGGCAAGTCTCACGCAGATAACACTCAATTGTGACGCAGGTAACGCACAGTGCTCATAAGTCACCTCATAAGTAACATAGTCAGTTTCGAAGCTCTCACGCGCCACAAACGTGCCTGACACGCAGGTCACACGGAATACATGCAAGTAGAACATAATTAGCACATGTCCAGGAGGTAACAAGCATGCAAAACTTGTCAAAATTCTTGTCAGTCCGCAGAAATTACCCTGCGTGCTTGAAAATTGTTCCTTGCAAGTCATACGCAACGGTTGCACGCAATAGTGGGACAAGGGCTTAACGTCGTGAGGTTAATGTACTCAAGTCTTGGGAAGTGTGGATCCAGTTTTTGAAAAAAAAGTTTGACAACACACAGCCCTATCATGATCCCACGCCAAAGGCTTGGGAGTCCTACATCCAGCGATTGACAAACACATCAATGTTTTTGTTTGGTAAGCTTAGGGGGATAACGACTGAAAAATTAACCGAATTGATATGATTCTTTCGGAACTCTCTTTTTTATATATTGATAGAAACCTTCAAGTATCTTAGTTCAATTCAATTCAATTCCATTTGGGTTTACTGATTAAAAACATACTGCATACGAAAGTCCGGGGACTTGTATTATTCACTTTACAGATGAAGGTTTACAATCATTTTATATAAGTACATCATACGTGTGTGCATAACAGGTAACAACTACTGTAAAAAAAAAAAAAAAAAAACCTTTAAAAAACCTGTGAGACTAAGTACATGTATACATATAAAGTAAAATACACATTGCAACATCATCTCCATACAAATCTTACACGAAGCGATGCTTTAAAATATTACTGATCTTCAGTCTTTGTGAAAATAGTTTAACTAGTTATTTGCAAATCTTTTTATATTTTCCCCACACTTTGTCTCTCTCTCCGTTTTCTCCTCCTTTTTTCTATATTTCTACTTTATGACTAGTTCACAACTGACATTACTACCCTGTCCTTCCACTTTTTCTCATTTATTTTTTGTTTAAAACAAAACTATAGCTGAAAATAGTCTTGTGTTTCAAGTGTTCTAAAAATTAAAACCGTCACTCCTCTTTTCACTCTTTTTTCCCCATTGATTCACCCCATAAATAGTTCAAGTATCCTGAAAGAATACAACCACAAGTTATCCCATCCTTATATAATTATGTACATGTATACTAAGTCTAATACACATTTTGCAGGTACAATGTATCTACTGTAGATTAGGGTCAAGGTTAGTTTAAGGGTTAGGGTACGGCTACATTTGATCAAATTTGTGGGTTACGAAAGATACCTGTATGACATGCAGTGTTAAGACGGTAAGCATTACCGGTAGGTATTTCAGCTAATTTAATTACCACACATGATGTGTGGTATTTGCATCATCAGTTTTCTAGCACTCTGGCAGGTGTCATGTTGCCGCGTTGGGATTTCAGATTTTAAGCTTGTTTATTGTAGAAAAATAAGCGTGAAAAAATAATGTAAATTCCTCATTGAGAGTTGGATATTGAAAGCCATTCTGTTTCCTTTCATGAATTCTTGGAGAAGTTGTGAATAGTCTCATTAACTCTTTTGGTGCCACATGTGCCTTTTTTCACAAGTTTACGGTAATGGTGGCCCAAGGGACAATTGCCCCCAGAAATAGCTATCTGAAACTCTCAAATGGATGGCCTGGCTGCCAACTGAAAAATTTCTCATTGCTCACATTATGGGCCCCTGGATTCATAAGTAGCCATGATGGCTACCTCAAGAAAAAGTTAAGCGCAAGCCCTGGGTTTAATATCAAAATTGACAGAAAATATGACAATTGTTATTCTAGGTATAACCCAGTACTAGCTTTGGGTATAGTAAATTAGTGACCATTCAGGGAACAATAAGGAATAAATAAGACTTTGACAACTTGAGAGATACAAAAGTCACAAATGCATGCCGTGGAACGTTATACTTGTTTGGTTTTTGTTTGTTTGTGTGTGTAAGCAAGTTCCGAACACGATTCAATACAGTAGTGTGTGAAATAAAATCTCTTTCTTTCTTCTTGTCATATGTAAAATTATATCACAATAGTTGACTGTCTTATGTTGTTGTTGTTTGTTTCTCTTGTTTGTTTTGACAATACAGGAAGGAAAGGCATGAGGTGTGCATGTAACTCGGAAGAGTGCCTAAGGACAAATAGAACATGTGTTCTCACAAAAGACAATGGCATCTGCGTATTCAGGTTGACCCGCGGTGCCTTGGGAGAGGAGAAGCAGTACTTGATATGTGAGGACGACCCCCACGGGCCCGAAGGAAGATATTTCTCATGTGAGCGTAGACCACCAAGCGACCACTACGTGTCGATATGTTGCTATGACGGTGACTACTGCAACGCCAGAATAGGGAAAAATGTTTCTCTGTTGCCGCAAACCTCACAGCCAGCACCTCGTAAGATTATCATTTTTTTTTCCATGTCATATGTCAAATTATATCATATTTAGATTAATGATGTGAAAGGGTATTGATCTGATATTGCATGGCCTAGAAAGGACTTTAATTCCCATTAGAATATATTGCATGATGTTGCAAGGACAATGTCTCATACGAAGGGCAATTTATTGAAATATGCCTTGGAAGTACCATCCAATGCTATTGGATATTGAGTGCTCATATGCAGGGTTCCACACAAACTTTTTTTCAAAGTGGATCTGGTATCCTTGATAGTGGTTTGGTGTATAGGGCCCGTCTTTGATTATCTAAATGTTACGGGTAAGGAGTTCTTATTCAGGCTCATATTTGTTGCAGGCACCTGCTAGTCTCAAGCCCTGCCTTATGGGGAAAATTAGAATAGATTGCACTAGCTAGAATATTGCCAGTGATTGGGGGCAATATGTTAGCAGTGTCCCTAGAAGAAGCCCTCCAATGCACTTAGATCTACATGTTTATGCTAAGATCTAGATATTAATATTATGTACAACTGTTAATCAGCTTGACCTTATTCTGACATCATACACATGTAGATGTGGTGAAGGATTCTGTTGCAAGAGAACTACATGTATTACTAAAATGCAAATATTCCACCATCTTCAACTTGTAATCACGTAGTTCATATGAAAAAGTTTTTCAGCTTAAAAGTTGTTTTCAAACTAAATGTTACAGCAGATGTTTGCACAAAACTATGTTATATTCTAAATCATACTAGACCTAAATGTAGGCTAGGTTGTATTGTTATGATTACTGGTCAGATTGTCATTATCAAGTTGAAATTGACTTCTTCTTCATTCTTGGCCTGACATGTACCATTTTTTCACGATATATTAAGGGTATCACATTTCCAGTGTGAACTGCCCTTGTAGAAAGGTAAATTACCATGTGACAACTACAACAGACTGCATACATGTACAGTATATACATGTATAATACATACATCCAAATAGCTGCAGCAGTATTTATGCTTGAATCTGTTTGATGTCTTTATACATACTGAGGCAGGAAGTGAATAAGCTTCATAATTGATCATTCCTGATGCATTTGTTAGTTTGTAATACATGTGATATCAATGAAATGCAGGCAAGCACGGTCGCTGCAGGGATGTTTTGCTCATTCCACTGAACAGGTGCATTTTGTGCACATGATACATTTCATGTATGCAGGTTACTGCATGGAAATATATATCCACTTAAGATGGGGTTAGGGGGAGGATGAGAGAAAGAGGGAAGGCGAAGGAGTGAGAGAGAGGGGGAGAGAGGGATGGAGGAGAGAGAGCAAGAGAGAGAGATGGGGGAGGGAGGGGGGATGTAGGGGTGGATAAGAAGAGATAGAGGGAGAGGGCGGACAGAGATAGGGGAGGAGAGAGAGAGAGGGAGGGAGAGGGGTGGAGGAGAGAGAGGTAGCAAAGTGGAGAGGGAGAAGG
>OZ022595.1:802500-932500 GCA_963669155.1 Arbacia lixula
CATACACATGCATACATACAGCCACAATAAAATGGCCACAAACACACATGTACATTTTGCCATGAGTGATTTGATTGGTAATTAATGGCACAGGGGTAGGCCTATGGCAGTGTTTGGTTTTCCCCTTAGAGAATGGAGCCTCTGGGCACTGGCTAGAATTAGTCTTGCAGGCAACAGACTCGGTCATGACTCAGTCTTAAAATGTGTATTCTAGTGTGATCAGACCACAGCCTGACTTTCCAGCAGTGTCCTGATAGAAGGCATACGTATACTACAGCTCAAAGGAATTGGCATAGGGAAAGGGAAAGGGAAGAAAGTGACGGAGCCGCAGTTTTGAATCGTGGTATATTTTGTCCAGTTCAGCATGAAACATGATGCTTTTTAGGTTAATGCATTGTGTTTTATGCTGAACTGGACAAAGTATACCGCGGTTTAAAACTGCAGCTTCTTCCCTTTCTTCCCTTTCTGTTTCCCTATGCCAATTCCTTTGAGCTGTAATGTATGTATGTATGTTGTAAAAAGTAGGCAACCTTTTCAGAACAGAGGGAGAGGGGGAGAGAGAGAAATCTGCCTCTTTGAAAAGTAAGGGTCAGTTTAATTCTCTTTAGGACAGTGCACTGAAAAGTGTTTTTTCCTTGTCTAGCCAGAATCCTGGAATCTTGTTTGCCTTGACCTCCCATTCTTGACTGCCAGGTGACTCCACACTAGAGTGTATTCAATTCATTGGACAGAGGGAGGGCATGTTTACATCAGTGTTTATATCATAAACATATAATGATAGGCTTGGATTTTGATGAACGTTTGTACATGTACATGTAATCACAAACCAACATTTAATTGCGCATCATAGTAAATGCTTCTTGAAAGTGCCAAATAATAATTCATCAAAAGGAATAATGTAAATGTTAAATTTATTTGCATTTTCAATCCTGTGCCATCCCAAATGCTTTCAAACATAAACCTACGTGTGCAAGTACCTCCAACTTGTGCGACCAAACTGATTTTTACCATGCATTGCAATAGCCCCCTCATTGGCACCAAGCAGACAGCTTTTCGATTGCATGGAACGTGAGCATCCCATGATGTAGACGAGCTGGATGGTAAGAGAAGAAGTCGGAGCCCTACGTGCAGACAGACCAACAGGAACAGACCAAATTATCCCCGGATATTACTGTCTGAAAACCAGACAGGCCATTCCACTCCCAAGGAGAGCTTAAAGGATCAGCAAATTCAAGTGACCTGTCTTCATATCAAATTCTGACAGTTCAGCTCATTTCAGTTCAGTTTATTTTCTCAATATATAAAATACATACAGATCGATAACAACACAAAAGTACATTTTGTTTAGAATAAAAAGTGCATGTGCAAAATTATTAATATGTGAGGGGTAACAAACATTAAAGGTATCAAGACCTTATCATGTGGTTTCCTGATGTACAGTGTACTGTTTCATATCCATTCTCAGATTATTAATCAGGGCAGTGTGTGTGACATGCATACATGTATATTGTAGCATAGGAAATATTTTGATGTGAATTGTAAATGAACTTCATTATTCAAAGTTGAAACATTCTGTAAACAGCAGAGTTTATACTGGTGATGATACTGGCTGTTCAACATTGTAAGATATTAGAAGACATAAAATAAACTCACTATTTGTTAAAAGTCATAACAAACTAGAATAGAGATATACATGTACTGTACATGCACAATACATATGAATTGAACAAAAATACAATGGCAAACTAGCCAAGAAGGTAAAAGTAAAAAAGTGGAAGTGAGGAAACTGTTTTTAATGATGTTTGTTTAGGCATACTGACACAAGAGGTACATTGACAGGTATAAATTGTACATGTCATGTAGCATATTTTTTTTTTAACAGAATAGGTAAGCAATTTCATTCCCCAGTACATCAGATCAGTAAACACACTTTTAAAACAGTAATTCCTGCATTATGGACTGTAGAATTCATATCACAGTGAATGTGGCAAGGGTGAAATATTTTGGTTGAATGTGAAATATTTGGTGAAATGAAAGGGGTTTGTTATTATGAGCAATGGTCATGGCAGAATTCTTCCACCGTCACCAGGGCACCGTCACCAGGGCCCCGTAACATACACATTTGCGATCAATTGCAAATTTGAAAGACCAACTCTGATTGGTTACTGGTCAGTCTTTTGAACAAACAGCGCATGCAACAATGCTGTTGATTGGCCAATGGCATTTTTCATTATGATATTTGAGATGATTCCTGCATGTTTTTTTTTTTTTTAATCTTGTTATGTCTATGGGAATTTGGGGGGCTCTTTTAACATTTTCCAGGGCTCTTTTAAGCATTTTGGGGGCAAAATCGCCTTGAGCCCCCAAGTATTTTTTCCCGGTACAACTGGATGTACCATGTACATGTAGTATACTTCACTGCATTCCAATTAGAATTCAGTTTCAATAAGGGTTTATTTGCAGGACTTTTTAGCAGCCATTGCTGCATACAAAGTCATCTTTATGATTTACATGTAGGTTTAAAACATGAAAATGGCAGCAATTATGCACTGTAAATAGATAGAGTAGTGATTTGAGAATGTTAAAAGCATAACGGTACATGAAAAGTGACATCTTGCAGTAAATTACATGAATGTTACGCTCATTACAAACAAATATAAAATTACATAATTCAAGTAAATTTCCAAGAGCAGAACTTGTGTCTGGATCAACCTGCTATACTGTATGTACCACTACATGTACATACAGGAAAAACATTTTGAGTAGCACTGTCAATAAGTTTGCCCATTGAATATGTGTCTGAAGTGGCCATCTCAGTGCCTGTCTCAAGCTTGTCGGAGACATGTACACAACAGCTCAAAGGAATTGGTATATACGGAAAGGGAAAGGGAAGAAAGCGAAGGAGCCGCAGTTTTAAACTGTGGTATATTTTGTCCAGTTTAGCATGAAACACAATGCTTTAGCCTAAAAAGCATCATGTTTCATGCTGAACTGGACAAAATATACTGCGGTTTAAAACTGTGGCTCCTTCCCTTTCTTCCCTTTCCCTTTCCCTTTTCCTATATGCCAATTCCTTTGAGCTGTAGTGTACATGTAAAGTGTACATGAATGAATGAAGAAATTGTTAAATTTTCCACAATAATCATATGTGGAAATTTGCCTTCCACCATCATTGTGCAGTGTAGTATTGGTGAACATTGTAGATTGACATTGATATGTGTAAACATACTCGTAAAATATAGACAGTATTCTGTAAGGCAACATTAAACGGTATATCATAGAATAATCATTATTACTGCTACAGACTGCTCCTAGCTGGCTGTCTGTACACTAAATGCAAACTCCTACTTACATGTAGGAATCTTTCTCACATGAAATACAAGGTCTTTAGAGGCTAAGCTCTGGCATATTGACTAAAAGCCTGTAATGATTACACTCTTTCCTGTTTTAGTATTTTTTAGTATTTAGTATTTGTAGTTGAGGTTTTCTTCGAACCTATCTTCAGCTGTTGATGTTTTATCATGTCATATTGCCACATGTACATTGTATGCTCTTACATACCTGGTATAAGATCCTTGAGAAAGTAAATTACATCACTACACCTGCATTACTTTAAAACATTGACATAACAAACTTTCCATGTGCTTCTTCATCAGGCATTGTTCAACCATTGTTGGATGAAGCCCTCCTCAATCAGTTTTCATTTGCTTCTATTTGCTGTCATTCAGTTTCCATGTTGCTAAGTTTACATGTATGTATGATGATATGTTTTTCTCTCCATCATGTGCTTGTGGCATGTTAATGTTGTTGACACTTGAACCACGAGGGAAGTTTTTCTTGCCACAACCCACTTAAAGAGTGTGTTGACCTTTAATCCAGACAGAGTGGAGGTCGCCAGACGGGGTCATGTACATGTTGACGGTTCATCCTCTTCCTTTTCAAACATGGGCATCAATTTGCACCAAAAGCCTGGAAGGAAATCTAATATTGAGAGGAAACGCAGTGACTCAAATATCCTGTGGCTTTCAGACTGTTTCACCGTTGGTTTGTGTACATGTTGCTGTATGCGCAGTACGTGTCATCACGTACCGAACAAGCATTACTTCTTGCGCTGCAGAACTAGTTTCACTTCACTTCTGGTCTTCATTTTGGCTCTGCCACTGCTCTAGGTTACTGTGTATGCAATGTTCGCAGATTTGCCACGTAGTACTGACTTCACTGTCATTAATCTGCAACGTTTTTGTGATAACTTCCTCTAGAAGTTCTATCCCATGTTTTCACCTTGCAAGGAGGTACACACTGCTGTAGAGGATTGCTAAAGTGGAACAACATTGTCTGTGTTTCTTTTGGATTGGATATTACAGTTTCTCTTGATCACCAGTCTATGCATATCCTGCAGGACAGCGCTATAATGTACATGACCTAATGTACATGTTGTTTGCTGTACTGAAAGTCTATGTATGTAGATGCTGTTTGTTCTGAAAGTCTACCTACGGTTTGTGAATGTTTGATGCTGATCAGGATTGAAGTCCTTTCAACTTGTTCACCAAGCAAGGATGTTTCTAATAATTGTTTAGGAAGTATAGTACCCATTACTGAAAAAAATAATAACAGTCACAGTGTTGCTGAAGGTCCTCGTGTACGTTTAACATTGGAATATTTCTGACAGATTTTGTGTTTCTGAATGGATCAATGCACAGGAAGTTCATTGTATTGTGGCAGTGATTTGGGACGTGATCTGTTGATACCTTTGTACATGTCTGTACATGTACATGTATGTTGAACATTAGGAGGAGGCTACATAGCTTGTTTGAAAGTTGCCATCTTGGACATCAGTCAGTGAAGAACTAATGTCCATCCACTTCTCAACTTCTGGATACTTGTTGTTAAACGAGTGTGCTAAATACATGTACTTGTGTAATAGTACATTCCACTTGTAAATCTTTGATTTGTGTGGTGAACTATTAACTGTTGTTACCATGGAGTTCACAACCCAATCTGGTCGGGATCTCCTCTTGTATCATAGAGAAAAGACTTACAATGACTCTCTACTCTCCACCTCCACCTTGCCTACCATCCTAGACCGGTGCAAGCAGGTGCCCCAGCGTGGCAACTGTAACATGCATGAGAAGCGCTACTTCTACAACGCCACCAGCCACGCCTGCCAGATCTTCTACTACGGGGGCTGTGATGGCAATGAGAACAAGTTCCTTGACGAGGAGTCCTGCATGGATGCTTGCAAGGGTAAGGTCTTCTTTCAGGTGCATGCTGCTAATAGGTTTTCAATTATTGTAACTTACCATCAATGGTAACAACCATGGCGACATGTGCAATAGTGAGAGCTCATTGGCTGTTATTATGGTAGTGTAAGAGTGTATATGTGTTGTTTGTAGTCGTGGCTGGTATATACACCCTTACTCTTCTCAAATGAGGAAGAAAATAGTAGAAGTAGACACGCTCTTGTCCAGTAGTCAATAGAGAATTTATTATTGACATATCTCCAGTTCAGGTTGTACATGGAAGATATATACAGTATATTATATATGACTCCGGATACAAAGTTGACATGTGCAAAGACTGAAATGTACAGAGGTATAAACTCGGAGGTAGCAACTCAGTGGTAGAAAACTCAATGGTAGAAAACTCAGTGGTAGAAAACTCAATGGTAGAAAACTCAGTGGTAGAAAACTCAATGGTACTCCCAGCAGACGGTCCTATATTAAACCCTTAAAGACAGCCAGTCCCTTTTTCAGATCACCACAAAACCATCGAAATATTGGCAAAACATATAAAGAAGTGTTAGCAAGCTCTATATTCACAATTTGAAACTGATACGTAGTGTAAAATTCAAATAATGCACGTAAATAACGTCTGAGTAATAGTCTTTACCTCAGGCTCTTAGCAGTTTATGTTGAAATATCTGCTTTATTGATTAATCTGTTTATTAAATTATAAAACGCATTATGAAAAAAATTGTTCTTTGGAAGGAATCATCTCCAAAGTTTGGTAGTTACTCATAAAATTAGGATTTCACACACGCATAATAACCACATAGATACTGTAACAAAGACTAATACTTTTTTCGTAGTACGAAAAAAGTCGGTTTGAAATTCAACGGCTGATTGTTTTTACATATACAGAAAGCTTCAACATGCTATATGCTTAGAAATGGTCTGGGATCACACTTTCTTCAATTTACGATCGTGATAGACGATTTCAAATTTTAAGCTTGCAAAAGGGACGGACAATCTTTAAGAGGGAGGACTAGGGAGACCTAGCTAAAGTCGTCTTCACGCCAAGAGGCAGAGAAGAGAAGAATCAATTCAGATTCCAACTCTTGGAGTTTTCATCTAAAGGAGGCAGAATTAAAGATGGATGTTTTGTAAACTGGGGCAGGAAGCAATACAACCCAACGGAGGGAGAACTGATAAGGGGACCATACTGGCTACTTTTATTGCAAACATATCCACCCATGCAGGAGGGAGTTTGGGTTTCAGCCCCCAATTTGTGTAAACAACTAGTAGGTTGTTTTTATTAATACAGGGAAACCCCGTTATAACGAGGGGATCGGGACCCACACTTTTTCCTCGCTATAGCCGATTGCTCGCTATACCAGTACGTGATCAATACGTACAGAAAAAATGCACATATAGGACTACACAAATAATAACATATTTACCGTTAGTACTGTAATCTTTTAATGGCTATGCAAGCATTCTAAATTGAATTCACTAGCTAACAATTCACTAAAATATCTGACAGCACTGTTGGAAACGTAAATAAATGATATTTCCAACGCCTCCGTTTACCGACAAATGAAGCAGAGGGGAGGCTCATTTACCCGGCCGTGCCTGCTGGCATGACCGCGTGTAAGCAATGAATGATCATTGAACGCAATCTCCAGGCACGGCCGGTCGTACACACGCGCGGTGTCGCATGTGTGTAGAGGCGCCATGTGCGTGCGTGACTTCACGGGGGCATGCAGTACCCAGAGCTAACTGTATAGAGATACGGCTCTGGCAGAGACAGTACCGCACGCACGTAATGTGGACATGTATGCATACATGGCTGTGTGTGTGTGTGTGGATTCTTGCACGGTGTGTGTGATCAGTGTTTAACGGCGCAAAGAAAATTGCTTGACTATGTGCTGTTGTTGCATTTCCCTCGCTGCGCGGCGTGGCTGTAAAGGAGTGCTCGTAATAACGGGGTTGATTTCTTTTCTTTTTCCTTATTCTTGGGCTGGGAATTTACCTCGTTATAGCAGAAATTTCGCTATAGCCGATCTCGTTATATGAAAACAGAATACACGGAGGTCTATGGAAGAAAAATCGGGCCCCAAGAAATGTCCTCGTAATAACAGGGTTCTCGCTATACCCGTGCTCGTTATAACGGGGTTTCCCTGTATCTGGGACAGAGGAAGTTATTTTGATAGGCAGCATGGTCTGTGAATTCTCAAGAAACTTTTGAAACTGTTAAATATAACTGGAGGTTGACAACTGTAACTATTATATATAAAAATGTATGACATTAATATGGATAAATGGTGTTACATTCGACCATTCTTTCTAGAAGAAACGTCCTCGTTTCAAAACAGAAACAGAGAAAGGGAAGTTAATGGGGGAAAATCAAATGGTACAAGCGGAATGGTTTCAAACACTAAAAGTGGAATACTGAGAAATGCGGAACACTGAGAGATTGTGCAGAGACGGAAAAAGTGAGCAGGCAAATTTGATACCTAACCAAATACCTGGGTAGAAGCCCTAAGCTATGTACAAAGTATATAGTAAAACACGGAAATACAAAAGCATTACGAAGGAAATAGAACTGGAAAGAAATAGAAGGAAAGTAAAGCACATAGGAAAGTTCATCCAATAAGCATACGAACTAAGGTCAAGCCTTAACATGATTTGACAAACTGACCATGAATACGACTAAGAAAAAAATAAAAATGAGACGTGAAAATGTGGACCCAAGTAAGAGAGAATATGTATCACATGAATATCATGCATCAAAAGATTGTAACGACACTGCATGAGAGATGTTGGTAACAAGTGAAACAAGTGAACTAAATCAAAACAAAATAAGTACATGAGAATATGCACATATTTCCGACAAACACAATGAACATTAGGAAGATGTAAAAACATTAAAATGCACCAGAATATGGCAGAAAAACTTAAACAGCTCAACTTCTGCATAAAAAACATAAACTCGAGAAACACCTAAAAAACAGAATGTTATTGTCTGGTTACTAAAATTTGGCACATGATGCATGTTCCGCGAAAAAGAAATTATGAATAAGCCTCAAACAAAATAAGCCGAAAAACACAAATTAAATCCCAGTGCATTCTCGCACTATGAGGAAGGAGATTCATGAAAACTGTAAACATTAGATTGTTAAACCAAAATGATTGAGGAATAAAAATCACAAGCAAAATAAATGAATAAAGGCGTAACAGAGTAAAGTAATATTGTCTTTCAACAAATGGGCAACAAGTAATACATACAAAACTATACGATATAAAGCAAAAATGAAACATGGAAACAAGACTTATATAATATCGAATTGCCATCAACTCGATCACTCAATCCAGAAATCTACATAATGCAAGTTAACATAAAAAAAAAAAACATAGCAAAAACTTAGAGCAACAATACTATCTTATACTGATCTTCAAATGTGATCAGGTGGGATGTGAAGAAATGGGGTCGCCATAGAAAGCAGGGGGGCGTACCAGGCGACCGCTCAGCGTACGTGTGGGGTCACGGATGTGGGCGTGGTCATCATGGTAGGGCGGGATGAGTGTCGGGGTCGAGAAAGATGGACCAGTGACAGAAGCGAGAATAGGAGAGAAATAGGAATGATGTGGGAAATGCAGAGAAGTGAAGGGAGGTGACGGTGGGGGAGAAGAAGGGGGTGTGAGCAGATCCGAAGAAGTACAAGAGTCAGAGTCAGAATCAGAGTCAGAGTTAGAGGCGGGATGAAATGTAGGAGGCGGCTCGTACACAGGGTAGATCGCCTGAAAGTGATGGGAGACAAGTGGATCGAGAACAGGTGTGTGCGGTGGAGAAGGGGAAGGGGAAGCATCAGTATGGAAGGGGGTGGGGATATGGGATGGAGGGGCAGGGCGGCGGTGAGCTCGGCAGTGCTCACACTGTGCAGAGAAACGAGTGATATCTCTCTCCATTCCATGCCAGAAACACACAGAATTGGCAGTCTGAATGGCCCAAACTAGGGCGTGGTCGGGGTGTGGGGAGGAGTCGTGTAGGAGAGACACAACGTCAGTGACGAGGGCAGAGGGGATAACGATTTGTTCAGTGGATGGGCCGTTAAATTGATGTCGCACTAAACAAAGGAGGCCGTCCACAATTTTTAAGCTGTTTTTCATTCGATAGAATTTCTTCAGGGAGGGGTTGCCGATGGGTAGGGCGAATTTGGAGGGAAACTTCCCAGAGCGGATCCAAAAACTACTTCGCTCAGGACAGGGTCAAGAAACTGTGCATGATGTAAACGGTGGCCAAACCACATGAGGGAGGAACACAAAATAGACGGAGAGAAAGGAGGAGTAGCTGGAAGAAACGGAGAAGGGGAATAGGGTGGTATGGGGTGGTTGGGAGGAAGGGGTGGTTCATACTGCAATGTAGAATCCCTAGTGTCCGGCATCGAAGGTGGGATGTCGACCTTCGTAACAAACGAACGAGTAAAAGGGGGACGACGAGGAGGAGGAGAGGATGGAGGAGTAGGATTGAAAGAAGGTACGTGATCAGTCTGCACTGAGACATGAGCAATTGAACGGGGAGAGCAGCAGTCAAGGGAGGGGCGATGGATTGGTGGAGAGGGGGAACGGCGGTTGCCACGGTACTCGGAGAGTGGGATAACACTTCGACCAGGACTACGGTCACGAAAATGTGGAAGGCGATGGTCATGATGGCGGGAATGGCGGGAATGGTCATAGTCATGTGAGTAGTCCGAGTGTCGGTCGTCATAGTACTGAGTCGGGGAGGGGGAACATTCACGTACCTGGTATCTTGAAGAACGAGAGTGGTCATGATCATGATAATAGCGAGGGTAAGAATTAGATGGGGAGTGAGGACGGGTATATGAGTCATGACGATGGTAGTATTCTTCTGTGCGGTGATACATATTGAATGAACAATCGTGCAGGATAGAAACGTAGAACAAGTAATCCAAAAATAAAAGTGTGATCCACAAAACAGATGAAAAATGCACATGAAATATGAACAACAAAAATACGTCCAGTGTGTTCGATAGTAGAGATCCAAAATAGATGAAGTCCGAGTTTGTGCAGACGGGAAGAAGAAGAAGGAGATCCTCGGACAGTTACATCGATGAAAAGTGAAGAGGCGAAGCACGGATGGAAGCAGCACGGACAGGATACACGGTCGGAACGACGGGCAGGAACGCGATCACGGACAACGGACAGGGGCAGGAACAGGTGCAGGATACACGACGATGGGGCTTGAAGATTCAGGCGACATCGACTGCGATGACGGCGGACGAAGAGGATGATGAACTGAAGCTGGACCGATGAGGCAGCACTTCACAATCAGGAGGACAGGAACGCCAGGAGGATAAAGAGTACACAGGAGTAGAAGCAAAGGCGATGAGACGAAACGGTGACACACACCGCCAGAACGATGAAAAGGAAATAGGCTCGAACAAAGTTGTAGAACGGCCGAATTGTAGAAAGATGACGAGTTTGGTGAATGGAGCAGTACATGTACACGAGCGGTGACGATGACTCCAGTTACCCGCTGCCACCAGCTGTAAGAGTAGGAACGACGGCTCCGCTTCACCGCTGCCACCAGCTGTAAGAGTACTGCACGATCCGGAACAAATGTGATTATGAAGAACTGGCGAAGTATATACAGGTGATCAGATGACGGGCGAAGACAGTGAGATGACTTTGAAAGTAGACTACTACAAGCGGCGAAGATGGCTCTGCAGTTTACCGCTGCCACCAGCTGTAAGAGTGTATATGTGTTGTTTGTAGTCGTGGCTGGTATATACACCCTTACTCTTCTCAAATGAGGAAGAAAATAGTAGAAGTAGACACGCTCTTGTCCAGTAGTCAATAGAGAATTTATTATTGACGTATCTCCATTCTCCAGTTCAGGTTGTACATGGAAGATATATACAGTATATTATATATGACTCCGGATACAAAGTTGACATGTGCAAAGACTGAAATGTACAGAGGTATAAACTCAGAGGTAGCAACTCAGTGGTAGAAAACTCAATGGTAGAAAACTCAGTGGTAGAAAACTCAATGGTAGAAAACTCAGTGGTAGAAAACTCAATGGTAGAAAACTCAGTGGTAGAAAACTCAATGGTAGAAAACTCAGTGGTAGAAAACTCAATGGTAGAAAACTCAGTGGTAGAAAACTCAATGGTACTCCCAGCAGACGGTCCTATATTAAACCCTTAAGAGGGAGGACTAGGGAGACCTAGCTAAAGTCGTCTTCACGCCAAGAGGCAGAGAAGAGAAGAATCAATTCAGATTCCAACTCTTGGAGTTTTCATCTAAAGGAGGCAGAATTAAAGATGGATGTTTTCTAAACTGGGGCAGGAAGCAATACAACCCAACGGAGGGAGAACTGATAAGGGGACCATACTGGCTACTTTTATTGTAAACATATCCACCCATGCAGGAGGGAGTTTGGGTTTCAGCCCCCAATTTGTGTGAACAACTAGTAGGTTGTTTTTATTAATATCTGGGACAGAGGAAGTTATTTTGATAGGCAGCATGGTCTGTGAATTCTCAAGAAACTTTTGAAACTGTTAAATATAACTGGAGGTTGACAACTGTAACTATTATATATAAAAATGTATGACATTAATATGGATAAATGGTGTTACAGTAGTTACCATTGTTGGTAAGTTACAATAATTGAAACTTATGAAACAGGATTTTATATTTCATGTATTATTGGTAGGGAATCATTCTCCTGGGCCCTGTTGCATAAAACTTACCATTGATGGTAACTTTGCTACCGTTGGCAATTTTTATGGAAACCTTGAATTTCATTGGCTTTCAGGCAATGTTACCATGGTAGTTACAGTTGATTTACAGTTGGGTTACCATTAATGGTAAGTTTTATGCAATGGGGCCCTGGTGTAGTAGTGCAATAAGCCGTTTTCAGAATGCATTCATAACTCTCCATAACTGCATAGTCATTTGTTATGACATTCACCTGTATCTACTAATTAAATTTCGATTGGGGGAACACAATCTGAATCTATCAGTTGTTGCCACTTGGGCAAACCTCGAACAAGCTTTGGGGTTACCATTAGTAACATATTGTTAGAAAGACGAGCATAAAATTTGCATACACTGTACACAACGAAAACAGTCTTGTTTGCTACACATAATGGGTAGATTGCTAGAGAAAGTCAGAGATACATACATGTACATATTTGCATGTTGCAGTCATTGGTAATTGGTTGGCACACTAATTTCTCAGAAATTTGAGTCCGGTGATTGGAATTGCTTATCAAATTTTACAACCTGAATTATTCCCTGGTTGGGAAGCACTCAGGAAATTACAAGAATTAGAAATACTCTAGCAGCAAACAAAGAGAAGCAGATCTGCCCATGTCACGTTGCAGTAAGTTTTTATGAAAATTATTTGACCCTTTTGAAAACTATTAACACAATTGCAACAAGTGAAATCAAGCTGAAGTTTTAACATCCTGCAAACCTCATGATTTTGTCTGGAACATAAAAAGTTTCTGTTTGTATGGACGATTTACTGTAAGTTGTGCTTTCCTTTTAAAGGCTGGGAGCCCTTTTGTAGGTCAACAAATGTTAATGGTGTAAACACTGGAAAATGGACGAAAATGCTGTATACAAACTTCCCTCGCAAATATTATCACTGGAAACTGAAGAAATTAGAGAGATTGTTAGATTTCAATATTTTGGACAGATTGCGAAAAGCCTACTGTTTCCTGTAGCGTAGAGACTGGAGACTGCTGTCTGTATCGCAGTGCATTCATTGGTGTGAGCAATACCTGCTGATTGAGGCATCATGCACTGACAGTGGCAATAAACAAATAGATGGTAACTACAAAACAGGTTCATTCATACATGTATGTAAAAAGGATTTTTTTTTTTTGAAAATGTTCATGAAGCTATGACTGTGTCGAGGTACTATGATCTGTGTAGGTCGAATTGATTTGCCTCTCGTAATTTAAATTTAATCGTGGTGCTGCTGTCCCAACTTTCCATTTGGTATAAGGATAGAACTTCACTTAATGACTGCGGGGACAGCAGCAACACAGCGCCTAGAAACATAGTATTAGGCGCGTTATAAATGTGCTCTATTATTATTATTATTAGGTACTAGTCTGTACATGTAGTTTTATAATGCCTGTATGTATGTATGTACCACCAGACACAAAGAGTCGGTCAGGCCGTAACCTCATTAGCCTAGGTACTAGGCTGTGAGGTGTATGGACCCAACCCAGTATGATAACAACTATGTCTGGTAACACAGACTAGGTACTAGGCTGTGAGGTGTATGGACACAACCCAGTCTGTTAACAACTATGTCTGGTCACACAGACTACATGTATGCCCCAATCCCACCCTCACTAGGTACTAGGCTGTGAGGTGTATGGACACAACCCAGTCTGTTAACAACTATATCTGGTAACACAGACTATGCCCCAATCCCACCCTCACTAGGTACTAGGCTGTGAGGTGTATGGACACAACCCATTCTGTTAACAACTATATCTGGTAACACAGACTATGCCCAAATCCCATCCTCGCTCCTAAGAGAAGCCAGAGGAGCTACAGGTATGATGTCATTAGGGCATAGTCTGTGTTACCAAACATAGTTGTTAACACACTGGGTTGTGTCCATGCACCTCACAGCCTAGTACCTCAGCTATGACAGTGAGATGTCATGTATTTGGCTACACTGTTACACTATACTGTTGATTCCTGCCTAGACTTTTGCAAATGGGACACCCTGTCTGTCGGCCCAGACAGATAGGCTTGAGCACACAGCAGGGATTATCTTAGCCCAATAGACAGAGTCTGCCTTAGAGAAGGTGACCTTCAGAACAATTACATGGTCAAGTGTAATGTGCACTGCTGCCCTAGGGGTCATTGTTGTGCAACACCCAGCTGGGGAAGTCCTCTGCACTTCTGTATAATGAGGTCATTGACCTTTGTCTGACCAATCAGCTGTCTGGACTCATGAATGATTGTTTCTTGATAGACCATTGTGTGACTATTAGAGGGACTCATGTATAATAATGGCGTGGTTGTGTCCTGAAAGGCGTAGCTTGTAAAGGTATTGCATGGTGGTCATGGCTTTGAAGAGTGGTTCACTGGCTGGCTGATATCTCAAGCTAGCCTACATTAGCCTGGATTTCAGGCTGTCAGGCATTTTTTATCCAAACAGTATTTAATAAACATATCTGGCTGCAGTAGAAGGTAATACAAAGGTACTATATATATTGCTAAATGCCCCAAATGGATTTATCTTGTGCAGAAATTTATATTCTTGATGCATCTTTTATTAGACTAATCATTCTCGATTTCTTCTGACAAGGAGAGAGTGATACAGTGACTTGTCTTAATAATCTTAAAGTACTAAACAATTTGAAGTATTTGTCAGTTGAGATAATTAATGTGTAACATTCTGGAAACCAGGCTACAGATAGCCAAGACTGCTGCATGCAATCTGCACTATTGCATCTGACTTGTGTTATAGGCTTAAACCATTGTCAGTCACTCAATGCGTCTGAGAAGGTGAACTAACACATGTATCGATATAGCCATACATGTATATGCAAATGAATGGGAGCCATATTCATGAAACCTTACTAGCCTAGTTGGTGGCTAAAAATACACGTAGCTTAATGCACTTTAGTAACCTAACAGGCTTAGTAAGGTGTCATGAATATGTCCCCAGGCCTCGATTGGGATATCACTGGCTAGTCAAGCACTTTATGTTACCAGACAAACAGATGAAGCAGATGAAGCATCAGTTATCTCATTCAGGATGAAGGCCGATTCAAGCCCAGCCCGGTGCATGTACCCTTGGACAAGGTGTATTGCTCATGTTGTCCCTCTCAACTCAGGTGTAGAAGATGGGTACCTGGCAGGAATATAGTATTCCTATGAACATGGTCTTTTGTTACGCAGACAAAATTTGAAAGGGACCCTTCCAAATGTTTTCTGCGTATTAAACAAAAGGCCATGTTCATAGAGAAACCAGGGTAAAAATCAAGAGCTTTGGGTAGTACTGCTGCGTACCAGGAAAGCACTAAATAAAAGCCGATGATGATGATGAGTATTGCTATTATAAAAACTTATTATGACCAATCTCCTACCGCGTCTGGATCTGGATCATCAATTACATAAAAGCTGATGATGATAATATTATTATAATTATTATTAGTGTTATTATTATTGCAATTTTTGTTACTATTATTATTATTATTATCCATGTTACTATTATTATTATTATTTTGCTATTATTTTTATTGTTATTATTTTTATTATTACCATTGTTGTTATCGTTATTCATTTATTCATTTTAATTTCAATTAAAAAAATACATGTATATACAAATTATATTTCAAGGTACATGTATACATGGTATGAGGCAAAATGAAAATAGGAAACTGCAAGTAAAGCCAAATGGCCTTGTGGAGGCGTAGTTCCCAGAACATTGTTACCAGTTTTTGCCTATACACACAAGAAAAAAGCAACAAGAAAAACAAAAAACATATAAAATGACAAATTGACAGAATATGTGTTTGAATATAATATTTTGTGTAACACAGAATGAATATTTCGGTTTGCGTCAGTGATATTTAGATATAAGATGCTGCTTTAGATTTGTTTTAAGATCAGGTTAATGACTTGCATGAAGAAATTTCAGGAGGGGTCGAGTTCCAAATAACTGGAAAGTTGTTTCTTACCGATTTCAAGAAAATATTTGTTTTTACTGGCAAAAGATGGAATGAGTCGTGCCTACGAGAATTACAGTTATGGACATCATTATTCAAAATGATATTTTACAAAAAATATCATTATTATTTTTATTTATTTATTTATTTCACAAACATGTGCATAAAATACATGCTACATACAAAAGATAAACATATACATACACAAATTTAATATATTATACACAAAGACAAAACATACCATACAGGCTTTGCCACCTCAACTACCCCACTTCCCCCTATTCAAAAATGAGTTGTCCACCCCTACTACGAAACAGCATCTCAAACTTCCAGCCCCCATTTCACATGTATCCAACTTAACCCACATGCTATCCAACTAATCCCCCCTCCCCTCCCAGTTGATCAAGAACCTTCAGAGTCCTCCAACCAGCCCAGGCAAGACAGAGAGACAAAGAAAAAAAAATGCATGTACATGAAGATACATACATATCAAAAGCAAAGAGGTCAACCTGGCCCAGAAAGCACGTGGGGACAAAAAACAAATAATCAACGTTGGTGAAGGTGATGGGATGAACTATCACTTCCGAGGCGATCTGGATGTAGCTATCTTTCCGAAGCGCAGCTGAGGAAAGATAGCGTATACATTCAGACCGCCGAGGAAGTGATAGTTCGTCTCATTGCCTGAAACCAAAAGTTGATTATTTTATTTATATTCCACATCTGAAACCAACTATCTATACCAAAAATGACAATTTGACGTACAAAAGTAATGTTTACTTCTCTACCTAACACCGAGCCGCTGCCATGGGGAACACGCGTTAGGATGCGCATTAATTAGGACGCGCGTTTAATTAGGACGCGCATTATGACGCGCGTTTGGACGTGTTAGTGGGAGCTGATAGTCCGAGTGTAACGCACTTTTATTTCGCGCGTACTCAAAATATTAATCACGCATTAGGACTGTGAGGAGCGAAGAGATCAGCGAAACCAAAAAGTACTATCACCTAGAGTGTAACGAACTTTTTTTTCTCAGGTGATCTGATAGGAAAAATTATATTCCACATCCTAAGAATGTTGCTATATGATTGGTCAAGAGTTGATCACGTGATGAGGCGTAGTTTTTCCTATCAGATCACCTGAGAATAAAAGTTCGTTACACTCTAGGTGATAGTACTTTTTGGTTTCGCTGATCTCTTCACTCCTCACCGTCCTAATGCGTGATTAATATTTTGAGTACGCGCGAAATAAAAGTGCGTTACACTCGGACTATCACTTGACATCTAACGCGTCTTAACGCACGTCCTAACGCGCGTCCTAATACGCGTCCTAATACGCGTCCTAATGCGCGTCCTAACGCGTGTTCCCCATGGCAGCGGCTCGGGGTTATGGGGATAAGTAAACATTAACTTTTTCCGTCAAATTGTCATTTTTGGTTTCAGATGTGGAATATAAAGCAAATAATCAACTTTTGGTTTCAGGCAATGAGACGAGCTATCACTTCCTCGGCGATCTGAATGTATACGCTATCTTTCCTCAGCTGCGCTTCGGAAAGATAGCTACATCCAGATCGCCTCGGAAGTGATAGTTCGTCCCATCACCCTCACCAACGCTGATTATTTGCTTACTACGCCTCATCACGTGATCAACTCTTGACCAATCATATGGCAACATTCTTGGTATGTGGAATATAATAAAAACTATTATTTTGACCAATGCAGATTATTCTGAGGTAGAGAAGAGTGGAATCAGCATTGCTGGGGTTGCGGCTCTCGTTGCTGGCCCAATCTGCCTGATCTGTATCGCAATCACCATCTACCTGCTGCTGCGTCGCAGCCCTGGTTGCCGTGACGACAGTCATGGACCCACGATGGATCCTGGATCCAAGGATAAGCTTATCACCTCGTCCCAGCTGAGCGAGATGGTGGATCCCACTACGTCTGGATCAGGATCAGGTAAAGAGTCTGAGGATTAGACTAGTCAGAAGGGTGATCTTGCACCTAATGAAATAATCTGCAATTTTTCATATATTTTTTTTTCAATTCATTGATTTTTGGAGGGGGGGGGGGGGTTGTTGATTAAGCAGAAGATGTCCTTTCCAATGGAGTACTTTTTATCAACTATGTGGTGACCTTTGAGGATGACCCATTCATTTTTAAAAAAATCTTTTTGCAATATTGCAAATTGAACAGTTGTTGGTGATAGTGTGAATAGTCCTTTCCCTTTGCTTATGTGACATCTTGACCTGTGTAGTCTAAAAATGGCTCTAAGGCAAAGTGATTACACTCCTTGTCAGGAGCAGTGTCGTGCTAGTCTGGAGAAGCAGACATGGTTGAGATACTACCTCAAAATGCTAAAAAAGGTCTGTAGATCAGACTATAACATGCTTTGCTGTGTCACTAACAGAGGCCTGTTGATGTTTATATATGGCCATACATATATAGTCTTGCTTCTCAGACTCATTGCATGGCTTACATGTAATCAAACATAGTTAATACTCATAGGTCAACTAACAAGGGTCTATGTCTGCAGACTACATGTAATCTCAGTGATGCTTATATAAAGACACTGCATCCTATAAATGCACTTTCATATCGCACCACATATAATACATGCAACATAAATACTGTGGTGCTGACTTTCTGTCTGCAGAAAGTGACCTAGAAATCAAGTTTTGGCCGATTTTCATCTTCACAAACTCACCCCTAGATTACTTTTTTGGACTTTAATCTGCAAAGTTGGCTTAGGGTTAAGGTCAGAGTTTAGGTTTAGGTTTTGGTTTAAAATTATGTTTCAGGTTAGAGTCAGGGATAGGTTAATGTATACGCCACATATTTTTCACGTATTGGGACTTCTGAACAATTTTGCAAGTGGTTACATTCACGATCATGGAGTACTAGTGCTAGTAGTACAAATGCGCGTGCACATTTGATTAATATTTTTGTGTGTTGTTAATTTCGCGAATAGCACCTGAATCCTGAAATTCGCGAAAAATAAAAACCCCGCGAAATATATGGTGTATACAGTTACCCTTTGAGTGCTAGACAAAATGGTACCCTGTGGGATTTCTGTGTACTTCTTGTGAACGAGTATTCAAAGAGTTGAGGGTTATATTGAAAAAAGTGTGTGGAATATGAAAGAGCTTTAGTGCCCCCTCACTGTAACGATATGCTGACGTTGTTCTTGAAGGGCTCCCTCTGCTGGTCCAGCGCACCATCGCCCGACAGATCGTCATCCAGGACTGTATCGGCAAGGGGCGGTACGGAGAGGTCTACAAGGGCAAGTGGCGCGGGGAGTCCGTGGCCGTGAAGATCTTCAGCTCTAGGGAGGAGCGGTCCTGGTTCCGGGAAGCCGAGATCTACCAGACGGTCATGCTCCGTCATGAGAACATCCTGGGCTTTATCGCAGCAGATAACAAGGGTAAGGCAGAGCGGCCAAGTCTACCTGATTTCAATTTAATCAAATTCATTTTTGGTTCATTAATAAAACCATACTGAATACGAAAGTCCAGAGACTTATATTATTAAGTTTACAGATGAAAGTATACAATAATTTCAAATAAGTAAATCATATATGTATACACTACAGGTATCAACTACGACAAAAAAACAAAACAAAACAAACTGTGATACTAGGTAAAGTAAAGTACATATTGCTACATCATCTCCATACAAGTCTTACATGAGGCTATGATTAAACATATTATGGATCTTCAGAGTTTGTCATTAGATTGTATGCATGTGATGGACATCTCCTTGATTTCTGATGAAATTTCTCCCAATCTTTCCAATTGTTGAATTTCAATATCGTTAACTCTACTAGGGATGAGTACAAGTTTGGGTTAGAATCCCTTCTGTGCAAGACCACATACTGCTCTATATGATATCTATGCCACCAGAAATTCCGTTGGGCCCCCTTCAAACTCTCGAATCGTTAGCCTAGAAATATTGTTATTTTTTATGCCTCCGCCACGAAGTGGCCGGAGGCATTATGTTTTCGGGTTGTCCGTCCGTCCGTCCGTCCGTCCGTCCGTCCCAAATCCGTTTAGGCAATATCTTTAGAACCGTAAAGCAGATTTGCTTCAAACTTGGTACATGTATGCATTGCATGAAACTAATGAAGTGTGTAAAATTTGGGTCAAATCTGATTGAGGTCAAAGGTCAAAGGTCAATGAACTTTGTAAAAATTGCCCCAAAATGACCTTTTCCACAATAAATCGAAATCCAAGGATGCAATTCTCATTAAACATGGTACAAAGATGGATCACAACTTGGGGATAGACTGGTGACATTTTTGAAAAAATTCCTGAAAGGTCAGAGGTCAAAGGTCAATGAAATTTGTGAACATTTGCCACAAATTAACCTTTTTCACAATAAATCCAAATCCAAGGATGCAATTCTTATTAAACATAGTACAAAGATAGATCACTACTTGGGGATAGACTGGTGATATTTTTGGTAAAATTTTTTGGTTCAGAGGTCAAAGGTCAATGAACTTTGCCAAAATTGGCTAGAAATTGCCCCAAACTTTCAATTTTTCACAATAAATCCAAATCCAATGGTTCAATTCCAACCAAACATAGTGAAACAATGGATCACTACTTTTGGGTAGACTGGTGACATTGTTGGTGAAATTGCTGGAAGGTCAGAGGTCAAAGGTCAATGAACTTTGCAAAATTGATATTTTTCACAATAAACCCAAATCCAAATCCAATGGCGCAATTCTAACCAAACATGATACAGAGATGTATCACCTCATGGAGGTAGACTGGTGAAAGTTTGGGTAAAACTCCTGAGAGTTCAAAGGTCAATGAACTTCACCCAAAATTGGCTAATTTTAAACAAACTTGATACAAGGATGGACTTAGACAGACTGGTTAGATTGGAAGTCAAAGAAGTAAAAGGTCAAAAGTCAATGAACATTGCCAAACTTGGCTGAACTTGAAAAAACAGAATGTGATATTTTCATTTCACATAGGAGCAATGGTACATTGCCCACCAAACATACACATTTTCTGAGAATAGCAAAGAGGCGGAGGCATATTTATCGACTGCGGGGCAGTCGAATTGCTCTAGTTTTAAATTGTGTAAAAAACCAGATGCAGGGTACAAAAGCATAAATATATTTTCAAATTGTTAGTGTCCAAAACAACATTTCATTATCCTTATTACCCATAAGAATGTGTATGATGTTTTCCTTCACGCTTTACGCAGACAATGGCACGTGGACCCAACTTATCCTCGTGAGTGACTACCACGAGAATGGCTCCCTCTTTGACTACTTAAACGCCCATGTGATTGACGTCCCAGGCATGCTGCGTATGGCCCTCTCCATAGCAACGGGATTGGCGCATCTTCACATGGAGATCATGGGCATGCAAGGTGGGACACCTGTTTGATATCATATGAAAAAAAAAAATTTTTAAATGGAGATTGAAATCCTACTATTGATTAAGAATATTAAATGTTTTTTTTTTTAATGGTGAGTGAAAATCTACAATTGATTAAGAATATTAAATGTTTTTTTGAATGGTGAGTAAAAATTTACAATTGATTTAGGAAATTGAATGTTTTTAAATGGAGAGTGAAAACCTATTGATTGAGGGGGGAAAAAGTTTTTGAATGCTAAGTGGAAATCTACAATTGATTTAGGGAAAACAAAGAGTTTGAAACTTTGGAGAATGAAAACCTGCAATTGATTTAATTTTTATTGAAAGCAGAGAGATCAGAGAAAGAGATTTCATACTGGAAACTTTGACAGCATTTTTTGTTCAAGTACGTTTTGTCCAGCAGACAGTTTACCAACGTTTTGCCCTTCTTGTTAAGAGCACAGCATTTCTTATGTTTTTCTTTGTCTTTGGGCCAATAGGATCAGCTTGTAACAAAATCTTGTTATAACTGTGCTTGTTGTAAGTGGGTTAGTGTGCCATAGGTTTGCGTGTGTTTTAAGTTGAGACTGAATAAATTTGCCTTCCTATGATGAAAGCCCATTGTATCCATGCTTATATCAAGAGTTACCTGTATTACGTTTCTGTGTTCCCAATTCATTCATTGCAATTTCATGAATACACTATCGTCTCAATATGATTACTTTCCCATTGTGTCAAACTTTTGGAATAATACTCAAGAAATGATATTGTTTTTTTTATCCATTCCACAGGCAAGCCAGCCATTGCCCATCGAGACATAAAGTCCAAGAACATCCTGGTCAAGCGTAACGGTCAGTGCGCCATTGCAGACTTGGGCCTTGCGGTCAGACATGACTCGGCTACAGACACTGTGGACATCTTCCCCAACAATCGCATCGGTCAGTAAAATTTCACTCAATGTCAGTTGGATGGTCTTAAGGGGAAAGCAATGACTTTCTACATGTCTCCTAGGAGTGATAAACCCAAACAGAATGCCCTATTTTTAAATTGAAATTACTCCACAAAGCCCCTTCACTAAAATCTAGCCAAATTGCACTATGTATTGAAAAGGCTCCTAAATTTTGTGACATTTTGTACTTTGCCAAAGTTATGCCTCGTTTCTGTGTATTAATGGTAAGCATTCACTACGAACATGGTCTTTTGTTACTCAGACAAAATTTGAAAGGGACCGTTTGATATTGTATCTGCATAACAATGAAGATCATGTTCAAGTGATCTATATGCTAAATGTCCTTGAAAATATATATGACAATGATATTTTCCTGTCCCTTTCACCTGGCAGGCACCAAGCGCTACATGGCCCCTGAGGTGTTGGATGAGACGATCAACATGAATCACTTTGACTCCTTCAAGAGGGCTGACGTCTACTCCTTTGGCCTGGTTCTGTGGGAGATTGGGAGGAGGTGCTCTGTGTTTGGTAAGATTTCATCAAAAGATTTCATCAGAGACTTCATTGAAGGTTTCATCAAAGACTTCATTGAAGATTTCATCAGAGACTTCATTGAAGGTTTCATCAAAGACTTCATTGAAGATTTCATCAGAGACTTCATTTAAGATTTCATCAAAGACTTCAACTAAGTTTTCATTAAAGACTTCATTGTAGATATCATTAAAGACTTCAACAAAGATTTCATCGAAGACTTCATCAAAGATTTGATCAAAGATTTCATTGAAGATTCATCAAAGGTTTCATCAAAGAATTCAACAAAGATTTTATCAAAGACTTCAACAAAGATTTCATAAAAAGGCTTCATTGAAGATTTCAATAAAGACTTCATTACAGGCTTCATTGAAGATTTCAACAAAGATTTCCTCAAATATTTCATCAAAGATTTCGTCAAAGATTTCAACAAAGATTTCATCAAATATTTCATTAAAAATTTCATCAAAGATTTCACCAAAAATGTCATCAAAGACTACATTGAAGATTTCATTAAATAGACTGATTTCTAGCAAAGCCAAACTTCTCTAGAAGTAGATGTTGATGGTTTTAGGAAATGAAAGAAGAGATAATGAAATAAGGTGGGTTTTGATAATTAAATAACTGATGATTAAATAACCCTTATATGCCAATGTCTATGCATTGGACACCAAGACAGCACAGTAACTTTGAAAATAGGTCTTACGCATCAGGCATAAGAACAATGAAAAGTCTGCACAATGAGTAACAATACACTGCCCATGGAACTGTATTTCTTGGTTCTATGGAGAATAAAACAGAAGATACCCATGGAAGCTTTTTTCAGGCTTATGATTATGGTTTATATGTTAGATCAGAACTTAAAGGAGACATGAAAGAAACCTATTTGTGAAGGTTTGACAAAAAGAAAAGAAAAGAAACTTATTAGATTTTAAAGTTTTGATTTTGTGACGTCATGTGTGAGGTGCTCTACTATACGTTGTGTACAAAATTATTCCATGAATTGCTTTTTTTTTCTGTTTTTGACAACGGAATGATTTTATTTTTGTACAGGTATGTGTGTAAGAATGTATTTCCAATGATGTATCAAATGCAAAGGTAAAAAGATGCATATCTTTTTGAGAAAAAAATTGTGCAAAACATGGGAGAGCACCAGTTCTCGCATGTGACGTCACAAAATCAAAACAATGAAATCATATAATCTTTTGATGGATTTTCGCCAAACCTTCTTTAATATATTTCTTTCATGTGTCTCCTTTTATTGAAACCAAAATAATTTCATGGTGAACTATCCCTTTAATTGCAAACGTGATAAATATCAGAGCAAGAACAGTGGGTTTATGTTGTGTAGAAAACTCTACTCTCATTATACCTTTATTTCTTGTGGGAGAAAGAGATGTATGGTATGTGTTTCACTGTTAACCATGTGTTAGTTACATTTTGCTTTCAAGTAGAGATGCAGTGTGAACAACCCGGCATTGCTGAAGTCACTCTCTCTTCTATTTGTGCAGGTATCTATGAGGAGTTCTCATTGCCATACCATCCTTGGGTGCCCATGGACCCGCCCATCGATGACATGAGAAGGATAGTGTGTGTAGAGAAAAGAAGACCACCGATTCCAAACAGATGGAACAGTCACAAGGTTTGTACCTTCCTCCGTTTCCCTGCTCTGTGTGATGATTTCTTAACCAAAACTGGATAATAAGATACAGGATTACCAATGCCAATGAGATGGACTAGTTATAAGAGGTTTTATGATAATATGTGACAGGTCTCTCTCAATTTCATCATAATCAAATCAGTTTTCCAGGTTTTAGAAGATGAAATTTTACTAAATATTACAGATTTTAGCAATTCAGTGTCAGTGCAGGAGGTTGGAGGCATACAGGTCAAATTTCTCTAGTTTCTTCATTATCATAAGCATTCATGTGATTTATCACAGTTGTGTGTTTTTCAGGAGATCATAGTTACAAAGAAAGGTCAAATGTGTGTAAAATTGCAGAACTCAACCTTAAATAAACTTCCCATTTGCCCTTTTATCTCCACATCTATGAAGACGACTTCTTTTGAATTTTGTAGTCACTTTCTTTTCTTTAGAAAAAAAAGACACATCATTCAAACTTCCACACTCAAAGCTTTTATAAATGAATTGCAGAAAAAGCAGAATGAATCAAGATGTGTATGCATTGGAAGGAAAGCTGAACAATTTCATGATTACTTCTAAAGAAATTCAATATGACAAGCTCACTTTCAAACAATGACAGCTTTAATGATTTTAACGTAAGAACCGTTTTTTTCTTTGTGCCTAAATCAATTTCATGATTTCATTTTATGCCAACCTATGGTTACATGTACATGATTTTAATGTAAGAACCGTTCTTTTTTTGTGCCTAGATCATGGTGTCGTATGCCAAGGTGATGAAGGAATGCTGGTACCAGAACGGAGCAGCCCGCCTGACAGCGCTGCGCATCAAGAAATCTCTGTCCGGCCTGATGGGTCCGGCCGAACCTGAGGTGCTGCTGCCCCCAGCCAACCTCCAGAACGGAGAGATCTCTCAGAGCGGGGATGACCTCAAGGGGCGACTACCCCCCTCCACCGCCATCATCCCTACCTCGTACCCCGCCCAGGGACCCCCATCCCCTACCCCACCCCCACCCGCAGCTAACGCCGCCGCTGGCAACGGCTCGCCACCACCAAACCCCTCTGCAGCGATACCCACCTCCAACGCCAGACTCATACATTGGAGCAGAGCTTGAGCGCAACCGGGTCTGGTCTGGGGAACTATTTGTGCGTTAAGACACGTGTGAAGGTATCGCAGAGATAGCAGAGTTTGAACGCACCTGGTCTGGTCTGAGGAACTATTTGTGCGTTAAGACATGTGTGAAGGTATCACAGACATTGTAGCAGAGCGTACATAGTCCGGTCTGGGATTGAATGGACTCCGTCTTGTCATGGGAACTATTTGTGCGTTAAGACACAGAGGATGGGACGTTCTCTGTGTGCATGTTGCAGAATGCGAGCTGAGCTTGATGATTTCAGATCAAGGAGGAGCTTTTGCTGAAAGTCGCTGTATGAAGCCGACACCTGCCATCTGGTGTGAACACACCCTCACCATGGAAACCATTGGGCGATGCCGGGCCCCGCCCCTCCCTGCCCCATACCACACCTCTAGACGAGACTCCTGGACATCTCCTCTCTGCCAGGCATAGCAAGCACCAGTCGCTATGTCAGATGTACGTCACTGGTCTTGATGAATGCTGAGTTATCCTTTAAGTAAGCCACATGTCTGGAGCCGGTGTGAATAGGGTTTTACACTGCCCCGTTAAACTCCAAGTCATCTTTACTTTGTCCTTTGCAGGAGTTTCAAGTTTATTATCATCTGGGTTTTTTTCACTAGTTTTGGGGCTTTCTCAGGACGGGATGTGGAAGTAACAGCTACCTCGAACTTTTGGCTTCAAAATAGAGCCGCCAATAAACTGATGGCAGCATGTCCATCAAGCTAATCTCTCAAAACTAGTAGGATTTTACTGATGCTTTAAAGACAGCATTTTCCCCTTGGTGGTTGATAGCCATTAAAGAATGCATACACAGTGGAAAATGGTGTGTGTGTTCTACCAACCCCCAGCAAAAAAATGAGGCAAATGCTACCAGCTTCAAATATGCAAACCGCTGTGTCAACGGGGGTAATATTAGAGCAATTCATCCACGGAGAAAGGGGATAACTTGAAGAATGGCATGTGATAGTCTGAGGATATTTAGGTGTGATGCTGAAGGGGGCCGTATCATCTTGTCATGCTGAGCCCTCCAGGAATGATTCAAGGAAGACTGTGGGAAAACAAGGCTATTCTGAGTGTGACTAGAAGATTGTACCAAGTAGTGCACAGTGCAGCTGATGAAGCATGGATTTGTGATGGAGTAGAGGTCATGTGATAGGGTGAAATAATGGGACAAAAGTTAATGTGATAAGATCAGAGGTCATGTGATCAGGCAGGGGGGTGTGTCGCTTCCCTCAATGCCTCAACAGACGGGGTGTAGCTGGAGAGGCAAAGGAAGATCGTCAGCAGCGCTTTGTTCTGAAAAGCCCATTATAAATATTAGTACTGTGTGTGTGAAGGTCTTGAGAAGAACTGATGCAGGTGCAAACAAGGATCTATGCTCCTTAGAAGTACAGGGAAGATGGCAAGAAAGGTATCAGTCAGGGAAATGGCAACAGAAGAATCTGTGATGAAAGGAAAGTCATGGCGGTTGTTAGAATGTAGTGATGTGAGGGGCATCCTGAGATACATGTACCTGCAGCTGTGTTGGTCCAGTGTGGTGGGATTAGAAGCCAGGCCCCGTCTTAAAAAAGGGTCACGATTGATCTCGGTCGATCGCAAGTCCAGTCCCACATCTCTAATGCACAGAGTTATGATTGACATCAATCGGAAGTCAAGTTGCAATCAATCAGAGTTTTTTATAAGACAGGGCGCAGATTCCTGGAGCCATATTCATGAAACCTGTCTAGCCTCGTTTGTTATTAATGATGCATGTAGCTGAATGCATCTTAGTTATTGATAAGTAAGGTTTCATGTAGTAAGATTTCATGAATATGGCTCTTAGACCCGTTTTATAAAGAGATGGGATTGATCTGAATCGATATGCAAATCCAATCTGCTATCTCTAATGTACCGATTTATGATTGATATCAATTGTAACTCTAGTTGCGATTAATCACAATTCTTTTTAAGACAGGGCCCAGGTTTTATTGTTGTTACCATAGGAATGCCATGATTTTGGTCAGAGCTTGCTTTCGGGCCACGGTACCTCAGATTAAGCCATTTTGGGCTTCTTTTAACATGTCAGCTTGTCAAATACCAGTAATTGTAAGGACGAGGGCAAAATGACTGAACCTCGATATCTCAAGGTCTCATTTGCTTTGACATTCTCTTGAGAGTGAGAAACTCTTTGTGAATAATAACAGATAGAGATGTAACATATCATTAATCCTAATCTGTTCCACACCCACCGCAGTATCCAGAACCGTCTTGTTACCTCAGCTCAGTGTAGAACCTTGGACCAAGCAAAGGCCAGAATCATGTTGAAATAAGTCAGGCAGAATCATGTTGTAAAAATCAACAAGATGGAGGGGGGAAATATACTGAGGTTTGTAGAATTATGTCAAAGTAGCCTGGTGGAAAGATGCACCGAGTAAGTTTGCTTCTTGTTAAAGATATTGTGTATTTATGTGATAGTTATATGCAGTCGTGTTGATTAGAGGATAGGTAAGGAATCACTGATCTTACAAATGGTATTAACTGCTTATCACTGCTATGAAGGGGATTCATTGGTTCATTAAGCTTGAAAAGTTGTTGTTTCAATGGATAAACTTTGGTCATATTAACTACTTCAAAACAAAGAAATGTTGAATCTGCAGAGATCTTATCTATATTCCTTCCTAGCTGGTGTAAATGAATTATCTGTGATTGATTTGGGAAAGACCAGCTGGAGGTCTTGAAGGAGAGCAAAATAATTGTATGAAAGCAGATTGTGGTAATTTCAGGGGAATTCTATAAATGATTAGACAGGCAGGTAGATTTTGAAAAGTGAAGGGGTAGAAAGGCACACGACCAATATTTACAATTCTCAACAAATCTTAACCTTTCTCCTAAATTCCTGAGTTTTACTGAAAGCTATTGCAAATCTGCCATCTCTGCTTTCATTCAAAGCTGCTTGATTTAAGCATTTGATCCTCCTACCAGAAGCCAAGGTTAATTTTCAATCACTGATTTCTCCCCTTGTCTATGTCTATGCTGTATCTCAGGATGTGTGTAACAAAACAAGTAAGTAACTATTCAGTAACATTAGCATTGTATTCATGTACAAAAATTAAAAACATAGGCTAGTGCAATTAGGTCGTCAAAATAGGGAACATAATTATTGTGATTATCAGATTTGGGTTTAAAATCACCTCTGAGTTAATGTTGATGTGTAGAAATACTGACATTAGTAGTCATTGCGACAGGGATGGATGAAATGATGGAAGATTTAATTAATCATTTATGTCGAGTGTGAAATTGAGCTGGACATTTTGTGAAGCAGTTTTGCAGGAGTGTCTTCACGTACCGTACTTTGGTTGTTTTTTTCCCTCAAAAGTTCTGGTGGTGCTGTTGTTGGGCAGTTATCGTTACATACTAAGTCTACAGATTGACATTTTGAGGGTGCAAACTGCCAGTGGAAGGAACAGCAGATGTAGATTTTTCAGACATGAATGATACACTTCACAAGATCAGTGTGTGGTCAGCACATGGTTTCAGGAGTTTGCAATGTGCTAGTCCCATGCATTGAGTTTCATGTTCAGTTTCGGTTTAGATATGATGTCTGTGAAATATGTGAGACCTTGATAAGCTTGTACATATCTTTAAATAGGAGATTGTTTATGAGAGAGAACATGACTAGAGACAGTCATTCTGTGATGAGTTAAGGTACATTCACACGCGTGCCGTACTGGCATTAAACATGCAGGCGGGCTATTCACACTGGTGGATTGCTCTACGTCCTGTTAGAAACAAACACAAGCAGCAGCTAACCATTGCGTGTGAACATACTATATCAACGAGATATGGGAGGAAAAGACTGGAATGTACTGTTTTGTTTTATATATATTTATATATATAAAACTATAAAAATGTGTATATAAATTATATGTGTACTGTAACACACTACCCATTAGGAAAAACTGTTTGCCATTGTGAATGGGATTGTGCGTGTACATATAGCATCATGTATATATATAATGACCACAGCAAACTCACAGGGAATCAAATAGTCATGATGTACACTAACAATGCTTCAGTTTGTGAATAGATCTGCAACATATTGGTTTGGGGATTTGATTATGCAGACAGAGACTTCATGACTGACTGGCGCATGTAAACCACAAACAATCAGAGAGATAGATTGCAAGTATGTCATTTAATCTTGGACCATTCATATATTCATTTACATATTGATGATTGCCCCCTCCCCCATCCCCATCCCCACCCAAACAAACTCCCTTATTTCAGCCTTCTTCCTTTGCTCCCAAATGGATTAAAATGATTACTCAAATAGAATATAATATTGATGATATTTTCTAGGGTAGCATATTGTTTAGTTGTTGCCAATATGAAGTGAAATCAAAGCTAGCTGACGGAAAAAAAAAAACCAACAAGAAAAGATCATTATTTAGATTGAATCTAGTCAAGCCTACTTTGCAATCAGCTCTCCTCAATGTTTAGTAATTGTGACTCTTGGGACATTTTTTCCAGAACTTCCTGGTGATTAATTTAATCTTAAATTACACAAATTATAATTTTCATCAGGATATTTGCACCCACCCCTCCCTCTCTGTTAGGTACCTGTATGCAAATAGTTGATTAAGTATAAGCATTCTAAAGCTTGTTGACCATTGTGGTACCAGTCCCTTAAACCACATCGACATATTACACATGTGATGTTCCCATGGGACTTAGAACTTATGAGGGATGGTATTATTAGAGTCTTATTGAAGCAAAACTTATATCAGTGGATGTACATATAATATTGCGGTGTACTGGTTATGTTCTACAAAGTACAAACTGACTTTGACATGACTGTGATATATGTACGTACATGCTGCCTGTGATAGTTTGTGGCATAAGGTGATATGTGAAGCTGTGGTTGTAGTGTTGTCTTGTTACTGTGAACCTCTGCAAATGTGTGAAATATTTGTATTGACCTGAAAGTGTCAGGTGTTAGACATGCCGTGTTGTTCTCCCGATGCAGGTGCGAAAATTTACTTGCACCTGTCATTTCACTCTGGAATGTCGTGATTGTACTAGACAGCATATCTCATCATGTGAGGTGGTTGTTTGTTGTATCAGGGATGTGTTAGGAAGGAGGGACAACTCAACCATAATATATTCAAACATCTGTATGGATACTAAAGCGTGCTAATGAATGTCAAAAGCATTCCACAATCACTGCAATGCTTTGAAGTCCCATGCGCGGCACCGTCATTTTGCTATCGTCAACTTGGAAAGCAGTATCTTTAATTGCCTGTTTTGTTTCTCGAAGCTGTGTTTCTTATCACATTTTTTTGTAATTTTCAAGAAAGTTAAGGGGCAACACCTCTAAAGATCCTGTATTCGTTTTTCTTCTAAATAATTGTTGAATGATGCACAAACGGAGATATAAGATAATATTCTTACTTGCATAATTAACAAATTTCTTCACTTTCCGGAGATTTCCGGAAATGTCGGATTCAATCATTATCAAAATCATATATTAAGCTGCTTAGTTTCATTAACAGAGTTTGCGTGAATTTGCGTGCAAATGAGATATTTTACTTTAAAAAACTTTATTTTTGTTCGCTGATATCGCTTTTCCTCACAAAAGTATTGATGCAATCCAACAGAAGTGGACAAGCGAAATAAGACTCTACATTTCTTTTGTTCTCTCTGAGAAACCGTTGCTACGCAATCGTGTTCGTTATTGTTAAAACACGTGAAAAGCACATGCTGAGACCACGCAATTTTTCGGCGGTGCCACGCATGGGCTCAAAGAAAGAATGTTGTTTCATATCCTTCCATAACATATCCCTGGTTGTATTATCCCACACATCCACAACAACCCAAGCATAACTTCCACGATATGGGCTCTTTCTGCTCTGTGTATAGAAAGAAGATAAAAAACCTAAGCCTAGAACCAAGGCTAACACCTACCTCCCCCCCCCCCTCTCTCTCTCTCTCTCTCTCCCTATCTCTCCTCTCTCTCTCTCTCTCTCTCTCTCTCTCACTCCCTCTCTCTCCCTCTCTCCCTCTCTCCCTCTCTCCCTCTCTCTCCCTCTCTCCCTCTCTCTCTCCCTCTGTCTCTCTTTCTATCTCTCTCTCTCAAATTTCTTTCCATACCTTTCTCAAGTTTCTTTCCTTTTTTTACCTTTGTAAAATTTAAGTTGAATAATGTTTTAGTAAGATATGATGTACCTTTATGATTCATGCCAACAAAAACCTTCATACATTTTTTTATTTTGTTTCAACAAATGACGTTGGAACAACTCAAAGTTCTGATTAGTGTCATCATAATGTGTGTGATTGTAACGCATAGTTACCCTATATCTTTTCGCCTTGGAGATCACAGATTTAAAAAAAAATGGAACATTTTGTAGAAAGACATGCTTGGCCTGTATTCTCACAAGCACAGATACAATAGAGTAACAGGTGTGCTGTCGGAATGGATGTTGAGATACCGGTATCAGGAAATGATCGTTGGTGGCGTATGGAAATGGAAGTCATTACCTGTACGTCTCATGTTGTTGCCATAGTAACCAACCTACATATAATAACTGTATTTGTGGTGATGTCTGATGCATCTGTGTAAGTACTAGACAACAAAATAGTGAACAAAAGTGTTCCCAAAAATTAGTAAAGACCACTGCTTTGAGAGTATGAAGCCTGATCAGAACATTTTTTCTATAAATTGCCGAGAGCACTACCAGAAGAAGAGGAATTAGAAAACTTAAACATCCTGAAAATTTTCAGTTAAAATCAGACAAGCTGACTGGTTGGTAGTGGAAGAAATCTGACCGTTCGCACAAAACTTATTAGTGTTTCAAATCTCGCATCTTTCTACTTTTATCTCATCCATCTTGTTCGTAAGGATAATTTCCTTTTAAAGGATGTTTCTTATGTGGTCTTAGGGTCAGCAAACTTTATCATTATGATACAGAAGTTGAATTTGAGAGGGATGTTGAGTTGCATGATGGTGCACTTGATATCTCATCACAATGTGGTGTATTTTGTCCCACTTTCACTCAGAAATTACTTCAAAGTCTGAATTCCCAGCTTTGTGCCATTCAGACAAATGCACAAATATTCACACCTGAAAACGACATAAACAAATTGCAGAGCATGAACTGCTAACAATTCTGGAAAGCATGATTGTGATTGGAACAGATGTTCAACCATGTTCACTCTTAGATTGTCAGAAAACCTTATATAAGATGTCTTGTTCTCTTCCTTATGATGATTCAATGCTGCATGCAATCCAGAATCAGTGAGACAAGATTATCTATATTTTTTTCTGAAGCATTATTTTTTTATAGAATATCTGATGTTAGCAAGGCGATGTTGAAAGAATCTCAATGGCTGCACTGGATTGAACAACTTAATTGTCTTGGATGTTTTATCCTTTATCTTACTTGGGTCTTCATTCTCTTTGAAATATTCATTTTGATGGTTGTAATGTATATGTCATATCCAAATGTCTTAGGCCCCGGTTACACCGCGATACCGGTGTGAGATCGGTCTCAGACTACCTCTAGTGGTGGTCCGACAAAAACGCTTTCGGAACGCTTTTGGACCACTTTTGGGTCGGCTGTTGTGGTTACACCGAAGGTGAACCGTTCTGAGACCGTTCTCAGAACACTTTTGACTTTCGGTGTAACTGGGGTCTATTAAGTATGTTGTAAGAAGAGTTTGAATGTCAACATAAAGACTACATTATGCATTGAAACACCATTAAAATAACAAGTATTAATATCCATTTAATATATACTAGCAAGTAACAAGTTATACTTCAATGTTATTGTACAGTGATTATGTTTACTACACCTTTATTTAATGTTCAATACTTACAAAATATATTACCCTTATCACAGCTTCCAGCTGGGGGGGGGGGGGGGGGTCTCTCCCTATTCAGTTTATATGTAGACATGTTCTGTTTTATATTATCTAAGAGATATGGAATAAGGAATTATTCAGTTAATATATTGAGAACACACACCTAAATAACATGATGCCATTCTGAATATTATCTCTTGTTATAACAGAGTGCCATATTTGTTACTTTCAACTTGTGATTTGTAAAAGATGTGATGAGCTAAGTTTAATTCATTATGTTATCGTTCTTAGTCTTCATGTTCTCTTTCAAGGCTGAATCATGTTATTGTAGATAGTCATTTTGATTATTGATGGTTACCACATTTTCCCTGCCATGTAAATCATTGGTTCTAACAGATCCTATCCTGTCTCTCTTCATTCTCTTTGAATATTCCTTCTTCGTCTTGTCTGTGTTGTCTGAGCAAACTCTAGTCATGTATGACTAGAGAAGATGTTCAGATCACTGTAATTGGCCTGGTACATGTATGTGTAAAGTACGGTATGTCCCACTTAACTACGCAAGTACAATTTGTTTTCTCTAATTATGCTTAAATGATTGATCAATCTTCTTTCTATGGAGTGTAAAAGCAAAACAAAGATTATATCTAAAGTCTCTGCAAAACATTATTTTTTTTTTTTATATATTACATTCTTATTTTGTGCTGTTTTGAAAGATGTGATCCAAGCTCCAGATTGTCCCCCATAAGAGAATGAATTGTCCTCTTGTGCTTGAATACATGCCTAGTTTTATTGGTTTTTGTACAACCATTTTAATTTATATGTGTGTGAAGCTGCATCATAATTACACTAAGAAATTGTACATGAAGATATATTTTAAAAGTATTATAAAAGAGTGGATTTTAAAAAGTGAAATGTTATCCCATCTGTAAACTCTGTTTTCTATTATTGATATTATTATTGTTATTGTGTTGTTATTCTAGTTATGGGTTTGTACAAGCTCCACCCCATATCACCAAATATAAAGACCATTGGACCATGAAGTATTTTTATATTTTAAGTACAACTGCAGCTGGACGGTGTTGGTGAGAAAGCTTGAAGAGTTGTGTTGACGATGTTAAGATTTTATGCAGCTGGTCACACTTTGAGCTATGCATAACGCATATAGTTCACTAAAAACAATAAAAGTATGCCTGTCTGTGGATAGAAAACTATTTTAACTTCTGAAAGTATAGAGTAATTTCAGTTTAAGAAAAGTATGTAAAGAAATTTAAACCAAAAAAAAAAGTTGGTGTGTAAAGTGAATATGTGTAAAATATAGCATTGTGTATGACATTTCGATGGTGTATTTTTAAACTTTTGAATTGCTTTGTACTGGATTATTTTTTAAAATCATTTTGTTCTTGTAGTCCTTGATTCTCGTTTTCATTGATCTGTTTTGTACGATCAGATTTCTTTCTTGATGTGTTGATTTTTGTCACAGTTTGCCTTTGAGATTCTGATGTCTGATTTGAATTGTTTTTATGAAGCCAGGAGATTGCATTGAAGCACAAAGCAGCAGTCGCGAGGGTCCGTTTCATGAATGCGTGATGACTAGTTGTAAGTAGTTGAGATATACTCAATCATTTTTGCAATCTGCTTTGCAGATGTAACAGAAGCTCAAATCCTGATGTCATACATTTCTTTTCGTTATGAGCATTAAAAAAAATATACCATGCCTGTTGATTATGTATAGCAAATATACAACTATGTACCTCAGCGTTTATTTAACATATCACATAGAAGATTCCATATTTGTTGATTTTAACATTGTACCCGGTGACTTGCATGCTATAAAGATGGGCAGCCATTTTTCGTACATTAGTCAGATGTGCTGCCCTCATTGGTTGAACGCATGCCAGCTCTAAGACACCCTGGGGTAGCTACCAGCACAAAATGACAGGGGCACAGGATGCAGCAGATGTGAGAAGTATACCTGACCTAGCATCAGGCATATTGCACTGAACACCCATGCTGTAACTCATAACAGTGTTCTTAGATACCACCAGGCGACTGCAACCAATATCTCACCTCTGATCGTGATATAAGTTGTATATTGCCTGTTTGTGACTTGTAATAACATATGTGGCAGTGTAGACTTTATATACCAACAAAAAACATCACAAGTGCCATAGGCCTGAGTATATATACTATATATATATATGTATGTATATATATTTGTGTGTACGTGTACTAGGTTTCATGGGGAGGACCATATTTATGTTAAAGATTGAGCAGGCATTATGGAAAGCTATGTGTGTTCCTGGTGATGGGACTGATCACGTCTTGTATGCTTAGAGATTAGAGGGTGACGCTCGTTTTTTAGATGTGAACAAACATACAAGAGCTTGTACTTGCTGTGATTTCAGTTTGAGAGACAATTCTGCATGTTGGATGTATTTTGGTTGAATGACATGACATCAGTCATGTGTAATAAATGAGGTCTGATCTATCTCTGTTACTGAACTTCACATGGTAGTAGGTTCTTATAAAGGAGTCGATCGGGTCCTTCATTTCTTTGTGATTGTGGAAAGAGTAAAGCACGCTTCTTCCTATGATGAAAAGAGAAGAGAATGTTTCAACTCACCCATGATAAAAAAAAATGTATTCATATAAAAATGGTAAAATACTGAATTTATCCTTTGTGGTTGCTGCACTAACTGCACAATTTAAAGTGTGTATTCCAAATTTAGCATGTGAGAAAAGACAGATTAGGAGTCTGGTAGTAGTAAGCTTCTGTACATTTGATCTTGTTTTATCTCATCATAATTCTCTGTATATACATTATCATCATGTACACCTAACGATACCTCTCTTCATAAAAGGTGATAAAGAATGACAACTCGTGGTGAAAGGTGGCACAGTGGCTCGAGCGCACTGGCTCATTGGAGAAGAATGCTGGGATGTGTTCTAAGAGCTCTGCATACTACAAGAGCCAGTGTCTCATTCTTGGATAAGCATGGCGAGGTTGTTAGCTGGTACAGAAGGTCTTTACATATCGGAACAGCAGAGGAAAAGGTTCATTTCTCTCTGTCATTCTATATCGTTTTTGGTTGTTGTTGGGATGGGGTGGGAGGAGGGGGGGGGGGGGTGTTGTTGTAGTTATATAACAGTACGAGTTCATTCTTTTCATTCAGGCATTTCAGAAAAAGAAATATAATGCGTGTAGCTTAGGAGGGATATATCGAAAGAGGAGTTGCAGCTTAGGGAATTATAAGAAGTCAGTTCTTCTTTGTGTTATGAAAGTCATTGTTCTGTAAGTGTCAATCACATTGTGTAAACACTCTGTATTTTTGTATCTTGTTTATCGTTGTGTGTTGCAATGGTATTGTCCAATAAACAATTCACTCATGTTACAATCATGGCTACTGTATGCTTATTTGTGTGTCTTCTGATTAGAAGTGACAGGAGCTTGATGTAATCGCCTTTTGTGTCAGACTGAATGCTGTCTGTTCTATGAGATTGTGTGTACATGTATTACTGGTGCAAGAGAGCCACATAAAGAGTCGAAGGTGAACTGGATTTGCTCTTAAAGGGATAATTCACCCTACTATTAAGCAGGTTTTGATAGTACCAGACACATGATAGAAACATATTAGTGAAGGTTTGACGAAAATCCGTCAAAGGATGAGAAAGTTATGATCTTTTAAATTTTTGATTTCGTGACGTCACGTGTGAGGTGCTCTCCAATATGTTGTGTACATGTGCATCTTATACATCATTAGAAATATGTGTTTACACACAGACCTGTATGAAAAGAAGTCATTCCATTGTCAAAAACAGAAAAAGAGCAATTTGTGTAATTATTCTGTACACAACATACATGACCTCACAAAACAGAAATTTCAAAAGATCATAACTTTCTTATCCTTGGACGGATTTTCATCAAAACTTCACTTATACGTCTCTTCCGTGTTTCTGCTTTTATTGAAACCAAAATATCTTTAGGGTGAACTATCCCTTTAAATCTACCATACATACTTGCCCACTATCTTAACATTGCAAACTTTGAATGACTTTACATCTACCGGGAATATATACTGTATACCATTTGGAAACATAACCCCCCCCCCCCCACACTAAAAAAAAATGTAAGTGAAGGTGTACAAACCACATATACACTAGTAATGAATTTATCAAAGAAACTACCATGTCATTGAAGAGTGGTCTTATACAATTTTGACACGTCAGCATAAATATTAAAAAATGCCAATCTTCAAACTTCAATACATATGCATGTCAGTGTGCTTTTACTTTCCCTATATATAGAAGTGACAGGAGCTTGATGTAAACACCTTTTGTGTCCATATATGACAGCAGTTTCTTGGTTTTAGTATTGAGAGCTGAATCAAAACAGATATTTGAGAAACGCGATTGATGATAATGATTGATGAGTATCTTCACAGATATATATGAAGAGCTTGTTTGCAAAAGGGGTTAGATCCACTTTAGACCATTGTGAGAAAATCTTTTTTTATTCTCCAATATTGCAATATTTTTATGCAAAACTAAATTATGATATACTACCCTACCATGTGAACGTAAAATTGGGTATAAAAGAAATTTACCTTTCATCATATTTTTAAAAATATTTGTTTCCAAAAATTACTTTTGTGGATCTAGCCCCTTTTGCAAACAAACTGAAATGGATCTAACCCAATTTTGTTCACTTTTTAATAGGAATTTCAACTTTTCTTTGGTATCATCTTATAGAGCTACTTCAAATCTATACATTGAGACAAAAAACTCAAATTTGATGAAATATGGATCTAACCCCTTTTGCAAATGAGCTCTTCATATTTTCCACTGGCACACAACATCGACTTTGCACAATTAGACAATTCTAGATTCAAGATGCAAGATAAACTTTATTTCCGATATAAAAATTGTAATACATTTTACACAATGGGCAAATAAGACAACATAGAAGACGATACAATTGAAAGTTCAGGGCTCTACTGCATAAAACTTGCCATTGGTAGTAAATTTGCTATTAATGGCAACTTCTATGAAAGCCTCAAAGTTGATTGGCTGTCGAGCAGTGTTACCATGGTAGTTACCATTGATGACAGGGTTACCATTAATAGTAAGTTTTATGCAATGGGATGTGCAAAGTGCACAATAAGTCCAAAAGTGAAAATTGCTGTTTACTTCCAGTCAATCTCCCTTGTATGCAACTGACCACAAGAACTGGGCACCATTCCATTAATACATTCTGCACAAGGACTAACGCTAATACAATTGTCATGCTTCATACATTTTGCAAAATTTATTTCACAAGATGACAATGCAATCAAAAGACACTTTAATGCCACTTCAGATGACACAATCTGATGCAGTCATACGACTCTGCGACTGGCTAACCCTAGGACCCAGGTATAGAATTTGTGCAAGAAGATGAAGTCACAATTCATGTTGTAGGCCCTTACGACTGCAGAATCTTGGCAAAATCATGTCATCTGCAATGGCCTCCTGGATAACTTCTATCCTCAATTTACATACACATAGATCAACATGCAGGAACATACAATACCAACATGTCTGTAACACATCTACGGACTATGGACTACGCACTAGTCTCCAATCATTGCAATTGACCTCAAAGGCAATGCTTCAAACTCATTGGCTGTTTCCTTGGTAGTTACCATTGGTGGTCAGCTGCAACAACATAATTGGAACCCGTATGTGCAACACGCCCTGGAATATTGCTAGAGAAAGGAGTATTTGTCTTCATTCTGCAGATGGAATATCGACTGAGGAAGAAGAAATCAGAGAGGAGTTATTTACATGCTTACAAGTATTTTTGTTCATAAACTAATTTTTTAAAGGCTATAAAGATTATTTCGTCATGTGTTGTTAAAGGAATAGTCGACCCTGAAATGAAGTTCAGAGAGCCACATTTTGTCCTGTACACAGAGGGTCAAAATAAGGCATCTTTGGTTTGAGTATGCTGGTAGGTTATTGCAGACAGGCACTCTACCTTACAGGCACAAACTCCAATCAGTGAGCCTGAATCAATGGCCCCAATTCACCAAGATTTAGACCACGGTTTAATCAAATCAATGTCACTTAACCTTGGTCGAAACCATAGTAATTAAGGTGAATATAGCACAATAGCAGAAAGCACGCTATCATTAATGTTTTTTTTTTAAGTGGACACGATAAATCAAGTGCATGTATCTGATTATGCGCTGTGAAATTTGCATAAACCGTAGTCTAAATCTAAAACGCCTTTGTGAATTTTGGCCTGTGGGTCTGTAAATGCATACAGTACATGTCGCTTTAACATGCCTGTACGTATGTATGTATGTATGTATGTATGTATGTATGTATGTACCATCAGACACAAAGAGTCGGTCAGGCTGTAACCTCATTAGCCTAGGTACTAGGCTGTGAGGTGTATGGACACAATCCAGTCTGTTAACAACTATGTCTGGTAACACAGACTATGCCCTAATGACATCATAGCTCCTCTGGCTTCTTCCCCTCTCAGTGAGGATGGGCTTAGGGCATAGTCTGTGTTACCAGACATAGTTGTAAACAGACTGCAGGGTTGTGTCCATGCACCTCACAGCCTAGTACCTCGGCATAGTCTGTGTTACCAGACATAGTTGTTAACAGACTGGGTTGTGTCCATACACCTCACAGCCTAGTACCTAGGCTATAACCTCATGTCCAGAAACATATTTTGAGACAGTGTCATATAGGAGAGTCTAAAGACTAGCCAGGCACATGATTGATGACACTTTCATTGTGGCTCATTTAAAAACAAATTGTCCCATTTGCAAAAGTCATGAAACTCGTCAAAACCTCAAAATCAATAATTTTGCTTAAAGTCGGTTTTCATATCTATTATAGGGAGGAAAGTTCTGTTACAGTGTCTTCCATTTTCTGTGGTGTTTAAAAAAAAAATTTGACCTGCAAAAGGGATATCCTATCTTTAGCTATATTGAGCACCTGTGAGCCATATTTTCAGTATTGGTTCTAGTAATGCACTCAAATTCCCTCCACTTAACCAGGCTAAGACTAGGAATTGGAATTTAGATAATTATCATAAGGTACTCAATGAACAATCATAACTCGTACGTATAGCCATGTAACTATTTATTGGCAAATATTGCAGTTTGGCACATAAGCCATACACAGAAATCAAACATAAAGCAGCATTTTGACTGCCAGAAAACCAGGTTTTACGCTTACACGCATCACATGACAGGAACAAGTACGTACATTGCATTTTATTATTTATATCACATTCCCTGCATTAATCACATTGTATATTTTGTACACGTCCTTTACCAACGTATAACTCTAAAATTCTTTGGAAAAGAAGTTGTTGTCTTGTGGTACAAATTTGGAAATTGCTTGGGTATGATACAATATATTATGATATAATCTTTCCATTATATTTCTTTGAAAGCTGCAGGCTTATCAGTAATGATATCATATGGAAATATAACTTCCTATTGATGTCAATATTTATATATTTATATCTTACCAAAACATGCTATTTGAAAAATAATACAAGATAAGTTATAGCTCAAATCAAGCTGAAATTGACACATCATATATTCAAAATATGTCAAATTATTTTAGAGCAGGTTTTGTGCAATTTTATCAAATTATTCTTGTACTAATACTTGGAAAAATAAATAATTACTTTTTCACTTTTGAACAAATTTTGACCTAAATATTTAAGTTGTTGGATTCAGTTGTAACTTTTAAAAAGATATTTTGAAGAGTGTCAAAAAGTCTTTTTAGCACCCAGTTCTTCAGCAATGTGGGGCACCCTCTGGGCATTGAAGACTCTATCAATTCTCTTCTGTTCCACGGAAGGAAATCACTGCCACTAAATATCCAGCAGTGAGAGGCAGACACAAACCTCTGAAGTAACTTAGGCCAAATAAACTAAACTTGATAACATTTAACTCTGTAAGTGCTATTGCCACAGATTTGCATCAGTGATACAGTTGAATCCTATAAGGCAGCCGGTAATAATATATCTGGATGGATTGCTAGTTAGAGCACAGATGCAATTCTGGCTTTGTACTCGGCGATGAAGGCCGCCTCCTCATCGAGAGTGAGGTCGAGATAGTCTTCCTCGTGCTCGGGGATGTCCGGGATCACTTCTTCAATGGCCCTCCTCTGATCAGCAGTTAGGTCCTCTTGAGATCCACCTGGGAAAGAGGAAAACAATGATGATACGCCAAGCTCCCCCAACCACACTCTTGACCTTGACTAAGCTCCTAATTATCATGCTCTTGACCAATCTCTCCACAAATACGACCTTAATTAATCTCTTCATAAGCTTCTCATTGACCAGGCTCATCTCCGTAATGTCCTTTGACTAGGCTGCTCAAAGCTATAACCTTGACCATTTAAGCTCCCCATAACTATGTCCTTGACCAAGCTTTCTATGAATATGCTCTTGACCATGTAGGCTGCTCAAAGCTACACCTTTGACCATGTGTTTCACACAGATTTGCCCTTGTCCAAGCTTGTCATAACTATGACCTTGACCAAGCTGTTTATAAATATGCCCTTGAAAAAGTTCATCTCTTTAACTACACCCTTGACCAAACTCTTCACATATGCCCTTGACCAAGACTCCATAACTACACCCTTGACCAAACTCTTCACATATGCCCTTAACTAAGGCTCTATAACTATACCCTTGACCAAACTCTTCACATATGCCCTTGACCAAGACTCTATAACTATACCCTTGACCAAACTCTTCACATATGCCCTTGACTAAGACTCTATAACTACACCCTTGACCAAACTCTCCACACATTCCCTTGACCATGCTGCCCATAGCATACCCTGTGCTGTTCCTGATGATGAACCTCTGGCAGCAGTGCTCCGTGGTGGCAGGACTCCTCCTGTAGAGACCAGTAGATCGATGGCTGCCTCCACCACACCCCTTGCACGCCTGATCGCTTCCTTCCCAAGTTCCACACTGTAGCCCAGCTCTGTCACCTTCAGACCCAACGGACAATAATAGTTACTGAATTCTACATTTGTATGTTCGAGTCATCCTCTTAATTGCAATGTGGTAATTAACTTGAAATTGATGATTATCCATAATTATCAACTATCTGTAGGCATCACCTAAAGCCTAGATCTGTCACCTTCAAACCCAAATGGACAATAGTACTTATTGAGTAAATTGACTAATAAGTGAAAATCAATATTAATAATCACTCGTTTGTACATTTGTATGTCCAATTCATACTCTTGATTGGAATGTGGGAAGGAGCTTGCAATTGATATAATAAGCCATGATCTACACTGTAGACAAGCTCTATCAGCTCTATAAGCCCAGGGCCCGGCCACGTATCAAAGGCGAGTTGCTATCTATAGCAACTTTGCAATCGATTGTAAAGTTGCTATCTATCACTGTATTCTAATGCAGGTCCAAGTCTATCCAGAAAGTTTGCAATCAATCTTATCGTTAGGATCGATCCAGATTTGTGATACAGGCCGAGGTGAAGAGGCCGAGGTGATGGTCAAAAATCTATATACTGATGGCTTCAATTCGTTTAGATTTTATCAATGATTTATTTATTCACTTTTGTATTTGGAAAATTTCTCTTATGTTTTTTATATGACACTGGAAAAAAAAATTTAAAAAAAAGTTTCTTCTTGATGCATATAATTATCATCAATGTTATTTATAATTATGTATTGGAAGATGTATGACATTGTGTTTTATTGTAACATTCATGAAAATACTATGTTTCAAAGTTCTATTTGTTATATATATTTATTTTGTATATGAATTGAATTTGTCAATAAAAAAGACTACTCAATAAAAAAAAAGATACAGAATTACGATCAATATTAATCGTACGACCAATTATCTATTATCTATCGATCGTACGCTCGGAGGACTTAAAATGATTGACTTCCATTAATTTGTTAATACACAAAGAATTACGTGGATAAAAGACTCAAACTAGGAGATTCGAAGATGGGATGGAGACAACATCTTTTAAATATAAGACTCGTGAGGTCGGAGGTCTACTGATATATTTTTAGTAATGTTTCATTGAGCATGAGCAATTTGTCTTTGCCAAGTTTTTTTGGGGAAAATGTTTGAAGTTTGGGTAACCATGAAAGAAGTTTTGCTTAAAAAGGAAAAATGTAAAAGAATTGGTTTGATTTTTAAAATAGCTTTATTCGTTTGGACGGACATAATTTTATGTACTTTGATGAAACTTTATTCCTCAGAAAAATATATAAATTACATCATGTAGTCAAAGGTGAAGTCGAATAGAAACCAACTAGGATCGGGTTAAATGAGGCAGAAATGTTCAGGCTTCACCAGCTATGAAAAAGTATTCCATTGACGTGCAATACTCTGATAAACGTTACATCGAAAAAAAAAATAAGAGGCATTGTTCAACATGAAAATAGAACAGTCATAAAAAAATAAGCAGTTAAACATTTAGAGAGGATATATGATTACTCCGAAAAATACATTCATACAATTATTTTTAAGACCTAGGAAATGTACTTTAAATAGTAGGTTAAGGGAATTTCAATTTAAAATATTATATATATACTAGGAAACATCTGTATGCATTTAGTGAAAATGTGTTTTTGGGTGGTCAGAATAAAGAGAACTATGAGCACCTGTTTTTCACTTGTGAAAGAGAGTTCTCTGGAGAGATTGTGGTGATTTATTCAATTTATTAAATATTACAAATATAAACTGGGAGGGAATTCATATTGGTATAAAGGTTTTAAATGTAGGGAAGGAGCAGTTAATTAATCACATACTTTTAATCAAACACATGATTTTTATATCAAGCAGATCTAAAAATAAACCCCAACTCCTCAAGAAATTCAACAAACAATGAGAGAAAATGAATGAGAGGAAAGAAAATTAGCTGAAGAGCGAGGTACATTAGCACACCACCTTAGAAAGTGGGAAAACTTTCATACATAAGGACAGCGAGGCGAATACATCTATTTTTTGGTTAGAAAATAAATGAATGCCAGAACGGCTGAGATTGCACTACTACTGTCTACATCCTGAAAAAAAAACTGATTAAAAAAAAGTATGTGTGTGTAGGTGTGTGTTTGTCTGCTGCATGTGTGTGTTTGTGTGTGTTTGAGTGTGTGTGTGTGTGTGTGTGTGTGTGTGTGAGGGTGCGTGCGTGTGTGAGGGTGCATGTGTGTGAGTTTGGGTGTGTGGATGAATGTGTTGGGAGAATGTTCAACGAGGGAGGGGAGGGGAGAATAAATGGACAAAACTTTTCTCTCAAGATTCTTGATAATGTTTTGTAAACAATAACAAAAAATCGTAGCTCTTTGTGAAACGGGCCCCAGTTCAATATGTTCCAATTGTATATTTATATAAGGATGTAACTCTTTTTACTTGGACTGTAGAAATTCAACATTCAAAACAATAAAGATGTTTTCTATATTTCTTTTTCATCCTTCCTGATGATTTGTGTTTCTGTTTTATGTTTATGTTGTTAATGAAATTGTCATGTTATTTTTGCATTAATAAACATGTTAACCATTTTATTTTAAAACAAAAATAAGTTAACAGTTTAGCTTCCTATTTTAAGGCCCTTCCTGGGATATCATGAATTCAGCAGGAATCAGCAGTAGCCTATACCCTAACGGTATGCGATCACAATGTATGAAATCTTACGGTTATAGCTTGACGGACCTTTCCAGGAAAAGTGAACATTTATCTTTGAATACGTTTGAAACCCCATTCTTATACAGTATTTTCTTTCATTTTCCCATGTTTTTTTTTTACCTGCAAAAGGGCTATATTCTGTCTTTAAAACATAATTGAAACAGGTTAGTTTGCTATGATGATAATCATACCTGTGAAATCATGTGATCCGTGATTGGTCCATCCCACATCGGTTCGTCCTCGGGATCGTCCAGGGACAGCAGCTCGGGATGTTCCCGGATGACTCTCAGGGCTTCATGCAGGTCGCTGTTGGTTTGTCTCAGGGCTTCACCCACCGTGCCCGCTCCGAACCCCATCCCAACCATCTGATCAAACACCTCCAGGTTCACCCTGGTAGCGGGGAGGGGTACGGGAGAAGGGGAGGGGAGGGGGAGAGGAAGGTTGGAGGGGAGAGAGAGAAGGTTGGAGGGTGAGGGGGAGGGGGAAGGGTGGAGGGGCGGGGGAGGGGGAGGGGGGAGGGGAGCATAAAAAGGGTTTGGAGGATGAGTGAATGTTGTGGTGGAAGGTGAGGATAAGAGAGAGAGAGAGAGAGAGAGAGAGAGAGATGGAAAGACGAAGGACGGGGGTAGAGCGGAGAACGAGTTAGTAGGGAAGGGAGAGGATGAACAGGAGTGGGAGGAAAGTGTGGGTAAAAGGAAGGTTAAGATAGAAATGGAGGTAGGGAGAGAGCGAGAGAGAGAGAGAGAGAGAGAGAGGGGGAGAGAGAGAGAGAAAGAGAGAGAGAGATGGAAAGACGAAGGGCAGGGGTATTGCGGAGAACGAGTTAGTAGGAAAGGGGGGGATGAACAGGAGTGGGAGAAGAGGGTGGGTAAAAGGAAGGTTAAGATAGAAATGGAGGTAGGGAGAGAGAGAGAGAGAGAGAGAGAGAGAGAGAGAGAGTGAGGAAGAGAGAGGGAGAGAGAGAGGGAGAGAAAGATGGGAAGACGAAGGGGAAGGCAGGGGTAGAGCGGAGAACGAGTTAGTAGGAAAGGGGGAAGATGAACAGGAGTGGGAGAAGAGGGTGGGTAAAAGGAAGGTTCAGGTAGAAATGGGAATATGGAGAGATGGAGAGAGAGAGAGAGAGAGAGAGAGAGAGAGAGATGGAGAGAGAGAGTGAGTGGGTTAGTGGGTGTGTGTAGGGGAGGGGGGGGGAGAGAAGGAGGGGGGAGCAGAGACGGAACAGATGAAAAGGGGGAGATAAATAGGAGTTGTAGAAGGGGATGAGGAGGGGGGGCGGGGATAACGATAGGGAGAGAAGGAGAGAAAGAGAAGGGAGTGGTGGGGGGAAGTCGGGAAAGGGTGCGAGATGATGATGAGGGAGAAAAGGGAGAGAGGAAAGAGAAAGATGAGGAGGAAGAAAAGTGAATGAAGAAGGAGAGAAGGGAATGCATGAGAATGAGAGATAGGTATGAAGGGAATAATAACGGGAGAGGATTAAAAAAAGAAAAATTACTAGTACATGTATCTTGATTTAATATTTCACACTGACAAGTTCAATTTTGGAAAACGTCACGACTGTCATCAAATGTATCTCTTTAACATTTCACAAAGAGTGATGTTTCAAATGAATGATTATAATATTTTTAAAGATTCATGTAGGCGGCTAATAGGCCTATCGAGCAGGATAACAACTTACTGTTAATTTCTACACATTTCTATTTTGTTCCTTATCGATTTTCATAACTTCATTGATATTTCTGAAGATATGCTAGCATTGCGTTCATGCTATGATGCAGTCTTTTAACAAAGAACTGAACTAAATGAGGCCTATATCGCAACCATTTCTCTGCACGTTATTTTGTGTCCGGCTGTGAATACCATCTAATAGTAATAGTATGCTGAAGCCTAGCTGGCTTAATCGATCGGTACGCTTCACAACACAGACTGCCCCTATCCACGCAGCCATTATCGATGCCGTACTGCGTGTATGTGTACGTATATACGATCGAGGCGGCGGGCGCGCGTGCGTTATGTATGTACGATAGCAAAGCTAAACTGCATATCGATGATCTGATCACACGCAGGCGCAGGCCTCTAGCTCTAGGAGCCATTTTAGACTAGGCGCGATTACGTTCGTTGTCGTTTCAGCTCTTGATCGATATACTTTTCCAAATTTTTACTCGTTTTCTGCTCGATTGACAGCGTGAGTCTTATCAACTATGAGTTTGATGAGGAGGACCAACCCTTCAGCGGGTCAAAGTGGCAAAATTCTCAGCCCACGATCTTCTGTTTGGCAGTTTATGGAACTGAACAGAGAAACTCGGCGAGCACGCTGTCGGTTTTGTGAAAAAATTCTCGCATACACAGGAGGAACCACGAATTTGCGATACCATTTGACGGCAGCACACGCCATGGAAGAGTTCGAGGTAACGGTATTGTGTGTGTGTGTGTTTATTGTGTGTGCTTGTCGGCTGCTAGTGCTAACGAAAACGTTAAAGATAACAGTATTCGACCAGATTAGATTAAGCCAACTTAATTCATGCACGCAGTTTTTTTTATAAACATTAATGAAAGGATATAGCTTTGAGAAAGAAAGACTTTCATGAGGATAGTTAGCATGATTGATTGTATACTTGTATCATTTGATATTTTGAAAGATTGCCTGATTGATACTGTCCGTAGATGCAGGCCTCTCTGGCCTCGCTGTACTCTATTGTCTTACAGTTACACTTATTTTTAGAAATTAAAATTTAGGGTTTAATGTTCAAGACAGGGAAGCCCATTTGCAATATTCATGAAACCCAGCAGACATCAGCAGTATCCCTAACAATAGTGCATATGAAATCTCACTTTCATAGCTCCGCAAACCTTTTTAGGAAAAGGGGAAACTATCCTTGTTTTTGTTAGAAACATGCAGTATTGTGCTGTCATGTCACCCCACCTACTATTGTCCCTATCTTTGACAGCATTTGATGGAAACATCACCATGTGTGCTGATTGCCTTCTCGGCCTCAAGCCCAATTTATTTAAGACCCACAAAGGTTTTATACAGTGTATAATTCCAATATAGAGTCAGTTTCCAGTCTTATTTAGTTATTAATCACAGGAAGGGAAATTCTCATACAGTACTTTCTTCCATTTTCCATGTTTTTTTTTTCTTCTCACAAATAATGATTTTTTTTAACCTGCAAAAGGGCTTAATTAAATCTGAGGTGTTGCTCCATTTGCTTTGAACTGAATGTTATTTAGATTATGAAAATGGCCCCGACATTGTCATCGTCTACGTGTCAATTAAAATGCATGATAAGTTTGGTCTAAATTGAACCAAAATACAATGGACAGTAATCTACCTTATAGCTGGCCAGTTGTACACAGGCGGTCTTCTTTTTATTAATTTTTATTACTCACCAGAGTAAAAAATAGATGGGGGCACAGCTGCATAAGGGCAATTGTAAAGCAAAAATGACCCCCCATTAATAACTTAAAAGCCCCATGATCAAATAAAAAATGTCATAGGATTAGGGTAGATCCCTATAGCTATAGTTTACTGTACAGGATGGTTCCCTTTTAATTTCATGGTATCATATTTGTTATGTACTCTAGGTAATCGGCCCATCAGCGAAAGTATTCAAGACTGGCAAAGCTGTCAGAACACCTACAGGTCCAAAGAAGAAACAAAATCGAAAACCAAAGAAAACAGGTCCTCCAGCAACACCAACCTTGGACAGTCCTCTCGACCCACTTCCAACAACACCCTCCACACCAAGCTCCTCCAAAGTCTTAACAGCCCCTGTGGAAACGGTTTCAGTTGCTCCAGAAGTCATCAACACCCCAACAAAGATTTACAAGCGTCCAAGTCTCAACACTTTCACTCCAACTATCAAAAATCTCTGCCATCGCCCAAAGTCTGAGGACCGGGAGATGAACATCAGCTTCCGGCTGCTGCAGATGTTGATCCAGAGCTTGCAGCCGCTGAGTTTTGTTGGGTCGCAAGCCTTCAAGAAGTACATGAAGTTCCTGGAGCCTTCCTACCAGCTTCCTGAGAAGGAGGTCTTACAGAACAATCTGCTTGCCATGTACGCTGAGGCCCAGGTGAGATTGGCCATGCTGTGCTTTTCAAACGATTGAAACGATCATGGATGGCATTCTGAGAATTGTGTGTATCTTTCAGTGGGCTGAATCGCAGAACTCAGTCCTCAGCTCTGCCATTTAGTTTGTACATGTGCCATTGTAATGCAATGATAATTACGCATAAATATTTCACCAAAATTATGGGTATGTGACAAAAAAATTGTCAGGTGGATCACGGACATGGGTCAAGGTAAAATCCTGAATCTCACTGTGTTTATGAATACCTTCATTTTAAAGAAAATTTTTTTATTGTTCCTGGTCCATTAGTACAAGATTAGTATTTCACAGCGCTGACATATTATCTTTTTGTCCAGGTGAAGCTCAAAGAAACACTTGACCGAGATGCTAAACATTATGCACTGATGTACGACCTGTGGAAAGCCAGTAACCAACAGATGTACTCAACGGTCATCATCCATTACCTGACCGACCAATGGGAAAGAAAGAGCTACGTGCTCGGCACGGAACCCGTCTCGGATATCAAATCCAGTGCCGTGGAACTCAACAGCAACCTTCAGAGGCTGATGTATCAGTACGGGTTGCGGACGGACCATCTGGTAGCCATCGTCAGTCAGCAGGGCGCCCTTGCTGCCCAGCTGAGCACGGAGGACTCGCTGCTGACGGAATCTCTGAGCTGTGCCGCAGAGAAGCTGGAGCTGTGCGTGACTGCTGCCTTGGAGATCCCAGAGGTGAACGGACTCTTGGTGAGAGCAAGGCAGCTGACCAGCTATCTCTTGCATGAGGAGGAGGCTCATAGAACTCTGGAGGAGCTGAAAGTGAGCGAGGGCTTCACGCTGGACGTGGCTCTGATAGAGGGCTCCAAGACCAGCTGGATCACCACATTGGATATGCTCTTCAAGGTAATCTCAGCAGGGCCAGAGGGCTAATCGTAAAAGGGCCATTTATTTATTAGTATTATTTACCCAGGGTAGCCCCTTCAGAGGTTAAACACTGTTCTACCAGGAGGCGCTGAAAGGAACAGTGTTAATGGGCCACCTTGAATCGGTGCTTTGGCTGGCCATTTGAAAAACTGAACAATTTGTCTGAACACATAGAAATGTAGCATACAAGTGAATATCTGGGCCACTTGAACATCCATATGGCCACCTGGATCTTACCCTCAAGTGCCCGTACTAGCCACCCTAAAAATGTAAGCGTTTGCCCTGCTCAGTAAAGCAATGGCAAGGAGATGACAAAATTTTGCCCCTCCCCGTCCCTCAAAAAAAAAATTTAAATAAAAATGGAATAATAATAATCATATTCTTATTGTATGAACACAAAGTAGTGCTTGGCAGCTTAAATAACTGATACTCTATTAAAGTTACAGTGTCACAGTTTCAACCAAATGATATACATGATGGATCATTGATGTGATTGGTCCAACAAACTTTTCCAAAAATTGCCAAAACATATTAAATATTTCATATTTATGCATTTATATATTTCATATTTTGGTAATTCAATGGTCTGGTTTCAACTGCTTTCAATGCAAACCAGATGAAGCTGACATACATGTAGAAGCAGAGGCATATTTATTGAGAAGTTGATATAATTTAGCACAATGATCTGTTGACTTTTTCTTAACAATTCTTTGGAGACTAAAACACATTGAATGTGAGGAGGCAAAATAAACCCTGTGGTGAATTGCTCTTTTTGTCTTGTTCTCAACAGCTGCTTACGCTCAGAAGCGAGATTGAGAAGGTCGCTGACCTTGACCTCAAGAACAGACACGTCTTCTTGGATGGAGGAGAGTGGGTGCTGGTAGAGAAGTTGGTGATATCGCTTCAGATTCTCCGAGCGGCATTAGCTGTGATGAGCAGAGAACGGTCAGGGTCTATCTCCTGTCTGCTGCCTGTGGTACACAGCATCCTGCAGCACTGCGAGGATGCCACCCACCCACAGAACTCACCCATGGAGAAGTTTGTGAGAACCATCGGCAAGGAGACGCGGGAGAAGTGGGACCTCACCGCCATCCTTCCGTCCTCTGTGTCCATGATCGCGGCCCTGCTTGACCCTCGCTTTAAGAAGCTCAAGTTCATCGCAGAGGAAGACAAGATCGATGTCTTGGAAGCACTGGATATTGTCATGGCTCAAAGCAAGGAGGTGAACGGTGTGAAGCAGCTGTCCAATGCCGAGCTGCGTGAGCCGTCTCCATTCTTGTGCTTGTTCGGAGTCAACGAGGATGAGCCGCAGGACAAACCGGAGCTGGACATGGAGGTGAGCACGTACATGTCGTCTCAAGGCCTCAGACACGACAACTGCCCTCTGGACTGGTGGCGGGTCAACAAGGGCAGGTTCCCACGGCTAGCAGTGCTTGCACGCCAGTTCCTCTGCGTCCCAGCTGTGGTGCAACCAGAGAGCGAGGTCTCGGGAGCCCCCAAAATGGCCGTGAGGAGAGCCCTCTTGGAGGCGCATTGTGCCAAGCAGATGATTTTCCTAAATCACAACTGGGATTTGACCTTGTCATGAACATGGTGACTTCTGAGGCAACAAGAGCTCTTGTGTAGATGAAAGGACAATAAACATGGAGGAGCTTGCTTGCAGGATGTGAATTAAAGTGTCAGCCCCAAAGACCACCATATATTTGTTAAAAGTGCTCCTTTGGAAAGGACAGTACTAAAATAATAGGATTTAAAAGTATGATCTTCCCATGATAGTTAAAAAGTTGACTGTCGTAGAACCGAGAACTTTGTTGACTAAAAGAGTGGTTCCTTGCACTGACGAAAATCACTATGTTCTTGACTACAAGACCGGAAGTATATATAGCTGAGGCCAGAACTTTACATGCACCCAGGAAATTTAAAGAAAAGTTGACACTTTCCAAAAAATTTACTGTATCTTATAATATATTTGTGATCTCATGACGAATTTGATATCAAACAAATGAGTATGTCATGCACCTTTATCACATTGCTTTGTCATCAGGAGCTGAAAAATATTTAGGTGTCATTTTTTTCTCAAAAAATCTTCCTATTTTCACAAATTAAGAATAAAAACTTGACAAATACCTTTCATAATTTTGCTAGTTTCTTCTCAACACAAACATTTCAGATTACACTTTTTTGTTCAATGGTGACGGTGCATGATAGAAAATGTAAGATAAATCATAGATTTGACATTGATATATTTCTATGAAACAATGTTTGAAAATATAATAAGAAACAGAATTTTTTTATCACGAATATTACTTTTGTTTCTTCAAAGAAAATTCCACCTAAAATATAATTTAATCCCAATGGCATCCCAATCATGCGAAAGAACTAAATATGCTGTTTCATCTGATACCAAATTCGTCACGGTAGTATTTATATTTCTGAAGATATAGTAAATTTGACAATGTTTGGCAAGCGAACAAATTTCACTGAATTCCATGGGTGTATGTAAACTTTGGGCCTCAACTGTACATGTCAACAAATTGCTGAAAGGCTGATAGCACCACATCTGATATTTTGTACTTTGCGATATCAAGAATTGATGTGTAAGCCCCAAAGGTCACCAAATACATGTATATGATGACCTTTGGGGCTTACACATCAAGAATTGATGTGTAAGCCCCAAAGGTCATCATATACATGTATTTGGTAACCCTCTCATTACCGTCTGCATACAGTACATACTGTGTAATAACTCAATGGGCATATCATAGCATGGTAATGAGAAGGCCACAATGCTGCATTGGAAAGGACTCTTCTTAAATAAACAGGATTTAAAGATAGGGGCCACCCTTACGAAAAGGAACTTTCAATAACATGAAAATATCAGAATGCAAAAATTATCATATTCATGATTGCAAGCCACCAATCTTCATTGCAGATTTCGCTGGCTTGCTGCTTCTTCTGAAAGCAATTTTTCATGATTACTAACAGTAAAATATCCCTCTAAACATTCAAACTGTCCACTGCGGTAAACTTTCTCTATACAGTATCTCAATATTTTATGCGTTGCTTGCATTGCACATTCTTCTTGCAGCAGTGTCATTTACATGCATATTACAAAGAAAATATTCCATTACTGTATACGCCATATATTTCGCGGGGTTCATATTTTGCAGCGAATTTCACGAGTGTGGACTATTCGTGAATTTAACAACACACAAACTTATGAATATGACGTGCTCGGGCACATGTTCTGCTAGTACTAGTACACTCCACGATCGCGAATTTAATTACTTGTGAAATAGTTGAGAGGTCCTGATTCGCGAAAAATTAGACTCGCAAAATATATGGCGTATACAGTACTTTCCGCATGTTGGAGACAAGAGTGCACTTAACCTGGGCCATGTTGCATATAGGTTTTCAATTACTGAAACTTAGCATCAATGGTTAACTACCAAGGCAACGGGGGCAATAATGAGAGCTTATTGGTTGTTGCCATGGTAGTTACCATCGGTAATATTAAAGTTACAATAATTGAAAACCTATATGCAACATGGCCGTGGTCTAACTTTATGGGATGGCAAATAAAACAACATGAAACATTATTGATTTGATATGATCTATTTTGTCTTCAGGATCACTATGGTATATTGAGTTTGTCCACATAATAATTACAGGAAATAATTGAAATCAATCACTGTTGTGATTCTGTGATGAAAATCATTGATTTTTGTGACAGCATCGGATGATTTATTTTGTGCCACATAAAGTTAGTACAGAGTCTGAATTAAACCACTGTTGAAGATTATTCAGTTCTAAGTGTTTAAAGCATGGCTAGTTCTCAAAATTACATTATGTGTTGTGACCTTCAGGCATATTCCTGTCCTAATGGTATATAGTACGACATTTAAATTTCTTGGCTTAGAAATTAGTACAAATACAATATAGTGTCTCTGTTTCCATGGGTAGTATCATGACAACATTGCTGGACAGCCAATCAAATTTAAGGTTTCCATAGAATTTATCATTGGCATTGGCAGCAAAAGTTATCTGTAATGGTAATTTCTAAGCAACTAGCCAAGCACTTGTGTTTCTCTTACAGATAAATGAATCTTTTTGAAGTACGATACGAGTACGGTAACATATTTTTGGTGTTTGATATTTAGTATTTATAAATCGTGAAGTTAGAAAGTTGTGCTGATGTTGCTTTAACACAACATGCCTCTTCAAATGTTTGTACATATACATTCCTGTTAAGAACTTGTTTTCAAACATCTTGTAAATAAATTTCATCGTTTTTATGAAGAACTTGCTTTTCTTTCACATAATTATTTGTGTCTTCTATATTTATGCAGAAATTTCTTTGCAAAGTTTATGACACATGCCTTTCAAGGTTGTGACCTCAAACCACAGTATGTATTGCAAAATCCGTTGTCCTCTGACCTCTCAGGGATTTGATCTAGAACCTCAGCTCTTTTGATTTCAGAGAGGGCTCACCTATGTATAAGCGTCACACCTTAACTTTTGACCTGTTTCAAATGGTAGGCAAATGTAATCCATATCTAGTGATCCATGATCATTCTTATTCTGGTTATGAAGAACATCACTTATAGCTTTATTTAAAAAAAAAAAATGGTTGCATTCATTGACATGCGAGGAAATCAACCTCAAATCGAATAACGTTCATTGACCCTTTCACAATTGACCTACGTCTGATATGACCCTAATCATTAATCATTTTACAGAATTCACGTCCTGGCAGGTAGAGATGCGACAAATACCCCCTCCCCAGATACCACTATTTACCCTCTCACACACACATAAGCCTATATACTAAGGAGTAGAAGTGATACAGTGTAAAACAATTGCTGCTGATCTGCAATGTAAAGTATGTTTTTGCAGGAGTCTTAGCAAGCTGAGACGTTAGAGAATGTCCTCGTCCACCTATTAAATAACACCGCAACATTATGATCTCTGCGCATGCTTTACTACTACTGCTGCTGTGTAATCGATCAAAGCATCAAAGCAACCCACATACGACCTATGACGTCACGTCTTAATGGCTAGTGTCACAGCGGAAAGCCCCGCACCTACCGGACCTGTTTTCCTAGTCGCCTTATCAACGGCATCTAACGGGCCAGTTTTCCTGTAGTTGCCTATATGACATGTATTAAACGAACAAGTTTTCCTCCTAGATGCTTTATCAATGTCATCTACTGATAAAGCCGGACGGTCATTATGATCCGCAGCGGTACCCTGTCGCGTTGCAATGTATTTGTATTATGTGTACTCCAAATAGAATGGCAAAAATCTTAAAAGAACCCTTCTGATTGATTTCCTTCATTTGATTATGTAGCGTGATACGTGAAGGACTTTTATTTCACCAGGCTCGGGCTTATTAATAATAATGGACACATTAAATAATTGAATAGCCTCCATAGAGGTCTTTGAAATATCAAGGAAAGGCAGAACTTTCCTGATATATTATGCCATCGGAGGCCTACGACGTAAGAATGGGATAGATAAGGTTGCCATTTCATACAAAAAATGTATGGTAAAAATATCAATTTGTGATACGTGAATCAAAATCATTAGCCTATCTTCTTCTTCTCCTTCTTTTCCTCTTCTTCTCATTCTCCCTCGTCTTCTTCCTCCTCCTCCTTCTTTTTCTTTTACTTCTTCTTTTTTCTTCTACTACTTCTCCTCCTATACTTCTCCTCCTCCTCATTCTTCTTCTTCTTCTTCTTCTTTTTTTTTCTACTTCTTCTTCTCCTGCTCCTACTTCTTCTTCTGCTCCTCCTCCTCCTCCTTCTATTTCTTCTTTCTCCTTCTCCTTCTCCTTTTTCTTCTCCTCCTCCTCCTCCTTCATCTTCTTCTCCTCCTCCTCCTCCTCCTTCTTCTTCTTCTTCTTCTTCTTCTTCTTCTTGCTTCTCCTCCTCCTCCTCCTCCTCCTTCTTCTTCTTCTTCTTCTTCTTCTTCTTCTTCTTCTTCTTCTTCTTCTTCTTCTTCTTCTTCTTCTTCTTCTTCTTCTTCTTCTTCTTCTTCTTCTTCTTCTTCTTCTTCTTCTTCTTCTTAGGGTAGACCTTTGTCCTTCAATACATGTTGCACTTCCACTGAACTTAAACCCCTTAAATAATATTCATAATGGTCAAAATATAATAAGCGAACAAAACAAATTAAAACTCGCAGAGGCTTCCTATTCTGCATGTCTCCCTTATATTCAAAAGTTACATGCAGCATCCCATAAAGAATACACGGAAACCTAATTTGTAGTTGAACAAAACCACTATATTTTGTAATGATTTGACAACTCGTGATGAGAGGAGAGACTGTATTTGGGACCCTACGTAGATGATTGATTCAAGTGTAGCCATTGTACCCCAATAGGAACATGTGTGTTGGTACATTTTGGCAAAAGCCTTGGTCTTTAATTTCTGAAATGTATTTTGATAAGTTTCATTTGTTATGGCATGTACATGTGCAGCTGCCCGTTTTCCTGTCGAATGTCTTTTTGACATGATTATAATTCACTCTCCGTAGAATAAGCATTTGGCTCTGAAAATAAGTGTTGTGTGTTGTGTAATGATAGTGTGGAATAACATTTATTTCTAATATTCAGTGGACATTGAACGCATTTTCAAAAAGAACCCGATTGAAAGTTAACTAAGATCCATAAGCACGTGTTGTTAATTTTGTTAAGTAGACAAGCATGACATGCCTGCAATGTGATGAGGAATCGAGTCAGCTTTGTGATTTTGTAAGATTAAGAGAAAATAAATGGAATTTTAAAAAAAATCCTTAAAATATGGAAACGAATAGGCCTATATAATAATATATAATAAACATAAATATAAATATAATATATAAATATAATAAGCAAGAGAGTTGGTGTAACAAGCGAGTACGAGAAAACGAAAGAAAATTCCTCACTGTCAGTGTTCATCAAAATAATATCTTCAATGAAAAAAAAAAACACGAAATCTGTAGGCTACTAGGCTAGGATTACAAGTTGGTTATACCATGGACCCTAACAGGGCAGGGTCCATATGGTATATATTTTCCTCAGATGAGGTCGAGTTAGATGTCATCTCGCTGAAGCCTGCAGAAAGAACGTACGTTACCGGTGCTTTACCAGCGTGCAAGCGGATAGCACCCGGGGGATAGCAAGAGCGCGCGGATAATTCCCCAGTAACACGACTCGGTTTTCCGGATACGATTTTCCATACTTCGCCCTTCTATTCGGCGCCTATCCGCACCGGAAAACTAAAATTAAATTGTCTTTTGGTGTTATTTTTCAATAGAGAAACAAGTAAATGCGTTAGTAAACAAGCTTCAGGAACAAAGATGGATTTAAATGTCACTGGTGAGGAAATTCCGGCAGCAAATCGCCCGAAAAGAGGGAGAAACGCGTACACTCGGCGATCGGATGTTTGGCAATACATGGAGAAGGATATCTGCAATGGACGAGTGCAGTGCAAGTTGTGCGGTTTTCGTCTAACCTCCACTTCACGGAGTGGAACATCCAATCTGCGAAATCATCTCTTAAATCGTCATGCTGATTTGTACCGTCCACAAAACCAGGAAAGGTAATTCAAAAAAACAGTCATAGGAAAAATGTTAAGGTATTTTATACTTCGTAGGGCGGTAATTTTCGTAATTTTAATTCATTTTGATGATGGTTTCTTTAATGAATTTACAGACTTTGTAAGTTGACCACTGTATGGGCATACAAAACCAATGCTTCGTTGTTTTGGTAGATCTACTCAAGTAGTAGAAAGTAGAATTGAATATGAATCATACTGTTGTGGGGTCTGATATGTTTCTATAATTAGAGAACCAAGCAATAAATACGGAGCGCGAACATCGGCTATCTCAATGTTCCACGCATCTCTTTGTTTTAATTGCACGTCTGCTAGATCAAATATGATGGGTGCATGGGCCATTCTCGCCAGAATACGATTTGAGACAAAAACAAATACGTATTTTTATATTCTCTTACACTTAATCACACTTTCTTTCATGCTTTACATTTTCAAAATCATATTACAGAGACATTTTGAGTAAACACTTACGAATAAATGTATTTTTAGTGCAAAACACACTGTTACTGTTAGCCTATCAATATTTGTCGATGATAAAGTTGTGACCCTTAAACGCTGCACCGTGTACGTGTATTGTCATGGGCTTTTCCTGATCGATTATGTGTTCGATTTTATGGTGACTTTTTGATTTGAATAAAAAAAAAACCTGTAGTTTACTTGCTCATGTGATTTACGTTTGAAGTGGACTATTGATAGAAGAATTCTATTTTCTTTAAGGCTACCCTAGAGATGTTTAATGGAACAAGGTCCGAAAAAAAGAGACTGCCATAATAAGAGTCTTCGATCATTTCGATCATATTTTCTCGGAATGCAAATGATGTAGTGCCGAAGGCATGTGCATCACGATCAAACTGACTTCTCCATTCAGCTACCGAAGCGATCGCGGAGCGGGTGCGCGGCAGGAATTTTGGAGAAAACAGACTTTCTGGTCGGCAAATAATTTTGACATTTACCGAATAATGTGATTTTTTGAAGCTTATCATTTCAAAAGATGATAATTAGATGAAACTTGCATTTTTTTACTCGTAATTTGCGTAGCATGACAGAAACTGTTGTGCCGACAGTGATTCTGTAGTCTCATGCTTGATACGCTTACCAATTTGTTCTAATATATATGCATTTTTGCTAGTGCGTCAATTAAGGGCCCTGCGGTAAGAATGGGCCACTAGCCATACGTTATTATTCAAGCGATATATCGCACAGCGGGAACGATGTAGTATCATTTTGCGCGCCCACTTGAATTTTGTAGCCCCAAAATTGCAAAAACTAACCTTTTTGATCGCGCACCGCAACTCTCGGCTCCAACACGTGTTTCATTGGCTTTTCAATATGCGGGCACACACTCAATAGAACGCGTGTCCGATGAAGTATAAATTCTCCCAATTTTATTGTATCTCCAGGACTTAGGAAATATTTTATCTTTTGGTATTCCAAAAAGCCAACTTGGTAAAAGATGCCTATTTCTATTTAAAATGAGCTAGAAATCAAATTTAAATAAAATCATGGCAGACCACCTAATGAGATAAAATTTGTATGCAAATGAGCTGATAATCAGTATTCTGAAACACACTTAGGAAAAAAGGTTAGGATAAAAGACGAAATTGCTCCAGAGCAACTCCAAATGCATGCACCTAGGCCCATACATTTCACATTGCATTACGTGAAAAAGTAATTTGCACATCCATCTCTTTGCACATACTGTAAGCGCACCAAATGCAATAAGGCGCTTTGATGGACATTTTCATGTCACACCATTACATGTAGCTTGATGGTGTTAATGTATGCAAAAGACATCGAAAGGAGGGTTATAACTGACTTCCTCTGGGACAGGAGCATTGGAAAATGCTTTAATTAATATTGGTTAAAATCTTCCTAAGATATTAATTGGAACACCAAAGAAAGATGAATCATCATTTTCATCTCTGTGGATTTTCAGAATACCACCCCAGCTCTACATACTGTCGGATGGTGAGAATTACGAGGACGAAAATGGGAAAAGCAGCGACGATACAACAGGAATGGAGAGCCCTGCATCACAACCGCATCATGATCAACAGGATCTCCAGTCTTTACATGAAGCAGGGACAGCGGCCACTGGGAGCAAAGTGGCCAGTGACGCCGGGGTAAACAAGCGCACAATCCCTGGTCGATCCGCTGCAGCTGCTAGTAAGAAAAGAGCAGTTATCAAACTTCAAGCTGCGCAGTCCAGAGGGAGAGTCGCCAAGAACAGCACCACTGCATTGTCACGACCGAACGAATGCTCTTTGGGAAAGTCTAAAATCATCTCAAATTTTATATTTCGGATGGTGGTGGAGGATTTGTTGCCAGTGAGTGTGGTGGATGGAGCGGGTTTTCAAGGATTGGTTACAGCACTTCAACATGGATACAAGTTTCCAACACAGGTAAGTGTTGAGGGCAAAAATGAGTTGTAGGGGTCTATATAAATATTTAGGTTGCTAACTTCAGCCTAGGTTTAAAGTTAAGACCTCTTAACCCTAACCCTACAGACCCTAGGCTGGTGCCAGCAACCTAAAAAACATAAATCCTTCATAACCCAGGATTGCCAATTTGAGATTGAACAGAACGTCACTCCGACTTTCAGCATGAAAATCAACAGGAAATCCAGAAATACCCCCACCGCATGGGATATATCTAAAATGTAATTTCATGTCCAAAATACCCCCCAAATCAAAGGCAAAGAGGGAATTATTGCTGCATGTGTGCTGTCTTTTAAGCTTCAAGTTGATGTTTACAGTTTGTACCAAACCAGTGGCATCTTGCTTCTATCACCGGTTCATGGTTAGTACATACACTGTACATGTCGTAGAGACAAATCAGTCGTACTGTTAAGTGATGATATAATTGATAGCAGGATGATTCCACGAGGTTGGGGTAATTTTTGTGACATACCACAACTCCAAATCCATATCTTTTTCAAACCAGGTAAAAAATAGTTCAATAATGGCATGAGCAAAATATGGGGTCCCATCCAGGATTATTTCTCAAAGACCATGGCATATTGCAAATTTTGAAAATATTGAAAATTTCTTGTCCATGTAAAAACAATATGATGTCCATCTAATGGTGGTAGATTTTTGTATGCCTGTTGCTTCAAAACCATAAAAGATTTCCAATTTTAATGTCTATTACTGAGAAAATAGCATAGTTTTTCATTTACAGCTCAAAACTTAACCACATCTGAATTGATCTTCATGGTGAACTGCAAAGGTTGATTCCTCCATTACATGGACATTCCATGAATAGTTTGCCCCATCCCCATGGAATGACTTAGCAGTGTTGCAGAGTTAGAAATTTAATTACAAGGGATCTACACTCCAGCTCAAAGGAATTGTCAAAGGGAAATGGAAGAAAGGGAAGGAGCCGCAGTTTCAAACAGCGGTATATTTTGTCCAGTTTAGCATGAAACACGATGCTTTAGCCTAAAAGGCACCGTGTTTCATGCTGAACTGGACAAAAAAATATACCGTGGTTTAAAACTGCGGCTCCTTCCTTTTCTTCCCTCTCCCTTTCCCTATGCCAATTCCTTTGAGCTGTAGTGTACATGTATCCCCAAAGTGCTTTCTACTTGTAAGTGTGCAACACTAAATGTAGTATCTAAGTATGTTTAGAGTAGCTAAATGTAATAGAGGCAACATGTCATTGGTCTAGTGGCACCAAGTTGTAACTCATCTCGAAATGATTTAAAAATAAGAATTAAATTTAAATCAAATGCTAAGTTATTGAATTTTGGCTTCCTTTACTCCAAACTCATTAACCAATGTGGTCTATTTTGGCATTTACCAACTCAATCTAGAACACTAATACTGTGAAACTTGTGGGGGCATCTCACATTGCATCTTACATTTGTATACTACAAATGTATACCTGAATATGGTAATTGTTATTTTCTTTCCTTTCCCCGAAGCTGCTACCAGATCTATTTCCTGTATTCACATACACATGTTCCCAATTTTGTTGAAACCCACTCTTGATAGAACCATTAGCATCAACTCCCTCGAACAAGAACCAAGTTCAGTTGAACAGTGTGAATTAATTTAAAGACAGCCAGTCCCTTTTGCAGATCACCACAAAACCATCGAAACATTGGCAAAACATATAGAGAAGTGTTAGCAAGCTCTATATTCACAATTTGAAACTGATACGTAGTGTAAAATTCAAATAATGCACGTAAACAACGTCTGATTAATAGTCTTTGCCTCAGGCTCTTAGCAGTTTGTGTTGAAATATCTGCTTTATTGATTAATCTGTTTATTAAATTATTAAACGCATTATGAAAAAAAATGTTCTATAGAAGGAATCATCTCCATAGTTTGGTAATTACTCATAAAATTATAAATTTGTACTCATAAAATTAGGATTTCACACATGCATAATAACCACATAGATACTGTAACAAAGACTAATACTTTTTTCGTAGTACGAAAAAAGGTCGGTTTGAAATTTAACGGCTGAAATTTTTTACATATACAGAAAGCTTCAACATGCTATATTCTTAGAAATGGTCTTGAATCACACTTTCTTCAATTTACGATCGTGATAAACTATTTCAAATTTTAAACTTGCAAAAGGGACGGACAATCTTTAAGAATCTACATGCAACAAGTTATTCAACAACTATTTGTCTTGTTTTTAATTTGTAATATGCATTTGTTGTTTCCCCCTTCCATCCAATTTCGTCTTTTGTTTAGTTCAATATTGCACAGCGACTGAAAACGAAGCTTGTTGAAGGGCGATGTAAGCTGAAGAGCCTCATGTCGGCAGGGCAGAAGGTGGGCCTGTCCTGCAGTCTGTGGGCCGACTACCAGAACAGGAACTTTGTCACAACCAAAGCACATTACATCAATCAAGACTGGAAGGACGAGAGCTGGGTGCTTGGCACTATCCAGGTACAACCACTGCTACAATCACAAGTTCTCAAGGAGCGCGTTTACACTGGCAAGGAGGATCGTGGGCAGAGCGTGGATCGAGCTACGATAGTGCGATCCATGGTCCACCCAGTAAAACTCGCCACATTTTCACCTCAGTGAGATAGCACTCTGTATTTTGAGTGGTCCTGTTATAGATTGTGCACGCTTTAATACAAACCCACATCCCAATCGTGCCCTATGCAGTTTGCTAGTGCTAGAGAGGCATATACACAGAATAGGTAAACCATGTCCCCCCAGTTGAATGTGGACTTCCAGCGTGCTATCTCTGCTGGGCATTTTGGCTGGACCACAAATACGCTGTGCTGTTATCACTGGTGTAAACATGCTCAAGAAGAGAGGGAGAAAGAAGGCTCTAGCCTGTGTCCATACATATTTGTGATGTCAGTATGCATGTACAAAAAAATACCTGCTGCCTAGAATAAAGGCTAATTATGATGTGAGGTGTCAGTGTCACAGATGTAGAATTAATCAGAATTTATTTAATTAAAGCACCTATAATATGTATGAAATGTTGAACAGAAAATCTGGCAATCGTGTTCTTCTTTCCTAAAAAAGGGTACGTTTTGGCGTTTTGTGGAAGTAAAGAGAAAATGCTGAAAGTGGATAGCAAAAAGTTATGCATTATGTTTGAATAAGCCAGGGCCCAAATAAATATTCCAACCATATTGTGAAACTTTCTTATATCATCAAACCTGAAAAGAAAATAATGAAAGGAAACTCATTAAAGAATGTCCTTTTTTTTTTCCTTCTGGATAGGTCAGTGCGAGTGCAACAGACGAAGAGGTGTCCAAGCAGATGAAAAGTCTGTGTCTGGAATGCGGCATTTCCTTTGAGAATGTTTCTGGGGTGGTGTACGGCACTGACCACCAGCTGGCTGTAGCAGACACCACCGAGAGGCTCAAAGTCATGCAAACCATCTGTACCTTCCTCAGCATGGAATGCCGGCCATGTGCGGGAGAGCTCATCAGCATCTCTGTGCAGAATGCTCTCAGCACCCCCGCCATCACAAACCTCATCCAGTCTGCTGGCCAGCTCATCTTGCATCTCAATGCGGATGTCGCAATCAGCACCAATTTATCCACCTTACTGAAAGAACGGCGTGAGCCGATGGTGTTGACCGCATGCGATACCTCCAGCGGGTGGGTGCTGATCATGGATACGTTTTCCCAGCTGTTGAAGATGCAGAGTATGATAAGCCAGGTTCTGATGGAGAAGGAGGGCATTAACCTAAGCGAGGCTCAGTGGAGCCTCCTGCAGGAGCTGCTCCAGGCATTACAGGGAGTCAAGGCTGCACTGGCTGTCATGAACGACCCTAAGAACAGCTCCGGCTCCTGTTGGCTGCCAGTCATGCAGGGTGTTCTCCAGCACATGGAGCTACAGCACCCAGACATCTCAGACGACGGACAGGTCTTCCGTAACACCCTCAGCTCGGAGCTCAAGGCTCGTTGCGAACTCAACCAGATCCTACCCAGCTCCCTCATGATGCAGGCATCGGCCATTGACCCACGGTTCCACCATCTGCGGTTTCTCTGTGACGAAGACCGCTCGCCAGTCATCGAGGAGATGAAGAGGCGACTCACCGAGAAGCATTGCAGTGGGAGTAGTAGCGGTGAGAGAGAAGCGGTTGCCAAGAAACCAGATATTCAGGAAGATTCCCCTTTCTTCACTCTCCTGGGAGAAGATGAATTCAACCCAAAGAGTGTCAAACCTGAGGATGAGGTGGATCTCTTCAGGATGGAGCGCCCCATCTCCCGTGAGACAGACCCTCTCAACTGGTGGAAGCTGAACGAGGAGAGATTCCCTGGTCTAGCCAAGCTAGCCAGGGCTACGCTGTGTGTCCCCGTCGCTGCAACGCCGGTATGGAACGATAAAATTAAAACTGCTTTGGAGAATCGCAAACGTCTTGACCCGGCACATGTGGATGCACAAGTTTTCCTCCATCAAAACATGAGTCTTTTCTTGTAGAAAAACCAAGATTTTTAATAGCTCGACTGACCAGATCCAGTCATGTATAGACCTTCAGTCTATGAAAGGTGAATAGCTGTTTTGATTGGTAGAAATCGGTTACTCCATAAACAATTCTACTGTTAAAGAGATGTGCATTAGTATTACAGAATATTATTGAATAAGTGAGAAAAAAAATCAAACATTAAGGTAATGATTATGATGCTCTCGCATGGTTCAAATGGCAGCCAATTTTTAGATTGTCTCTTGACAGCATGCATAGTTGTAATAAGACAGATAAATCAATATTACATGAAATGAAAGAAATTGGTAAAAGATGTAATTATGTGAATATTCAATGAGATTTTCACTTTTTGACAAATTTGGATCTCTAACAACAATGGCCATTGTGCATCACATGGTAAATCTTCTTTTCAGCCAGAAACATCATGCATTATTAATAACACTAAGATGGCAGTTGCTAGTGGATTGACAGATGTGACACACCATGGTCATTGTTGTGTTCTGAATTAATGATCTGATAAACACATTTTTAGGTCCAAATTTGTTCAAAATGAAAAACACAGGATTACAGGAAGGGTAATTGATGAAATACCACAAAACCTGCTTTGACAAAATTCAACAACCTTTGACTTTATAATGTGTCAATTTTAGCTTGATTCGAGCTGTAACCGATTTTAAATTATTTTTCACAAGTGTCAAAACTTTTGTAAACACCTTGTACAAGGACAACCCCATTTATGCATTCGAAGGTGTAACTAAGCTGTGCAACGAAAACACTTCTTTGTTCCTCATGTGTGCAACCCCTCCTTAAGGCAATCTTTCCCAGTGTCGTATCCGGGTACGTACATGTAGGCGATCAGGGTGTGCCACACATCTCTGTTCCTAGCTTTCAGGATCAGTTGACCTCCACCTCTCTGCATCCATGCATTCAGACTGGTCATACAATTCATAAATTTCCATCCTCTACCTTTTCCCCTTGATCTTTCCTGTCATTGCTAGATTTACCAAACCGTCCTTATTTGCGTGGTTCTTATCTCCTCATTCAGCTATCTCTCCACTCCAGGGGGGGGGGGGGGGGGGGGGGGGTCACCAAGATGTGTGTAAGTTACACACAAATAATGACCTGTTCTTTGATTCGAAATCAGATTCTCAATGATTTTGATTCCCATCAGCTAAAGTTGAAATCTGATCTTGCAGGTAAAAATGTTGTGGTTAATAAGCGTCTGAGTACCGTACAGTTTATAATATGTCAAATTTGATTGGGATCAGAGGAAATTCTCTCCCACTATGTTAAAACATGAATACATTTGACAACTATATCTAGTCGTTGATGCTGTGATGTCACAGGGGAGGAGAAATAAAAAAAGATAAACTCTGCATGCAAACTTACCTAATGTACATATACTTACAGACTGATAAAAATTTGAGATCAAAAAGTGTAAGGATCAATCGTCCGTGAACTATGCCTAAATCGCCAATCACGAGATTAAAAAATCCAATATATTATCTTTGGCCATCCTAGATGAGGTGAGCAGTCCTGGAACTTGGTATTATGAGCAAAGGCTATGAAATTCCATCCAGCTGAAGTAAGTGGCATATTTCTCAAATGCGTGCAGTCAAAGTCCTCTGGTTTTTAAATCATATCGGCCTACTAGTATCAGCTATCTTATTGATAGCTACAGTTTGATCAAATCTTGAAAAAGTAATTTTTCTGATATATTCATTGTATTTCATTGACATGGGCAGCTCCAATACAAATATAAGTCAATTGTACAAAATAAATGTTTTTGAACATGGATGAGTTGACACCAAGGCCAGGTGATGAGAGTGCCTACAGTGTAATGCTGAAGGTCAACATTTATGGTCACATTCACTGAGATAATATCCCAGAATCGTTCAACTAGATGGTAAACTTCACTCACACGTCTGCATTTAAGCACTGTGTACATTAATTTGTAATAGTATTTTGTTCAATATCCAAAATGTTTAACACAGGTGTTCATTTTCATATCAAATGCTCCATATAAACATTACTTTTATTGTGCCAGCTGTTATTGAACTGCATACCAGCTATACCATACCTGAATTGGCCTACATGTATATCATGCCATCTGGGACCTGTTGTATAAAACTTACCATTAATGGTAACTCTGCCATCAATGGCAACTTCTGTGGTAACATCATTCAACAGCCAATCAAATTCAAGTTTTCCATAGAAGTTGCCATTGATAACAAAGTTACCATCGATAGTAAGTTTTATGCAACAGGACCTGTTTATAAAAGAAAATACAGAAATAAAATCAAAATTATATCCCAGTGCATGTATTATATATTGTTGCAGTAGGACTAGTTGTTCAGGGCAATGAGTAGCAATCTAGTTGAGTTCTCCTTATGGTTGCAGTACTACAATTTAGGGGCATCAAATTGCATGTTAGTAACGGTTCTGTGCTGGCATTATAAAGCCTTTATTTTGATGAACTTTCTTTATCATTGGCAAGACGATGTGAGTTAAACCACATTGCACTGTTGCATAAAATTTCCCATTAATGGTAACTCTGATGAAAACTACCAAGGTAACATCACTCAATAGCCAATCAAATTCAAAGCTTCCAAAGGAGCTGCCATTGGTAGCAAAATTACCATCAATGGTAAGTTTTATGCAACGGGACCCTGGTAATGTAAAGGTTAATACAAAGGAGGTTTTGGATGGGTCATCCAAACGTCCTGTTTCTTGGGAGACCGGAGACCACTGTACGCTATGTCACAACGCATCGCGCTCTAACGGGGGCAATACAGGAATAGAGACAGTGGTCAGTGCGTTTCACAAGGAAACAAGGATAGTCTTTCACTTTTCCTGAAATGGTTCGAGAAGCTATGACTGTGAGATATCATACACCTTATTGTATACTGCTAATTCCTGCCTAGCATCATGATTTTTGCAAATGGGCCACCCTGTTTTGAATGGAAGCCAATTTAGTCCGTCCAAAGGTGGCAAAAGGTCTCAACAGATTTTGAGGGCAATTGGATTTGAGACTAAACACAACTTGTCTTGCTGGTCCAATCTCAGTATACAATGTATTAAGGAGGAATGAGTCAATTTTCTGAATATGGTGTGACATTTAATTCAAGCTTCACTGTAAATCTGGAATATCACAAGCTATTGAATTAATGTGTACTTGTCACATATAACATTTAATACAATTAGTTCCTGTAAAGTGTATGAATTGCCAAATACACTGTACATCTTTTCAGTACATGTACATATAGCTGTAACATGTAATAATGCTACCATTGATGTTGTGTATGTCTGTCTTTTTGTATGTATGTGCATATGTCTGAAGAAAGAGCGGCTTGCTGCGACAAAGAAGTTGCTCGAAAATCTCAAAAATATGTCTCTTGCGAATAACAACAAAGAATGAGACTGCACGATATGACTATACTGATAATCATTTATTGCTTATGAGACAAGTGCCCTCCATTTAATACAATTTGTGCATTGCACCACACACAGCCTTCAAATTAACATTAAAGGGAGTATACTGTACTGGGAAGACAAAAAGGCCTTCAAAAGGTGATCGTGAGCAATCTTCTTGCAAATGGTCTTAAATTCGTGTATTGTCCATTTGAGAAACTTTTTTTTTTTTTTGCCCTCATATGATCCACATTTTGAATAATTAGCAGGGCTGCCAACCTTTGAAAGTCAAAATTCATATTCTGCACCTCCAAAATTCGTATTTTGCCTTCAAAATTCGTATTTTTAATGATGAAGGTAGCAAGTCTAAGCCTATGACTAAACAAATATTATCCGTTTAGTTCTACTCAATGGCTAACTGCCACTGACACAGCTGATCGGCAGCTAGCAGTGTGTAGCACTACTGCTAGTACATGTACAGTGCACCACAGTGCACACTGAGCCTAAGTCTAGCTTTCCTTCCCCAGGGTTCTGGGGGAAAACTTAGCTAGTGGTAGGGGTTACAAAATCGTAAATTTGCGATCTTTTTTTCTTTTTCCAAATGATATGAGAATGTTCTAAAAACAACCTGAATATCATTAAAATGCACCATAAATGATATTCTAGTGTCATACACTTACATTCCAGGTCTCAGCTTCTTCTTATTTTGCAGTGATTTGAAGCGGATTTCGCCATTTTTTCAGCTCTTCATCTTAGCCTGGCCTAGTTCATTATTTCAAAAGGGTACGAATATCTATGTTGTGAGGGACCAGTGTGCAGAATTTGAACAGCTTGCCTCCCCAGAGTTCTGGGGGAAACTCGGCTAGCGGTAGGGGTTCAAAAATCATAAATTTTCGGGTTTTTTTTCTTTTTCCAAATGTTATGAAAATGTTATTAAAACAACCTGACTACGATTTTAATGCACTATAAATGTTATTCAAGTGATATACACATATATTCCAGGTTTCAGTTTCTTCCTATCTTGCAGTAATTTGAGGTGACTTTCTCCACATTTTAGCCTGGAAAGTCTGGCCTGGTTCATTAGTTTACAAGGGTACAAGTATCTATGTTGTGAGGGACAAACTAGTGTGTGCTGAATGTATTGCCAATGGAATGAGTGTCGTCAATGCAGTCGGCGATCAGGTGTTACAGAAAGAGCTACGTGATTGGCTGAATTATTCTACGATGCTTAGGGGTAGTTTATTAATGCTAACCATAACATTTTACTTTACAAATATATAATTATAATAGTGGTTAACTCCATGGTTACATTGATAATGTGTGCCTTTCATGCTACATTATCGTTAGCTAAGCTGCAACTTTTACCCTTTTTTTAAATTATTTTTTTCTGCAGTGAATTCGTACTTTTATGATGTGCTTTCGTATTTTCGTATTCTCTTCCGATTTTCGTAACAAATACGAATTTTTCGTAACGGTTGGCAGCTCTGAATTAGTGATTAAATCACAAATCCTTCAAATGTTCGGCCCGAACAATTTGAGGATTTGTGATTTAATCAGTAATTACTCCAAATGTGGATAATTTTAGGGCAAATAACTTTCAGCAAATTTCTAAAAAGGACAATACATGAATTTAAGACCATTCGTAAGAAGATTGCTCACGATCACCATTTGAAGGCCATTTTGTCTTCCCAGTACAGTATACTCCCTTTAAATTAGGTGTGAATTTAACCAAAACCAAACTCTAAACCCTACATATGCACATGGTGCATAGGTAAAATGGTAATTAGACTAAACAGCAATGCAGCATTTGACCATATTTACCATCTTCACAGTAATTAATTCAGTTCCGAGAATATGAAAAACGTGTGCAATGTGATATCAACTATACAGAAATCTTACCAATCAGCAGCAGTCGCATCCCTCTCCATGCAAACACAATGTAAGTATACAAATATCAGGGAGAAAAATTGAAATGTATGACACGGCTAAAAGACAAAAGTCGGACACAAGCCAACAACTCACCAGCTCCCATCAGCAGTCTTCCCGATCTTCCTCTGCCTCTTCCTCTTGCTCCGTTCTTCCTTCTCCTTGTCTGCGATAGCTTTCCTTCTGTCTCTCCTTTCTAAGATCTTGGTGATGGCATGAGACACATCTCCAGACGCTGCTCTGAGTCCCAGCCTCGCTTCCGAGACGTCGTAACCCATGGATACCAGCTGCATTAATTTGGTCCCGTCAACTTGCAAGGAGTTGAGAATACCTTCTGCCTAAAGGATGAACAATAGACTCTTCTTATATAAGGGTTTCAAATCCATTAAGATACAAAGTAAACTTAGAACTCTGGGCCACACAATCATTTTCATTTTTGTGCCTGACCCACTGCTTCCTTGATGTATTTTGCGAGTCTTTCTGGTGCAAAACTACTTCAATGCTGTGTAAAGAATCAATTATTGAGTAAATACTTGAGATCAATGCAGATTTTCTGTTTTGGGCAAAGACATTTTCTATCACACACATTCATTCAATTGAGCTAAAATGGATAGAATGCTTTTTCTGGACTTCCTACATTTCAAGGCGTGCATTCTTAAATAAGACTCTGCAGAAGAAGCAGACATAATGCAACAGACACAACGTAAGATGGACCACCAAACCAAGGATGAAAAACAAAGATTTACATTTATTCATTTAAGGAGGGCAGCATATATACCAGCGCTACCAACATTGAAATTCAACAATAAGGATGATTTGAAGAAATTTAATCAGAATTCCAGGAGATGAGTAACAAATGCATACAATCTGATGGCAATAATCTATTAATAATCAGGGAGATTGCTTGATGTGATAAAATCCAAAGCAATGATATTGGTCTATTTTCAGGGAGTCTCCTGAGAAATCAGGGAGACTTGGCAACTCTGTATATACCTGTACAAGAAATTTCAAGAAAAACATAAGTGAGAGCAAATAGGTTCCTGTATGCATTCATTGTCCTCTCTAATGAAATGATCTAAAGTGAAATATTTCAGGGACTATTTAGATTGAAGAAACTGTCGGCGAACATATGCTCAGCAATCCTCTCACATCACTAAATCAAAGAACACCCCACATTACATGTACATCATGTGACTTATGTATACAGCATGCTTTACACAAGTACTCTGTCCCTCGGATAGGACGCTAAATGGAGGTCCCCTGTGTACAACAGCCACACTCTATGCACGTTAACGGACCCACTTCACTTCTCGATTAAAAGCCGGATGAAAACCAAGGTGGAGTGAACAGAAAGCATCTCATGAAAAACGGGTTAAAGATGCCTACCCCTCATGGTTCATCCTAGAAGGCTATTAAGCCTACAAACAGTATCAAACAGGCATTAAGCGTGCCATACGAAAGAAGAAGAAAAAGACACAAGTACTTCAAAAATTATGAAATGTATGGAAGTATTCTTACCTTTTGGAGGAGGTCCTTGCCCAAAGTAATCTTGTTGTTCAAAACAGCAACAATACCCTTGGGGTATTAAATGGAAAGAGAAACTTCACATTATTATTGACAGGGCAATCAATGGCCTGTCAAAGAAATATAAGAAAGAAATATAAGACCTGCGGGGGAAATCACAAGTAGCTACGATTGATCGTACCAGTGATAGATTGATCGTAAAATCGATAGATAGATCGTGCAATCGATAGATTGATTGTACAATTCATAGATAGATCGGACTATTGATAGATTAATCGTACAATTGATAGATAGATCGTACAATTGATAGATTGATCGTACAATTGATAGATAGATCGGACAATTGATAGATTGATCGTACAATTGATAGATAGATCGTACAATTGATAGATTGATCGTACAATTCATAGATAGATCGGACAATTGATGGATTGATCGTACAATTGATAGATAGATCGGACAATTGATAGATTGATCGTACAATTCATAGATAGATCGGACAATTAGATTGAGCGTACAAGGAATAGTGCACTCTGAAATTATTTTGGTTTCAATAAAAGGAGACACATGAAAGAAACATATTAGTGAAGGTTTGGCGAAAATTGGTGAAAGAACATGAAAGTTATTTGATTTTAAAGTTTTGATTCTGTGATATCACAAAATCAAATAACTTTGACCAATTTTCGTCAAACCTTCACTTATAAGTTTCTTTCATGTGCCTCCTTTCATTGAAACCAACATAATTTCAGGGTGAATTATCCCTTTAAAGAACCTAGAGGAACTTTAAGCGAGACCTGGAGAAGATAAAGCCGGACATAGAGGGCCAGTTCCCTGCTGCTGTCCCCTTTCAGCGCAGTCAGCCTCTCCATGTTTGCTCCATAGCTGCGCTGGAAACAGTCCTCACACGTTTTCAGCCGGGATTCTAAAAAACAAGCATGTGACTTCATATCAGCTGAAATCATGCGAGGTCATTGTGTCTGCGTACTCAGTAACAATGTATGATGATGTATAAAAAACCACTCAAGATTGTACCATGTCATACATCATGCTATTCACCTACATTGATACCATCTCCCTCCCTCCCTCCCTCACTCTCTCTCTCTTTCTCTCTCTCTCTCTCCCTCTCTCCCTCCCCCCCCCTCTCTCTCTCTCTCCCTCCCTCCCTCTCTCTCTCTCTCCCTCTCCCTCCCTCTCTCTCGCTCGCTCTCTCCCTCTCTCTCTCTCTCTCTCTCTATCTTCCCCCCTCTCTCCCTCTCTCCCTCTCTCTCGCTCTCTCTCTCTCTCTCCCCCCTCTCTCTCTCTCTCTCTCTCTCTCTCTCTTTTTCCCTCTTGCTCTCTCTCTTTCTCCCTCCCTCTCTCTCTCTCGCTCGCTCTCTCCCTCTCTCTCTCTCTCTCTCTCTCTCTATCTTCCCCCTCTCTCAGCTAAGAACGACTTTGCACATGACTGGTGACCCTTTCTTGTGCTTAATGAGATACCCCATCTGTTCATGTTTTAACATAGTGGGAGCTTATTTCCAACAATCCTAATACGTCATGATCTTTTTAGATTCCTTGCTGACCATACATTGCGAAACAAATGATTATCACTAGCGATTTATTTGCAATGAGTAACATAATTAGCAATCCTAATACAATTCAACAAAACCATAAACTTTGTTAGCAATAAGAATTTTAATTTATAAAGATCAGATTTCAACTTGATGGGAGTCAAAATCACTGAGAATCTGATTAGGTACGAAAATGGGTCACCAGTCGTGCATAAAGTCATTTGTAACTTGATGATACACCCCCTGGGCTGCCTTGCAAGAAAGCCAAGTTATGATTACATGCAACTCACATGAAACACAATTTGCATTTGATATTTGTTGTGTATTTCTCAAAGAGAGTTGTGATTAAACACAAGTTACTTTAGATCATATACCAGGCGCAAAGTTGTGTTTAAGCCACTAGGGTTGCGGTAAACAGTTGCGTTTGATATTAAATGCAACTTTTTGTGGAACAGAATATGTATTAAAAGTAAAGTTCATGTTAATGTTAAGGAGTTTTAAAATGTTCCAAAGTTATGATATTAATCCCATACATCTCTGGTAATCTTACCTGCATCTGGTAGCTGGTCCACATGCTGAAGGTTTAAGTAACACCAACCAATATCAAGGCACAACACTGCGTAGTTATCCACTGCTTGCAGAATCTCAGATCTACACTGCCTGTCGACACAAAAACATAGAAATAGAGAATCCCTTGATACATTAAAGATGGCTTTAAAGGTGCATTTATTAAACATCTAATGTTTGCACTTTTGTTTGAAACCCAGTACATCTTGTATCTTGTATTGTTTCAATACCTACATTCACAACAGTGTTTTAACTTAAAAACTGAACATAACCTGGACTAACTTTATGGGATGCTAAATAAGACAATATGAAACGTTAAGTCGCTGCTCGGTAAGCAGTAGATTGCAGGTTCAAATCCCGTCTTGTTCCAAGATTTTTGTCTGACTTGTTTTTCGTTCATTTACAGCATGGAGCACGCTATCCTTATTACTGGGTGTATGCCTAAAATTTCTTTGCAAATAGTTATTGACTTTGTTGTCCACACAGTTTCTCCACAGTTACATTGAATAATTGAAATCACCCACTGTTGTGATTATGTGATGAAAATAAATAAGTCTGTAACAACATGAGATGATTTATTTTGCACCCCATAAAGTAAATCTACATTAATTTTAGTATGCTGTCTAAATTAAGCCGCGATTGTGAGCAGGGGCGACTGTGTTATACATGCACTATATAAGAATAGCTAATTTTTAGAGAAACAGGTTAAATAAACCAGGGATGTGTTATGGAAGGATATGAAACAACTTTCTTCCTTTGAACCCATGTGCCAAGCCGCTGAAAAGTTATGTGTTCTCAACAGGTGCTGTTCAGGTGTTTGAACAATTATGAATATGATTGTGTGGCAACGGCTTCTCAGAGAGAACAAAAGAAATGTACAGTCTCATTTCGCTTGTCCCGTTCTGTTAATAGCATTAATACTTCCATGAGCAAAACAGGTATCAGCAAACACGAATAAACAAGTTTTTCAAGTGAAATATCTCTGTTTCACGCAAACACACACAAACGCCGTTAATGATAATACACAGCTTAATATATCATTTTGAGAGTGGTTGAATCCCCCAAATGCACAAGTTGTCGGAAAGTGAAGAAATTGGCCAATTTTGTAAGTAATACAAATAGCTTATATGTCCGATTTTTAATGATTCCTCAATACTTTTCGAAACAAAAGCAGAGTAAATGATCTGTCATTATCTGCCGTTAACTTCCTTAAAGTTTGCAAACAAATTTGTCAAAAACAAAACGTCTACAGACAAATGGGAAATTAAAGAAATTTCTTTTCAAGTTGACATCAGCTAAATGTCGGCACGGCACATGGAACATCAAAGCATTGTCATGATTATGGAATGCTTTTGACATTCATGAGCACGCTTCAGAACCCATACAGATGTTTGAATATATTATGCTCGAGTTTCTACTCCTTCGTAACACCTCCCTGAATAAACTAGTCATCTTATTTGTCTTGAATGTATTTATGAGGGCATGGGGTATAGTGGTGAGAGTTCTTGACTCTTACAGAGAGATCCTGGGTTCAATCCCAGCCCGGTGTGTGCACCCTTGGACAAGGTGTTTTGCTCATGTTTATCCCTCTCAACCCAGGTGTAGTCAATGAATACCTGACAGGAATATAGTATTCCTAATTAGATCAACTAGCTTCTAGTGCTTCATACTTGCCTGCTTGGCTAAACGGTAAAAATATCTAGGTACTTCATACCAGGAGAGCATGATATAAAGCTGATATAATAAGCTAATTATTACAATTATTATTATTCATGGTTCTAAATATAATGCATAGGATCACAATTACCTGAAGGAAGTTAACAGTTAATCTTAAGAAATCAATATTTTGGAAAAGTTATATCATTTTTTAATGGTTCTGTGGCACAATAGTTGATGGGCACACCACAGCATACTATGGCTCACAGTCCTTATATTAAGTTTATTTGAATGAAAACAGAAAACAAACTAGAGATGCAGACTGCCAACAATTAAAGGAAATCAACTATATAAAGTTACGGTATAGATATGTTTAAATGACTAGCCTTTAATCCTGATTATTTACCTGAGATCAAATGCGAGCATGGGTGGTGTTTCACCAAGCTGCTCTTAAGTTACAAACGATTTTACGAACGACTGCTGACCCATTCTTGTGCTAAATGAGATACCACAATTTGTTCATGTTTCAACAAAGTGAGAGTTCATTTTCAACAATCCTCTTCAAATTTGACAGATCATAACCTTTGTATACAAATACTTGATAACAACAATAATTTTTATTTCTACACATCTACATGGGAATCAAAATAAATGAGAATCTCATTTAGCACAAGAAAGGGTCACCAGTCGTTCATATAGTCGTTTCTAGCTTAAGAATGGCTTGGTAAAACACCCCCTGTTCTTTTTTTTTATTCAATGTGTAAAGCACGACAATGCCAAGAGCATTACTTACACATGGTGAATTTGTTAAGAGAGAGAATAGGGCTTGGAATGAGTATTCATTTTATTTTAGATATCAATCACTTTTTAAATAACCACGTCTAAGTGATGATATGTAAGACAAAATAGTGCGTAGCTTTTTTAATAGCACAATTGGACTCTAGGTGCCATGTACTGTGAGGTAGATAATCATGCAGTGCAACAACTCTCTGTCCTGACACATTTGTATCAAGTCCACATCATGATAAATAGCCCTTTGCTCTGCTAAGCAGTCAGTAATCATCTTTCTTCTGCTTGAAAGCACAACAAAGAATATTCATTCCCTTTTAATAAACAGGTATTGTGAAGCCATCCATCCATCCCTCAATCTATCCATTCATTCATTCATTCATCTATCCAGTCCTTCCATCTATCTATCTATCTATCTATCCATCCATCCATCCACCCACCAATCCATTCATCCACCCATCCATCCATCTTTCTTTCCCTCCCTCCCTCTATCTATCTATCTATCTATCTATCTATCTATCTAGCTATCCATCCATCCATCCATCCATCCACCTGTCCATTCATACATCCATCCATCCATTCATCTATCCAGTCATCCATCCATTCATCCATTCATCCATCCATCCACCCATCCACCCACCAACTCTTAAAAAGGGATAGTTCACCCTGAATTTATCTTGGTTTCAATAAAAGGAGACATGTGAAAGAAACATATAAGTGAAGGTTTGACGAAAATTGGTCAAAGGAAAGGAAAGTTATTTGATTTTAAAGTTTTTAAATTTGTGATGTCATGTGCGAGGTGCTCTGTCAATGTCAATTTTTCTCAAAAGGACATTTACCATTTCACCTGTGCGTTTGGTATATCATTAAACACATATCGCTATGAAAAGAATGTATTCCTTCATCAAAGAACAGAAAAAGGGCAATTTATGGAAAAAGTAGTACACAACACAACACCTCGCATGTGACGTCACAAAATCAACACTTAAAACAAAACGTTTTTATCTTTTGACCAATTTTTTCAAACCTTCACTAATATGTATCTTTCATGTTTCTGCTTTCATTGAAACCAAATGGATCTTCCGGGTGAACTCTCCTTTTAAGAAGACAGGAGTGAGATTAGGATTACCTGAATGCTTGATCAGCTTCCAGCAGAATGAAAAGGGCGTCGCCGTATTGCTTCCTCTTCAGACACGCCCGCCCCTTCTCATTGAGGGTCAGGGCAACCGACAGAGCCTGCCGCTCCTCCTTGGGAAGATTGACCCGCTTGCCCGTATGGTCAGCGATGGTCAAAGTGTACTGGTCACTCCTAGACTCCTCTACAATAGCAAAAAAAAGCCTTTCTAAATTAGCCTTTCTAAGGTATCAAGGCAAATAAAACATCCAGCCCGTGCCCCCCCCCCCCCCCACCACCACCACTTTCAAAACCAACGTTTTAAAAATGAGGCCCTTTTTGCTTATGTCAGCGCGCCACCTCCCCCCCCCCCCCCCCCCCCCCCCCCCCCCCCTTTGGAAGTGACTTCTTGTTTTTTTAGTCAACACGCCTCTGCGAAAGAAGTGAGGACATTTATTTTTTAAGTCATCACACAATTTTCCCCGACAAAAGAGATTTTTCAAAATGTGCCCCCCCCCCCTTCCCAAAATCGCCCCTGTGTGCGCATACCACTCATTTTGTGTACATGCACCGTAGCTTACCAAACATTGCTGCTAATATCACACATGCGCAAGATCGCGACTATCAAATTTTTCCCTTTCTTGCGGGTGGGGCTGATAAGATGCAGCGCAGCGCCCTCTGCAAACGATATAGTTGTATTTCCCCCTGACTCTTACCTGCTTCTCTATTGGCAAAGGAGTTTGGCTGCTTCTTTAGTTCACTCCAGTTGGTTCAGCGCCCTCTGCAAATGATATTGCGCCATAAGAGCTCAGTTGTATTTTCCCCCTGACTCTTACCTGCTTCTATATTGGCAAGCAGTTTGGCTGCTTCTTAAGTTCGCTCCAGTTGGTTCAGCGCCCTCTGCAAATGATATCGCGCCATGAGAGCTCAATTGTATTTCCCCCTGACTCTTACCTGCTTCTCTATTGGCAAGGAGTTTGGCTGCTTCTTTAGTTCGCTCCAGTTGATTCCTCTGATCGTCGAGGCGCCTCGCTTCGGCCTCGCACTCCGATAGACAAATCACCATCACCTGGCAGAAACATGTGTGTCACAGTTATAGTTGGCTGTTCCCAAGGTTCGTTATTCTGAAGGTTTGTAATTCCAAAACACGTAAATTGCCTATACCTCGATGCTGGTTAGTCCAAAAACAGAAAAGGGTTTGTTAATCCGAACATTTGTCGCATAACTTTCGGAATAACAAACCTTCAAAATAACGAGTGCTTCCCATGTGTCACAAAGCAAAGCTCACTCAAGATGTCCTGGAACTTGAAAATGGTTACAAATCCTGCTTTTCAATGCATTCACAATCGAGTGGCAAATGTAACCAGGAATACACAAAACCACCTGCAATAAGATATACATGCGTCTAACTTGGAAAAAATAATTTGGTTAAGGCAGAAAATCACTGAAGTATGTTGAGGATATTTTGGGATGGCAGGAATCTGACAAATTATTAGAATCTAATTTCCTAAGAATTCATTAGGACAAGTGCTATAAATGTTCACTTCTTACCAATTTGCAAATGTTGACCTCCATTGGCGGCATTTGTCAAATCAGAACAAAACTTTGAAAAACTCCTTTTAAAAGGTACCATACTCCATTAGCATATATCATTTACCGCATTTGTTGTATTCATGTACTCTATGTGTTTCTTTATTGTAATATAAACATGAACTTTGAAAAACATCTTTTAAAGGTACCTTACTCCATTATACTATAGGACATATAACATTTCGTTGTTGTATCCATGTACAATAGGTCTTTTTTTTTTAGGTTTATAGAAATGAACTTTGAAAAAAAAAAACTTCTTAAAAGTACCATACCGGTACTCAATTAGCATATCCAATATTTAGTTGTTATATCCATGTACTGGAGGCACTTTTTATTAGATTATAAAACTATGAAAACTGAAAAAAGACCTACTTTAAATGTACCATACTCAAGCGTATGCATGTCGATGCATTTACTCGATGGTAAAAATGAAGTATCAGGCAGTGAAAACGAGTCAAATTCTCAAGTACCTGTGAAGATTGGCCGAGACCCAACTCCAGTAGGAGCCTTGCATCTTCCAACACCTGGCCGCAGCTAATCAGCTTCAAGAACTTTGAGTCGATGCCGGTTTCCTTGCTTATCCTGCCAGAAACAAAAAAGTAAAGCAATTTTGAGACAATGTCTGGATATCACGAAGCACCACAAATACAGATTATCAAAAAAAAACCTTCATCAAAAACAAACAGACAGTCTCAGAATTAATTCCTAATAACCTATTGCAATGGTTTTGACTGAACCAAGCGCTTATGATCAAACCAGATAGACAGTAGAACAGGGTTAAAAATTGCAATTTCTAATGATGTATGAAATGCACATTTTCGAGAAAAAAATTGTACATAACGTATTGGAGAGCACCTCGCACCTAACATCACAAAATCAAAAATATTTAAAGATCAAAACTTTTGCTTCCTTTGACAGATTTTCATCAAACTTTTACTAATTTGTTTCTTTTGTGTGTCTGTTTTTATTGAAACCAACTTAAAGTGAGCAATCCCTTTAATCGTTCTTTTATCATTACATCAAGTGTGGTGAACTTCTGTCAAATATAGACCTAATAAGCAAGATAATGCTACTTGTATGGTTATATCTCAAAACACCATTTATATAAGCCGGCTATCCGCAAAATAAGCGCAACATTCACAGCAAGTTTGATGGTGCCTTAATGCGGCATTTGCTTCCTCCAGTTTTCCAGCTATTTTGCTGCAATTTTGCGACTTGAGATCTAGGGAAAATACCCCAATATTGCGATTTGCGAATCTACATCTGTAAAACTGCGCTCCCAAAATAGCCAGAAATGTTGCAGGCTTGTGCATTGCATTGTGAAATGTGGTGCGCTGATCGCAACCGCTTTTATTGCTTAGTGGAATATGTGGTCATCATCGCACGTTTGCCCTAGCTAAGGTTGTAGGGAAGGGTCCACTGTATTCATAATACCACATTATGGCATTTTAGGTAAATATGAACTGTGTTGTAAGAGGCTTCCTGGAAACTTTTTTACAGACATGCATCAATAATATTACAGCATGAAAGCATTTATGAATGGATCTCTAGTGCTGTTTTTGTGACATTTCCCCCGAATCGTCACCAAACTTTTTTTTTTTGAACGATTCATTACTCCATGAGAAAGAATACAACATGTGCCTTACATTTGCTTCAATGTTGCACTTGTAACGTCCAGTTTGGTTTCCAAGGTGACTTCTGTCTGACTAGCACTAGCTGGTTTGCAGCCTGTCAGCTTGATCTTCAAACTGGCAATACCGTCTTTCTGGAATTTCTGGCGAGCTGCCAACTTGTCCACAGCATGTTGTCGGAGTTGCTCCAAGGTACTAGAAATTATCTGGGGTGGGACGCACAACTCCGACGAGTAGCGTGTTACCAGCTCCTACATATACCAAAAAAAAGGACAAAATAGAACTTATGGTGCTTCCAGGGTTATATATATGGAATGATCTCACATTAAAGGTATTGTTTCAATAAAAGCAGACATATAAAAGACACAAATTTTATGAAGGTTTGATGAAAACCTGTCAAAAGATAAAGACAGTTATGATCTTTCAAAGTTTTGAATAAGTTTTGACAATAACTTGACATATCATCATACAATTAAATAAGATTAAATCACATTTAAAAATTATATAATTTTTATCCATAACATTCAATATGGTGTACAATAAATTAAACTATCATTCAATAATTCCATACACATTAACGTCTCAAGCCCTCATTGCCAATTAACTAGTTATTTATTAATCAAATCCATTTTTATCAAATAAGTTTCACTATCAAATATTCAGAATATCGTCATTTTGTATATACTAACAAGATATATTTAATTTGAATTCATGGTAGGGCTTGATCGTTTGCTCAAGTTCGTTCAAGTCTCCAACAAAGTTGAGCATGTATACTTAATAATAACTATAACAATCAGTCATCATATTAATCATACATGATTGTATGCAATTTCAATAATATTGCATAGTTTGTACAAGTATTGCACCAGATGCGAGGAAAATAAAAAGTAGAATAATTTATATCTACGGATTGTACAAAATCAAATAAATAAAAAGACTTGAGCACCCTGGTGTCTTGCATTCAAAAGGAACCATTTTACCTGCGAACTGTACCAAATGTGTGTTGAGTGGATAACAAATGAGTTTCTGAATCTTTGTCTGTTTGTACCAGGTGCACATAGCCTGAATCTGGATCTATTACATTCTTCTCTCAGTATGAGGGTCGGGTCTGTCAAGATTTGTTTGCCTTTTCAAAGAACCCTGTCTTTGTACAGAGATGATATTGGTGGCAATTGTCTACCCATGATGCGCTGAGACAGCTTTCGAATGTGTCAAAGTCTGGTTTATTTTGCCCATGTAATATGTAAATATCCTACAATGGAGTCTAACTAAAACGAACTAATACACCTTCATGCAATGCACAAGCTAGATATTGTCTGATCTAGATCAAAGCAAGACCATATGTGTTTATGCAATGCACAAGCAAGATATTGTTACAGTTTAGTTGAGCTCCACTGTTCATTTACATGGCAGGGAAAAAAATCATTCAATATTTTCGGGGGCTACTTTGTGAGCACATTGGCCGATTTGGCTAAAATTTTACATTGTATCTATAGGAATTTTGGGGGCTCTTTTAAGCATTTCAGAGGCGAAATCGCCTTGAGTCCCCGTGTATTTCTTCCCCTGCAGATACAGACCTCCATCTCCTGAGCTCCTGAACAATGTCCATCCTGGTCCGTGTACGGGGCGAGCCAAAGCTTGATGCCATCACCATTCAGCTTCCTGCGCACTACATCCTTGATCTGATCCTGGCTCATACCAGGCCTTGTACTGGCGGCCATGGAGTCACCAACGACGCCGGTCCCTCTTCCCTGGAACGTACCACATTAAACACATGAACACAAGCGTGTCTGGTTGCCTAGACTACAGCCTACAGGTCACTTGTGCGCATCACGAAGCAAAGCTTAGGTTCACAGTACGATACAACCAGCAATGGTGTGATTGTACATTGCAGACAGATACAGATACAAATTCTATAATCCTATAACTTAGATAATATATTTATGCACTGTATGCAGTGGCCATATACACTACAGCTCAAAGGAATTGGCATGGGTAAAGGGAAAGGGTTGAAAGGGAAGGAGCCGCAGTTTTAAACCGTGGTATATTTTGTCCAGTTCAGCATGAAACATGATGCATTAGCCTAAAAAGCATCATGTTTCATGCTGAACTGGACAAAATATACCGCGGTTCAAAACTGCGGCTCCTTCCCTTTCAACCCTTTCCCTTTACCCGTGCAAATTCCTTTGAGCTGTAGTGAAGTTGCGCGACCATGGGGAAGGTCGTGATGAGATGCTGTGATTGTGATTGGCTGTTCATAAATGAAACACTTCCTTCCAGTGGCTAATAAATGTGCACTGGGTGTGGTCAGACCCTCCCACACATTAAACGCAAAATTGTCACTTTTCAAAAGTCACAAGGGTAATTGTTTATGCCGTTTTAACAGTATATTTTGGCATTTCATGTGCGATTTTTAAAGTGTTTTCACTTAACTATGACATGAAAATGACTTCTTATGTTCACATAACATGTCATGTTACATCTTTGTCAAAATATCCAGTTTTATTTTTTCACAATAATAAAGGGCCTTTAAAAGTTTCAATTTCAAGAGGGATTAATATCTTTTAAACTGTGCTCACTCAACCAGAAGTGTCGGGATAGGTGTTAGTGCATCGAGAGATGGATGATAAACAATGAAAAGACATAAATTATGCACCAGAAATGTTATTCATTAAAAATTGATATGACAGAATCCCTCACGCTCGCAGTTAAGTCTGATTGCTAACATGCATAAATGTATTCCTAACATAACAATAGGCTGGCTGATCCCGGGCGGATCCAGCAACCCGACGGAATATACAATTAGTGTGGCGGTTAAGCAACAAATATGAGGTGAAATGTGCACTTTTGTCTACAAGCACAAAATTTGGCACACAAGTTCAAAATCATATTTGGAACAAAGACCCAAGAGGATTTGGGATTGAAGATTAACGATAAAATTTAGGAGAAATTGCGCTTCGAATATCGTTCGATAAATCGTCGCGCATTCACATCACAAAACCTTGAAACCGGCCCCTACCGATAAATGTGCGATATCTCTGTCAATCTGATGAGTACAGTGCCAACATTTCACCAGTATTGCGTCTCGATCATGCTCATTCCAGTGCAGTGAAAATTGACGGGAAAGTTTCGGCGATCAACAAAATCACGGAAGTACGAACGCAAGTTGAAAAACAGAGATGTTTAAAACGAAAATGTGCTATTGTCAAATATGTGCACATTTTGTCTAATTTTGCTTTTGTTTACTAATGCGTAAATACACAATAAATTGCGCTTCCAACCTTCGATAACGCGTACTACTGAGCAGGGGCGGTATTCCGAAAACGAACTTAGGAAAAATTTTATTGTATCTCAGGGACTTAGGAAAAATTTTATCTTTTGGTATTCCGAAAAGCCAACTTACAATAAAAGATAAAATTTTTATTCAAATGAGCTAGAGATAAAATTTTTATGTAAATGAGCCTCCGAGATAAAAATTTTATGCAAATGAGCTAAATCGGTATTCTGAAACGCACTTAGGAAAAAAAGTTAGGATAAAAACTGCTCCCAAGCAATTTTATCTCCAGACGTACGCGCCTAGGCCCATAGCATTACGTGCAAAAATAATTCGCGCATTCAACTGTTTGCACATGGGCGCATCAAATGCAAGTAAGGCGCGCTGATAGACTTTGATGCGCAATGTCCCTTTCAGTTTCATGACATCACACCGTCAACTTCATGGTGTTAATGTATGCAAAAGACATGAAAGGACGTTTGTTACTGGCTGCCTCTGGGATAGGAGCGCAGGGCATGCGCTCATTAATATTGGTTAAAATCTTCCTAAAATATTTTTCGGAATACCAAAGATAAAATATTTTAAGGACATTGTATCTTCGGGGAGATAAAATTTTTATCTCTGTGGATTTTCGGAATACCCCCCAGGAATACGTGGGGACCGGTTTCACGGGTAGGGGCCGGTTTGTGGACCACTCACGTCTAGGCAAGACACGATCACTTAATCCTTTAAACGATCAAAAAATCTACAATCACGAGTGTCACTGTAGACCTTTAATTGTAGAAAATAACATGGTTAATATTAAACCTTAAACAAGATTTCATGAATCAATATAATATTCAATTTCAAAATTCCCTAATTCGTTCTTAAATATTTACACACATAGCAGTCCCACCCATGCAATAATAGGTTTGATGATTTTCTAGTCTTACCCAGATTGGAATGTTCCGTCACAGTGAAAACGAATCCTGCTCAATCTTTAACTGAGCTTTAAACAAAGACCTTCAAACATGAAGACTTATTTGACTAACTCTGTCTTCTTCAATCAAGGAGAGTCACTTCTAAGTTCTAGTCGACGACTGATTAAACACGATACTGCGAAGTAGCTGCATACACACTAAGCTTGACACGGGCGCGACTACGACCTGCAGACAACAAACCAAGAAGATGAAACCAACTCAATCGCACGCACAGGTCTACCGTACGAGCATGACTTGCACTGACCAAAATATTGATCCGGTATTGCGTAATTCCAGGGCCGTCGCCAGGGGGGGGGGGGGGGGGGGGGGTGCGGAGGGTGCGAACGCACCCCCCTTCAGTACCCCCCCCCCCCCAAAAAAAAAAAAAAAAAACAACCGGAGGGGGGGGGGGTAGGGATACTTGAGGGCTCTTTTGAAAAAGATCTAGGCGAAATACATGGCCGTCACCAGGGAGAGTGCGGAGGGTGAGAACGCACCACCCTCCAGACCACAATTTTTTTTTTTTTTTTTTTTTTTGGGGGGGGGGAGGGGGGGAGGGGGGGGGGAACGTCGCCGAGGGGGGGGGGGACGTCGCCGAGGGGGGGGGGCTATAGGTCTTTTAGATGGGCGAGCACTGGTAATGTTTGTGTCTTTTCCCCCCAAACGCACCCCCCTTGAAAAAAGCTGGTGACGGCACTGAATTCCATTGACTGTCATGATTGACAGAAGCCCCGTTCATCAAGTTCCCAGCGAGCCGCAAAAGCACCGTTCATATACACCCCAAAATCCGAAATGTCTACTCCTTGTATTGTGACTTGTTCCACTCAGCTATTAGTTCAGATTCTTTTTTTAAAAGAGATTCTTTTTTTTAAAAGAGATTCTTTTATTAAAAGAGCGATCTCCCGAAGAGTGCGATATCCCCCACCGCTGCCAGCCCGATTTCCCACGGGCGTGGGAAAAAGTGTTAAGCTCGAGCGAGCAGCTCTGGAAAAACCTACCTCGCAGTAGTAGTATATATAGTTTCTTTTTTTTAAAAGAGATTCTTTTATTAAAAGAGCGATCTCCCGAAGAGTGCGATATCCCCCACCGCTGCCAGCCCGATTTCCCACGGGCGTGGGAAAAAGTGTTCAATTTCAATTTTTCAATTTCAATTTATTTTCATACTTCTCGATGAATACAATGTGCAAAACAAAATAATATACAATGCTCGAGCGAGCAGCTCTGGAAAAACCTACCTCGCAGTAGTAGTATATATAGTACTTAGTACTTGATCATGATGGTACATTATATGATGGTGGTGATGTGGTAATTTATTGAATAATTTGTAGCGAAGCAATCATCAGTCGAAGACCTACCTTTCATTGTTTTTAAATCGCAAAATGGAATCTTCATATATTTCCCTCGATCTTAAAGCAACGGCCCGATGGGGGAAAATCAAACTAAAATTCCACTTCGAAAGCGTGGTCGACGGCGACAACAAAGTGCCCATGGAGGAGGATTCCTACGATGAGGACATGGGGGAACCTATGGATGTGGATGACAGCTCAGACCAACCTCCAGTTCCTGAAAACGATCGTCCTCACATTCAGATTAGCTGTGAGATTAAAGTTAATCTGTAATCTACAACTGTCGGCAACGTGAATATCTTGCAAACGCCATCACTGTAAGTGGTGTCTTTAATTTTACTTGATAGTCATAATTCACTTTGAATTGTCATAGCTCACATGAAAGACATACAAAGTAAGCCTATAGGCCGACGTATTTACGACGAGGGCTGGTCCCTAATTAATAAATATATATGAATTACAATGGACCTAAATTTTGCGCATGCAGACCCTTTTCAAATGTTTTTTTCTTCTCGAACTATTTCTCTGGTATCAAATTATTTTGTGATTGGTATTAGCGTACACCGATTTTGTTTTCGCCCTGCATCTAAGCACTGATAAATAACCAGGACCATGTTGCATTATAGGTGTTCAATCATTGTAACTTACCATCAATGTTAACTATACTATGGCAACAACCAATAAGCTCATATGTTCGCACCTGGTGCAATAGTTACCATTGATGATATAAGTTACAACAAATAAAAAACATATACGCATCTATCCTGTTCAAACTTTTCCAGCTTCATCATTTCAGGAGTCTGAATAAACATATTTAGCATTATTAGTCTGAATAAAGTTTGTATGAATGTTGTCTCCGCTGGAAAAAGCTTTGAGTATTCTAATGAACGAGTCCGTACATTTCAGTTTGCTGGCCTCTTCTTTCTCCTAGATGAGACAGTAATAACTAAGTCTAGTTTACAGACTAGCCTTCGTCCCTACTCCCTCTGACATACGAAACAAAGAAGACTGTTGAGTCTTTTGTGTCCAGACCGTATAGTCATTGAGTTAAAGCTACCATAGAAGGCAGATTATGCAGAAAGAAAAATATGACTATAGTCTATAGAGTCTATAAAGGTTGAGGAAGGAGAAAGGAGAGGGAGAGAGAGAGAGAGAGAGAGAGAGAGAGAGAGAGAGAGAGAAACAGACAGACAAAAAAACGGCGGTGATTTGATTGTTCAAGTCGGCGGTGATTTGATTGTTCAAGTCTTTCCGGGGACCTAATGTGTGTGTGTGTGTGTGTGTGTGTGTGTGTGTTAACTCATTCAAAAATATTTCATGAATTTACATTAGGAATCAAGAATAAAGATCATTATCAAAAAAGTGTGTGGGGGTGGTCAATTAGCCTTTATGATATCATTATTAATAGATTATAGGTTGTGGAACGAAGGAAAGTACATCGTGTACATAATTAGCTATTGTATCCAGGACTATGCATCGACAGTGGCGGATTTAGGGGGGTGGGGGGGCATATCCGGCTCATGCCCCCTCTTTTTAAACCAAAATGTTTTTTCTGCTCATTATAATATCAGTGTGCCATCCCCTCCTTTTGGAAGTGAGGCCCATTTTTCCTTCTCTTTTTTTTTTTATTTATCACGTCTCCGAGGAAAAAGTGCGGACCTTTTTCTTCTTTTTCTTTTTGTCATCACACGATTTTCCCTGACCAAAAATATATTTCATAATGCCCCCCCCCCCCCCCCCCCTTTCCCCAAATCCTGGATCCGTCCCTGCGCCTCGACATATACTAATTACTTTTCCCCATCTATTTGTCAGAGAGAGAAAGAGAAACAGAGAAAGAGAAACAGAGAGACAGAGAGAGAAGTAGAAAGGGAGACAAAGAGACAGAGGGAGACAGAGAAAGAGAGAGAGAGAAAGAAGGGAGATAGAATGATATCATTGGTTACAATGGTTGTGGGGAGCTTTTTCACGAACGACTTTGCTACCGACTGAATCTCGGATTTGTGATATTCATGGTCGAAGTAGGACCGTGAGTGTTAGAATCCTGCCGCATGCGGTGGCCTGAATTAATTTTACCATGTATTTGTCACAGAGGGGAGAGAAAGAGACAAAGAGAGAGAGAGAGAGGGACAAAGAGAAACAGGCAGACACAATGAGAGAATTAAAATAGCGTGATATGGACTTTGTACTTAATATGTAGTTTATAGTATCCCGTACGTTTCATTTAAGCTCATGACGTCACCAATCGGCCAATCGGGGAATTCCCCTACCTGCTGCGCAGTTGTTGTACGCCGCTTCGCATATCACTTGACATTCTACGTCTCGTTCGTCCACATTCCTGGCGCTGGCAAAATGTAATGGCTTGAACTGGGACATGATTCCATAGCAGAGCAGTCACAATGAACAAGTACTAGACCACAACAACAATAATTCCGCTTCCGTTCCTTTTTCCGATTGGCCTGTACGATCGACGTACGTACACCCGAGCTGGTCGACGCATGGAGGCCATCGCAGGTGACGACATCCGATCAGTGTCGTACGACTCAGCGACTGGATGAAATGGAGGATTGGAGTCGTTGGATCTGTGCAAGAATGTGACGTCACATTTCCAGTCGCAGGGCCCTATGACTGCAGAATCGTGGCAAAATACACTCTGCGTATCATCATCTTTTACTGCACCTCTCATTGGCTAGACTGCAAGCTTTGTATGGTTCTATGTGCAACATTGTGCTACATGACGTCGTGTATATCATCACGAACGGCATGGAGCAAATAGAAAGAAAGCGGTAAAGCTTTACCTCACTCAATAATACTCGTTATGATCGTATTTCAATCAATATGCCCAGATAATTCTTGTTGTTATATTGTTCTGTTAATTGCCCATGACTTGGTTCGACAAAATTGTCGCCTGCATGCTTGTTCTCATGTCAATCAAAAATAAGTTGGAATGATGCACATCTCTTTTTTCCCTTCTCTCTGTCTCTCTCTGTCTCTCTCTCTCTCTCTCTCTCTCTCTCTCTCTCTCTCTCGTGCTCTCTTTCTATTACTCTCTCTCTCTGTCTCTCTCTCTCTCTCTCTCTCTCTCTGTCTCTCTCTGTCTCTCTGTCTCTGTCTGTCTCTCTCTGTCTCTCTCTGTCTCTCTGTCTCTGTCTGTCTCTCTCTGTCTCTCTCTCTCTCTCTCTCTCTCTCTCTCTCGTGGTTTCTTTCTATTACTCTCTCTCTCTCTCTCTCTCTCTCTCTCTCTCTCTCTATCATCTACAATGTATATTAATTTGATTTGTATAAAGGGTGTCATGAAAACCCTTCTGCTTGATTTGCATTCATCTCGTATGATGTATTTTATGATGTACTTTGGGCTTTCATTCATCCATTTATAATATTTTGCATATATTTGATTAATTTTTGTTATAATATTCTAGAATATCCTCACTATGTACGAGTTGACACATGTATAAACTATTGCATTATCTTTTGTTGTATTGGAAATCAAGCAGAAAAGTAAACAAATCAAATCAAATCAAGTCAAATAATACTCGAAACGTCTTGTCTCCCGTCGATTTATGATGTAAGTTCACATGTGATTCAGATTTGTAAACACAAATAACCTTTTTGCGATTATGTCGTAAATTTCGTACAATTTTGCCTTTTTGTTTCCCCTGATTTGTCTGCTTGCATTTTTCAACCTTAATTCATTTATAAGGTTTCGTATCCCTTTTATTTCAAATGTCAATTTTTTAACTCTTCCTGTGCCAGACTCCATACTGCCCTATGGGAGTGGTGTGTAAAACTCGTGTAAAAATGCCTCAATATTGCGCATAAAGAGTTAACCTTGAGTTCACGATTATTGTCAACTCTTTACGTGTATTCGTTTTCCTTTCAAGTCCACAAATCTCGTTTTTTATCTGTCAGGGCCCTCCGTGACACCGGTTTTATGCGCGAAGAGGACACCCTGCTTAAATAAAACTGGAAATAAATCAATAATTTAATGTCCACACATCTCGTAGAGAATACGTTCGTCTGGCACACAAAGGGTTAAGTCAATGAGTTTGTCTGTAAATCAATGAAAATTATGCATTTTTCTAAGGTTTTATATTTAAATTAGCAATATGGCACGTTCTTGTCTTTTGTTTCGGCAAATCAAATGTGAGAGTTGTGTAAATTGACAAAATTAGCTATTATATAATTGAATTAAACACGTCAATTATGGTAAATCGTTATAAGAATTAAAATTTTGCTATACGTAACTGACTGGTACGGTACACATCTGCATCAGTTTATGTGTGGATGTTGTAGATACATGCGCCTATCTCGTTTTACATTTTTATTCATATAATCACATTTTTATTCATGATAATCACAGAAATTATGCATTGCATAATACTCTTAAAGCATGTTTAAAGTAGACCTGGAGGGCGTTTCATGAAAGTTATCAGCACTGTGCTGACAACTTCAGTGAAATCCTTGGTTTTAATTGGCTGAGAGGCACTAGCGTCTGACTGTTACTATGGTAACTGTCGGAGAAAGACAACCTGTCAGTGCTGACAACTTTCATGAAACGCCCTCCTGGCTGCAATGTGTCATGGCCAGGATTTTGAAATGCATTCAACTCCTCATCTTAGAGTGGTTGCTTTATTCTACGTATGTTCAAGTAATCATTTGAATACCGGTTTACACAAATCTGCATCAGCTCACAAGCCTTTGCTTTTATTGTGTAAAGTTTGAGTTTGATGCTTCAATAACCTTTTCGTTCAGTTAAAAATTGTACTACCATTAATATTATACAAATTAACACCTAAAATCTCCTTGTAAAGATCTATCGTCTCTGATATAGGGATAATTCAAATTCATCATTGTACAATATCATAGTTTGTTAGATTATTTTTATCGTTCAGTAACCGACAATTTGACTGTTTTGTGTTGGATTTGTAATGCAATGTACTTCAATAAGCTTTGAGAAAAAGATATCAGCCAAATGTAGTTACTTTAAAATTCATTCACATATATGTTCATTATTACACAAGCAGCTGACACAAACGAATGTGTATTTTTTCATCCGGTATTTGCTCTTCATCTTGTTGATTTTGTTTTCTTGATTTTGCTTGGACGAACTTGCATGTTTTTCTGTGAAATTTTTCTCACTGAACTCTCTCCACCAATGAGGTGGGAAGGGCGTGTAAATGACCCACCGTAGATGGGGTATACTATTTCGTAAAAATTACAACTTCGTCCCGGCCGTGTCATGCTGTATACACATGTTCAATGTAGCCTATAAAGATCTGGGCCCTGTTCCATAAAGCTTACCATTGATGGTAACTTTTCTGTGGAAACCTTGAATTTCATTGGCTGTCGAGCTATTTCACCGTGGCAGCTACCTGTTTATATACTTGTAAGTGTCTTGATAGAAACTGAAATTTAACGTAAGTTTGCACAAATAATTTAATACATTCACAGTTCTCATTCTTCAAACTGGCACTGTTCTTTTTTCAAATAAGTGAAATGTTTGCGTATTTGTTTTGTTCCTCAAACTAAACACAAAAACAAATCATAATTTAAGAACCGTTGCTCATTATCATATTTTCGGTATCATAATGAATTTGAAGTTTACGTATGGCCTGTCGTTTATTTTCCGTATATCAGATTACGACCCGAGAGTTGCGTTGCTCAGAATCTTAGGGATAAAAGTCAGCCCGCAAACTCACGGGCTCAGTAAAGAACGATTAGAAGGTCACGTGATTAGAAGGTCGTTTTGTGTAGAATGAATCATGTACGTGCCTACATGAAAAGGAAGTTGATCGCTTCTTTGTATTTTCCCTTTATTTCGAGAACATTATGTTATGTTTTAAGTTAAGTTGAAGGAACGAAACAAAAACGTGAAAATTTGATTTCTGTGAAAGAAGAAGAATGGAAATTTGAGGAATGAACTTGACAACGTTTTTAAGAAAATAAAAGATCACCTATTGAAAAAATATATGATACAGTGTATTTCTCACTTTGTCTAGTCTCATTCCTGAGAGGGAGTGAAAAGGGAGGGAGAAAGAATGAGAGAGAGAGAGAGAGAGAGAGAGAGAGAGAGAGAGAGAGGGAGAGGGAGAGAGAGAGAGAGAGAGAGAGAGAGGGAGAGGGAGAGAGAGAGAGAGGGAGAGAGAGAGAGAGGGGGAGAGAGAGAGAGGGATAGAGAGAGATGGAGAGAGAGAGAGGGAGAGGGGGAGAGAGAGAGAGAGGGGGAGAGGGTGGAAGGAAGAGAGAGAGAGAGAGAGAGTGAGAAAGAGAGAGAGAGAGAGAGAGAGAGAGAGAGAGAGAGAACGAGCTAGAGAGAGAAAATGAGAATGCGAGGGAGAATGGGAACGAGAGAGAGAGAGAGAGAGAGAGAGAGAGAGAGAGAGAGAGAAAGAGAATATGAATAAAGAGAAAGATAGAGAGAGCGAGAAAGAAAGAAATATAGGATGGAGAGGGGGAGGGAGAGACAGGGACAGAGACAGAGATAGAGCCAGACAAAGACAACGTCACAACTATTGAGCTGTTAAAGTGTAACCTGTTCATCCTGAAGTTAAAGATTGTCCGTCCCTTTTGCAGGCTTAAAATTTGAAATTGTCTATCACGATCGTAAATTGAAGAAAGTGTGATTCAAGACCATTTCTAAGAATATAGCATGTTGAAGCTTTCTGTTTATGTAAAAATTTCAGCCGTTAAATTTCAAACCGACTTTTTTCGTACTACGAAAAAAGTATGCGTCTTTGTTACAGTCTCTATGTGGTTTTTATGCATGTGTGAAATCCTAATTTTATGATTAATTACCAAACTTTGGAGATGATTCCTTCTATAGAACAATTTTTTACATAATGTGTTTTATAATTTAATAAACAGATTAATCAATAAAGCAGATATTTCAACACAAACTGCTAAGAGCCTGAGGTAAAGACTATTAATCAGACGTTGTTTACGTGCATTATTTGAATTTTACACTACGTATCAGTTTCAAATTATGAATATACAGCTTGCTAACACTTCTCTATATGTTTTGCCAATGTTTCGATGGTTTTGTGGTGATCTGAAAAAGGGACGGGCTGTCTTTAAATTGGTTTTAATAATAAAAAAAAATATCTTGAAAGAAACATATTAGTGAAGGTTTGACGAAGCTCACGCGCGAGGTGCTGTCCCATAATGCTGTATGCTGTATGATTCAATAAATTGCTCTTATTCTGTTTTTAATAAAGGATTTTTTTCCACAGAGATATGCGTGTAAAATTGAGTTTCTAATGAAGTCACAATGTCAAAACTTTAAACAAGCGTAACTTGTGTATGATAAAAGCGATCCACCAAAACACAAGGCCCCGCCTAAGCAGAACTGGTGAATCTGTGACGTCTTGAACGGGTAATGTTCCGGTCAGAAGATAGGTGTCTTTTTGGCGCGACGTGTGAAATGAGATAAGCTTACATCAAATATAAAATGTGCATTTCTTTCGCTTATTATAATACATGCACGCACACACACTTTTTTTGTTTTTCCATATTCTTTATTTAATTTCATTCCCATGATAAAATAAACAGTTTCACTTTATAACATACAATAACAAATACATAAACGTAATATTTCTATTGATTCGATAAACACAATAAATCATGATTTACCACTTGTATATAAATATGTACATGTGCCATATTCCTCCTGAATATATATACAACTTATAAATCATATTCCTCTACAACAATTATCATTATATTACTAATAGATATGTATAAATGATAAAACAACAATTCCATAAGAATGAAATCTTTTCTGATACCTCCCCCCCCCCGAACATATCCACCCCCACACAAAACATATAAGTCCCCCCCCCCCCCCCCCCAAGTCCGGTGTAACTGCCCCCATTCCCTCACGCGCTCAAGAAATACGGAAATGGAACTGACGCTGTCCGGCGAGCATTATGGATATTTAGAAGGGTAACCACCCAGAACAAATAATAAAATACAATTGCTATAAGTCCTCTAAATGTTCAATTTTTCCCATTTCTGTAAGTGTAACTCTAATTACACACACACCTACTCACACCCACACGCACACACACGAAGGTTTACGTATAAAAAATATTAATCTACCAAGTTTTCTCAAGTGCTGGTAAAAAAGCGTTTACAAAGTAGGCGCAAAGTAGAGGTATAAAATGTAACTTTGTTTATCACAATGATGTGCACTTATATTTGATGGACTACATGCATGGATTAATTCCGTTTATTTCTGTCTTGTTTATTAGTCATTACTCAAAGCTTGTTTGGCGAATCTAGAATCACTTGGATTATTTACAGTGTGTTGATACGCACTCACAATGAACGGATTCCTACCCAGAATAAAAGTGTTAATTTCTTATTAGATAAAGGGTTCTTGATTTGGGGATATGGTTGTCGTTGTCATTAACCAATTTGATCGCTGTAAAGATTCAACACGTTTCTGCGACTTTGTATTTTATTTTTTGTATTCAACTGAATGTCCGATGTGAGTTACGAGTTGGCCGTTTCATGAGTGTACCGAGTTCGGTGTATAGCGCCATCTGTAGTTTCAGATTTGAACAGTACCAATCAAACCAAGCACTGTGCATGTATGTGACGTGTGTGTGTGTGTGTGTACGTGTGTGTGCATGTGGTTCATGCGTCGACGCCGCGCTAGAATTGAAGTGAATGACTCCCGGGAATGATTTCTTTGAATTTGCCCAGGCCCAGGCCCAGGCCAGCCAGTCCGGCACAGAAAGCTAAAATTACTGTAACTTACACATAATACATAATGGCATATTACTGGAATGAAGATGCCCAACCAGAATCCAGATGTGAGAGTTAATTTTCATCAACATCGCCTTCATGTACATTTTTTTTTGCCCAGGCATAGTTCTAGAATCTACCTACTAATCTGCGCCACGGAATTACGGGTCTGAGCTGCAAGCCTAGCTAGCGAGGCGCGCGCAGCGCAGGCGAGATAAAACCACTTTGTGTTCTTCCACCATCCAACGCTGTCCACTTACTCCATCTCGCCAGAAATCGAAACGAAGCATGAAAGTTAGCGAGAAGAGCTAAATCTGTTCCACATTCAGAAAAAGAGTAACGTTTTGACAACGGAAAACGGTGTGAGGTTATATCAATTTCGTGACGTTTTGAACAGCGTGACCTCCGAACATTTTGGAAATGTTATACAGGTAGTACCACAGGTAAACGCGCAGTGGTTCTTACGAGTAGCGCGCCGATGATGGCACGGGGGTCTCGTCCCGCGGTGCAGGCGATCATGAGTTGTGTTGCTTGGTGCAGCGGTACTGCATGAGTGAGGGTCACACACGATACACGGAGTCGGCTGGGCCGGGTGTCCGGGTAGCGCTTCGCAGGGAGGGCACGCTCGCCGTCCGACCTGACGAATATATAGCGAATGATCGTTTGATTCTCGTTGGTGCATTAATTGTTATACTACCAGTGATTCATAACTTGGATTTAAAACACAGTTGCTCTTTCTGACCGGATGATTTGGAATCTAACTTTGTAACATTCAATGCCAAGATGCCACTTTCTTTCGAGAGACGTTGGAGCTTAGATAGGAGGTGAGTATTGAAAGGAATTCATGTAGATTTTTTGATTATGTTCACATGATTAATTGTATGTTAAGCCTCCCAGTGTGATAAATTTGATGAAATGCGTTTACCAATAATTATATTTGAGAGTCACAGTAATACCATATCATAACTAGGTAACTAGTCTAGGTAATAGGTGCTCGCAGTCGATGTAGAATAGTATGGACCATAGTGCTCAGCGGTCTCTGGTCTCTTTAGGCCGCTTTAGGTTTCGGACGACCTGCCAATACCTCCAAATCTAGCAATCGCTAGCGTTTTGCTTTAAGGGCATGTACTGTACGTATGGAGTAATTAATGAATAATAATTCAATCCTCAAAATGTTCGGGCCGAACATTTTGAGGATTTGTGATTTAATCACTAATTACTCCAAATGTAGATCATTTGAGGGCAAATAACTTTCAGCAAGCTTCTAAAATGGTCAATACATGACTTTAAGACCATTGGCAAGAAGATTCCTAACAATAACATTTTGAGGGTTTTTTTTGCCTTCCCAGTACAGTATATGCCCTTTAAAGGTAGTTTTCACTTCTAATTCTTTTTTCCATTTTCTTTGGGTTTTACATTTTTTTTACCTTCAAAAGGGACACCCTGTCTGTAAATGTTCTTGCATGTGACGTCACAAAATAAACATTTGATAAGAACATAACCATCTCCCATAATCCTTTAGAGAGGAAGTTTACAAGTCTCTTGTTCGTCCTCAATTAGAATATTGTTGCAGTGTTTGGGATCCCCAACCAATCTTAGAAATCTAAACACTAGAGAGTAAAAAAATGCATCTGGAGGAATTGCAACAAGCTTATTTGTAATTCTATAAACCATGTTCGTTATGTCATGGCTGATTATAGAAGAACACGCAGACAGTCTGTTATGATCAACAAACTAAAATGTTGTGTATCCTCACTTAAAATATTGTTGCAGTGTTTGGGATCCCCATACAATCTCAGACATCGAGACACTAGAGAAGATCCAAAGACAAGCTGCTCGTTATGTCACGGCTGATTATAGAATATCAAGCAGCATGTCCATTATGATCAAGCTAAAATGGCTCAGCCTATCTTCAAGCTGCGCAGTGAGCAGACTCACCATGGCTGATAGAATTATGAATAACCTTGTTAATAATAACTAATAATAATACATAGAATTTACATAGCGCTTTTTCCATCTTAATTAGATGCTCAAGGCGCTTCAGAGCAAATTAAAGAGAGAGAGAGAGAAAAAAAAAATACAATACATGTATGAACTTGTATGTCATAAAGCACCAACCATTATACAGGTATGTGTTTAGGTTGCCCTTGAAGGTGGTCACTGACGTCAGGGTTTTCAAACTCTGTGGAAGAGAATTCCACAGGGTTGGCCCTGCATGAGCAAAGGCCCGTTCTCCCCACGATCTCTTTGAAACCGGAACTTGCACGTGATGGTTGGTAGTTGTGAATTAAAGATTTATTGTAACTGGGGGAAGTTCCATTGACAATATGAAAGACTAAAAGAAGTATTTTAAAGGCAAGGCGTTCCCTCAGGGGCAATTTGACTCGGCACTGACTTTTCTGACATCACTTGGAGGTGTGCGTTTTTTCAAATTTTCGTCAAAATGAGACTTCATTGCGGCAAACAAATGTGAAATTTGTTTTTAGTGGATAATTTTTCATACACTCCAGGAATTGGCATAGGGAAATGGAAAGAGAAGAAAGGGAAGGAGCCGCAGTTTTACTGATCGCTATAATTTCGCTTCAAGTCAGTTTCCAATTCATTATCAGGAGGAAAGTTCTAGTACAGTATCTTCTATTTTCTGTGTTTTTTTTTTTACAAAGTTTTATTTTTGGGACCTGGCCCAGTGATAAACAGCACTCTGCAACTTGCGGTTGGTTTTGGTGATGTATGGTCAGATTCAAATCCTATGTGACTCAAAATAAACAATGTGCAGAGCTGAAAATGATTTGCTGCATTGTATTTCTACTTAAGGGGTATTCAATTGGATTGTTCTTCCTCTTTTGGCACAAATAAACATAACATCACATTATTGACATTAGTTTGCAACTCCAAGATTTTCTGGCATCATGTTTTATGTACTTTATTTTGAATTTGCAGCAACAACAGCAACCATTTTAAACACGTTGTTAGGTGAGTAAATTAGTAAACCAATGAAAGAAAGAGAGATATACTACATGTATGCAGACATGTTAACTTGAGCATTTGCTTTTTATTTTGAGTTAAAAAATATGTATAGTTCCAAACACCACCACTTTGTAGCCATCAGGCATGTCTACATGTACATCTAGATTATCTAGAGTATAGCTTAATTGGCGGAACTCATTTGCATTGGGTTGCTGAATATTGTTAAGCATGCAAACATGGTGATTGTTTCTTGTACATGTAGGAAAAAGTCAATGCTGTATAAAAGGTGTGACAAATGGACGGGGAATGGGGAGTGAATGTGAAACGATGTGAAGGGCATCTGCTGTGTTTTAGTGTATGTGCTGTATGCTACAGTATGATCAGAAAGCTATAGGTACTACCACTGCTGTCGGATGAGTCATCTGTTATATCTTATGCATGGGGAGGAGGAATTGAGGGAGGGTGGGGCTGCAAGATATATGTACCATGTAGCTGTGTGATGCCAGCTTTTCATGCCCAGGAGATGAGCACGTGTGCTGTAAGCTGTACAAAGCAAACCTGTAGTGATGGTATCCCAAGTGTTGATCTGTGGGCAGGTTAGATTAAACATTGTTGTTTACATTGTACCACTTCTTACCTATATGGCTACAAGTACTATCTAACTGATACCTATAGCTATAGACCAACCTTATATGTAGCTACATATACCTACTTTAAAGCTACAAATACCAAAATAGATTAACTTTTTCAAGAGCATGAATTTATCATATCAAAAAACATTTGCACATACATGTATGGCATAAATATTTGAGATATGACTTAAAACACTGATAATTCTGAACAGCAACTTCAGAAACCAGTAAATACATCCATCTGCTTTCTGTACCATCCAGGTTTTGATGATTAATGTCTCTTGAATAGATGACTCATGTCGCAGATCACGTGAATTGCGTGAATTGGAGCTTTTAGATGTAGAAAACTGAACTGTTTACAGTATTCACTGTACAGCTCAAAGGAATTGGCAAACGTATAGGGAAAGGGAAGAAAGGGAAGGAGCCGCAGTTTTAAACCGCGGTATATTTTGTCCAGTTCAGCATGAAACACGATGTTTTAGCCTTAAAAGCAACATGCTCAATGCTGAACTAGACAAAATATACCGTGGTTTTAAACTGCGGGTCCTTCCCTTTCTTCCCTTTCCCTTTCCCTATGCCAATTCCTTTGAGCTGTTGTGTACAGCATATCACTTTCATGGAGTAATTGAGTGTTACCCTTTACATACAGTATAGTAGATGTGCTCTACTCTCCTATACAGTGTAGCTCTGTATTCCCTGGAGTACATGTATACATACACACTCTGCTTTTTCTGCCATTCGGAGCCATTTTTTTTACAAGAAATTGGGCCTTGGACTCTGCATAACTCAACTTGGAGGAGATTTTCCCTGAAATGTTGAGGTCACTTGAGGTCGTAGCAACACAGTAGATGAGGGGTGTCCTCAGAGCTTTAGAAAACATGTGTGAACTTATCCCCAGGCATTAGACTCCTGTGGTGTGGGAGGAGGAAAGGGTGGGGCGTTCACACTGGCAGAAAGTATAAACTTTTAAGGAATATACTGTACTGGGAAGACAAAAAAGCCTTCAAAAGATGATCATGAGCAATCTTCTCGCCAATGGTCTTAAATTCATGTAATGTGCATTGAAGATACTTACTGAAAATTATTTGCCCTGAAAAGATCCACATTTGGAGTAATCACCAATCATTAATTACTCCAAATGTGGATCATTTCAAGGCAAATAACTTTCAGTAAGCTTCTAAAATGGACAATACATGAATATAAGACCATTGGCAATAAGATTGCTCATGATCACCTTTTAAAGCCTTTTTTGTCTTCCCAGTACAGTATATTCCCTTTAAAGACAGGGGATAGCAAAGTACCCCTACAATATCTTGATACCAACCATATTGAAGATTGACTATCCTTGGCCTATATTCAAAGAAATGGTAGCCCTTTTACAACCATCATGAAAATTGGCATGGATCACCAGGATACACTGTACAGTGTACCATAATGACATCATGTATTCCGTCCAAAACATTTTTGAAATCTATTGAACACTGTAATTCCACTTGTGAGGGAAGTTCTTATACTGCTCTGTATACGCCATATATTTCGCGTCATTTTTATTTTCATGAATTTCAGGAGTCTGGGCTTTTCGAGAACTTAACAACACGCAAAATCATGAATACGACGTGCTCGAGCACATGTACTACTAGTACTAGTACTCCACGATCGCGAATTTAACCACTCACGAAATTGTCAGGAATCCTGATTCGCTGCATGTATGGCATACATGTATACTGTACAGTATTTTCTTTAATTTTCAGTGGTATTTATGGGACACAATTTTTCTTTTGATGTGTATAATGGCGACCCTTCCTTTAAGTTCTAGGACTGTGAGATGGAAATAATTTTCACCTAACCAATGACAGCAGTAGAATGCAGGTGTTACCAATTAAAGGTGTGATCAAATTTAAAAGGGTCATGACTTATTTATGACTTGTTTAATTTTTGTTTAAAACTTTTTCTGATCTACTTTAACTCTTGATGTGCAAGACAAGATGATGATCAATGGGATTTGTGTGTAGTGAAAAAATGCGCCCATGGCAGGTTAAGAGTTATAGAGTTTGTATGCATCTTTTGATGGCAATGTTTTTCATTTAGATCTCTCCCTTCAAAGGTGTTCTTGTGTACATGTAAATGAGATATTAGATGTTGCTGACATACATACAAAGAGAGAAAAGGAAGATGGGGAAAGAGAGTGAGGGAGTGAGAGAGTAACGGAGTAACAGAGAGAGAGAGAGAGATAGATAGACAGACTGACAGACAAAGGGGAAAGGGAGAAAAAGAGAGATAGAGAGCAAGAGAAAGAGAGACAGAGTGAGACAGGCAAACAGACAGACAGGCAGGCAGGCAGACAGACAGATTGGGAGGAAGAGAGAAAGACAGAGAGAGAGAGAGAGAGAGAGAGAGAGAGAGAGAGAATGGAAGAGAACTGGCATTTTGGAGAAAGACCTCAAAAATTTTCAGAGAGATTGCAGACATCCATACTATGTGTAGATCTTCTTCAGCCAAAATGTTTGCGGTTTTATAATTTGTGATCTACTTTTCCTGTGATAAAAAATGAACACTACTTTTGCAACATCAGTCTGAGCATAGTGTGAAGAAGGCCAAGAGGTGGTAGTGTCTACCTCATTGTTGTCTTTAATCCTCATAAAAAGAGATTAAGCCAGCTTTGTAATGGATGGCTGATCCCTGATTTCAATGGGCTTAGACTTCTCTTAACTCCTTCTTTACCAGACATAAAATGCTCCTCTATAATGTATGTGTGTACAAGATACATGTACATGTATACATGTGTATTTCTATGTGTGTTTACTGATGAACAAATGGCTTTCAGTGAATGGATGATTTCAATGGGCTTAGACTACTGTACTCTTTAACTACTTCTCTACCATGCATTAAATCCTCGTTCCTCGTAGTTCCTGAATAGGAAATGTGTGTATTTCTGATTAACATTAGTTAACATTAGTTGCAGTGAATGTCTGAGCACTGATTTTAATGGGCTTAGACTACTATTAACTTTTGCAGGAGACTCCCTGAAAATAAACCAATATTACTGCATTGGATTTCATCACATCACCAAATGTCCGTAATTGTTGATAGATTATTGTCATTATATCATATGCATTAACTAGATCTCTCCCCAATTGTCCCCAAAGCTTCCTCATTGTTGAATGACAGTGTTGGTAGCTCTAATGTATGCAAGCTTTAAATTCAACTACAGGCATTCATTTGATTGTTCATGTGTATGTAGCATAGCATGTCCATTGGAAATAATGTACCTGCCTGTTGTAGATTTGACGTAACTTATGTTTATGGGAACATGCCTGTTGTAGACTTAACATGACTTTGTGTTTATGGGAACATGCCTGCTGTAGACTTGACATGGCTGTGTGTTTATGGGAACATGCCTGTCACAACCACTTATGCTCCATTCCCTCTGGAATTTATCTTTTTGACCCCAATTTAGAAACCTCCAAATGTGGCTTATTTCTAGCCCAGTGTGTGGTTGGTAGTCAGGACTCAGGACATTTCAGAATTCAGATATTGCCATGGAAATGCAGATCGTTGAATTTGATACAACAATCATCGAGAATGCTAGCTTTGAAAAAATGTATGAAGTACTCATTGTTTTCAAGTGCACATCCCTAATGTACAGTATGTACCTGATTGATGGCTACAGAAACACGCTGGATTTTGCACTACTCACCCCAGTGCAGTGTACATTGGCCTCCGTTTTCAGCCTGGGTTCCGTGCATTAATTACTGAGAATACCTCTTTCCAGTAAATATTATCATTTCTACTCATACATGCCCGGTGATTGGGAAGAATGCAATGTCAATGTCTTAGTCATCGGTCCCCCCCCCCCCCCCTCTACGTTTCTACCAATGACAAATCGGCCACTGTGGTCCAATATGAGGAGCAGAATAGTCTTGTGTGCATACATGATTCAGACTCAGTTTGCAATATGAGTGCTTGCCTAGCTTCTAGACTGTGGAGTGCATGGACACAGCCGAGTTTATTAACAACTACATGTACACTACAGCTCAAAGGAATTGGCATCGGGTAAAGGGAAAGGGAAGAAAGAGAAGGAACCGTGGTATATTTTGTCCAGTTTAGCATGAAACATGATGCTTTTTAGGCTAAAGCATCTTGTTTCATGCTGAACTGGACAAAATATACCGCGGTTTAAAACTGCGGCTCCTTCCCTTTCTTCCCTTTCCCATTCCCTATGCCAATTCCATTGAGCTGTAGTGTACTACTGGAATCATAATCATGAAACCTTACTAAACTAACTTGGCTTAGTATGATTTCATGAATATGGCCCCTAATTCCTGTCTAGTTCCATGACTTTTGCACGTGGGACACCTTGTCGTTAAATAAAAAAAAAACGTCTGCTGGAGAAGACTGGAAGGTGTTAATAGTTTTAATAAAAACAATCATAGGGCTAGAGGGGAGTGGAGAGCAATGAGAAGAAATTCATGAGAGTGAGGATTGTTGCCTACCCCTGTGGAACTCCCGAGGGTCTAATAAAATTGTAATGAAGATGGGTGGCTTTAAAGGGAATATACATGTAGTGTACTGGGAAGACAAAAAGCATTCAAAAGGGTGATCGTGAGCAATCTTCTTTAAACCAATGGTCTTACATTCATGTATTGTCCATGTTAGAAACTTGCTGTAAGTGATTTTCCCTCAAATGATTTACATTTGGAGTAGTTAGTGATTAAATCACAAATCCGCAAAATGTTTGGCCTGAACATTTTGAGGATTTGTGATTTAATGTGTGTTTATTCCAAATGTGGATCAATCAAGGGCAAATAACTTTTAGCAAGTTTCTTAAATGGACAATACATGAATATAGGGGCATCTTCATTAGCCCGATGTGGGTGAAATAGCGAGCTTGTTCTGATCGGGTTAGCTAGCCAGATCACGGAATACATGTAGCTAGCTATTTGCGTCTTCATTAGCCAGATCAGGCAAAATAGCGAGCTATTTGGTCGAGAAAATTTCCCAAGAAATCTTAGGCTAGATGGAGCTAGCTCGGGGTAGTTCGCGAAATAGCTCGAGCTAGCTTGGAGCGTCTTCATTAGCCCGAAAATTTTCCGTCCCCGGCACGCATCAGCTCGCACGAGGCATTGTTTACGCTAGGTTTTTATACGTGCGTGAATGCGAGCTCACAACCGAAGCCATGCGGTCGTGGCCTATTCCCGTCGCACACTACGCATGTGCTAACATCAGGAAAATTTATGCATCCTGAGTTTAGAGCTTACGTATCCCGAGTTTCGAGCTAATGAAGACGCGATTGCAACTTCAGGCTAGTTCCCCGGATCAGCAAAATAGCTCGCTATTTCGTCTGATTGGGCTAATGCAGACGCACCTTATAAGACCATTGGCAAGAAGATTGCCCACGGTCAACCCTTTCGAAGGGTTTTTGTCTTCCCAGTACAGTATATTCTCTTTAAAGGAATAATCTGCTCTGGTAAATCATTAGAGCTGCTTTAGTACTGAATTATAAATAGATTGACATGATTAAGTTTCTTGCGGCGTGCATCAGGATAAAGGTATAATTGAGGTGCTAGAGTGATACTGATAGCCAACCTGGGCGGGGAGCATCTCTGCATATTTAGGGGTACGTATCATGTTCATCAAAGTGTTTCATTAATTAAACATCTTTTATTTTAGGTGAAGAACTGTTTTTTTTTGGGGGGGGTTTATAATTTATCTTTGCATATTTAGGGGTACGTATCATGTTCATCAAAGTGTTTCATTGATTAAACATCTTTATTTTAGGTGAAGAACTGTTTTTTGGGGGGTTTATAATTTATCTCTGCATATTTAGGGGCACGTATCATGTTCATCAAAGTGTTTCATTGATTAAACATCTTTATTTTAGGTGAAGAGCTTTTTTTGGGCGACATATTTTCTTAAAAGGGTATGCCTTTGGGAGAATTGCATTTATAGATTGGAATTACTGTATGATTTAGGGCATTCTTTTGTCAAAATGACATTTTTTTGACTTGATGTTGTTGTGCATTTGCATTAGATCCATGTTCAATGTACAAATAGTTCCTTGAGTCTAGGACTTTAACATACATGTACATACCAGTGAACAACAAACTATTTATCACTGGTTTGACCTTGGTTCACTGGTATCTCCATGACAAGGCCCCCCTTGCATAAAACTTGCCATTAATGGTAACTCTTCCATCAATGGTAACTGCCATGGTAACATGGTTACATGGTAACATAACATGGTAATATAGAACAAAAATAAACAAACAGTAAAGGTTTGTGACCAATGGAAAAATTGCATCTGAAATCTATGTTGAAGGGATAGTTAAGTTGGTTTCAATAAAAGCAGAAACATGAAAGAAATATGTATTAGTAAAGGTTTGATGAAAATTGGTGAAAGGAAAAGAAGTGTAAATTTTGTGACGTCATGTGCAAGGTGCTCTCCCATATATTGTGGACAATATAATTAGATAAATTGTTCTTTTTCTGTTTTTAACAATGGAATATTTCTTTTACCATAAAGGTATGTATGTAAAAACATATTTCTGATGATGTTTCAAATGCACAGGTACAATGATGCATTTTTTTAGGAGAAAATGTACATTCTCGAAAAAAATTGTACATAACATGAAATTAAAATATAAAAATCATGTACCGTAATACAGCAATATTACCGATGCTCGTCGGTAAGCAAGTTTCAAGTGAGCCTCTCAACACTTCGTTCACATACACCAAAATAAGACATACTATTCAGATATTTTAGATATGGTGGACTCTCTCACACACCCCTCTTGTGTAGCTTGAGCGAATGCGCGATGATGATATATTCCATTAATGAATATGAGCGTTGCGATAAACATATCACATGCCAGAATGTGAGGCCCAGGCTGCAACATTTACTGCTATGTTGCACAGATGCAGTTTATAAGATTTGCTTACCGCAATATTAAAGTATTTTCCATAGGTCTCAAGCCGCAAAATAGCCGGAACAAAGGAGGAAGCAACTACCACATTATTTGAGTGACTTCTAGTGGCCCTCAATAGTTAACGTAAAATGCCACATCCGAAACGCCAATTTTGAAGGAGTCTCATATCTAATCCAGAGATGTTCTGATGTTGCAAGTTTGATAGCAATTTTATTGAGAGTCCTCCCCATCATTATAGCACTGAACAGAAAATAAAACATTACTTAATAAAAAAAAAATTGTCATGAAAAAAGTTGATTTTTTTTCATACCTCAAAAATGACATAATTCTACAACATATGACATCACAGAAGCAAAGAGGATTGATGGTTAACTTTCGGTATGCTACCCGAAGTAGCACTCACTATGCTCTTTCAAATTATGTTTAACATAAGGGGTAACGGCTTTTTGACACAATTATACGGATCAAAATATACCCATTTTCAAAAGTATACCGCTGATTGTAAACGGAGCCATAAACTGTATGAATGGGGCTTTGTAGAGGTATATTTCGCCAATCTGAAGGTACTCCATCTTACTCTCTCCTTACCATCCCAGAGGATCCCCAGTATTGATGGATCGGCCCTTCAGAACCAACCACAATTATTCACAATTCTCCAGGGTTTCCTCAATTGATCAAAACTCCCAAGCAAATTGAGATGAGGAGAGTAATGACATTGTTTTTTTTTCTCCCGACTGGATATTGTTGTGTTGTTCTCGAACATTGGGAAGGAGTTGTTTTGTTTGGATACTCTTTCAGCTGACATTATTTTATTCATTTTTTATAAATGAGACTAAATGCATCAATTCTTTTATTTTTATATCATGGACTAAGGGAGTGATATTGCTGATTGTATGCCAAATGGTCATATCACAATTTCAATATTTATACACAATTCTATTTTGAGGTAAAAATCTGCAATTTCTATACATTCATTTGTATAATGATGATTTTTTTTGGATATTTGTTTCTCAATAAAAATATTTAATCTGAAATCATAAATTACCAAGTGTTCCAGTGAGGATGCAGCTTCAATTAAACAAGAATGGATTAAAAATTAAGATTTAAAATCAATTGATTTCCATACAAGTTCCCCCGACAGTTAGTATATTATGGGTATATAGTGTACATACTGTACATGCATGTTTACATATACATGTATAGGTATGCACCCAATGATATTGACGCTATGCACTGCATCTAGACATGTACAAAGAATGAGGATTTAGTGGTAAGTGTAGAAGTGTTCTCCCTCCCCCCCCCCCTCCTCCCAGACAACACAGAGTTTGTGTGCATCATTACACTTGCATCTCAATGATTTCTATATTGTAGACAGAGGGAATTGATGTTTGTTTACATGTACATGTAGCCCTGTATACCTACACAGATGTGGACAGTCCAGGGCCATGTTGCATACATAGTAGTTTTTTCAATTATTGTAACTTACCATCAATGGAAACTACCATGGCAACATGTGCCAAAAATGAGAGCTTATTGGTTGTCCCCACGGTACATGTAGGTCCCATTGATGGTAAGTTACAATGATTGAACACCTATATTCAACATGGGCCAGTTGTACTGTATGTTTTACCCGACACCCTCCACCACCTACCAACCCATCCCCGTTGTCTTGTTATTGATTAGTTGAGTGTTCGCCTCCATTTGTGGCATGAAGACAGACTGCTTATATGCCCTTCTCATTCATACATGCACAAAGAGTCTCTCAAAGCGGAAATCCGCATTGTGTCCAACTCTCTGTGCCTTTCCCACCACTCTACCCTATCCCTAGTCTAGTTTACAGGCGCATACCCATGTCCTTGGTATAGTGCATGAAGTAGGGTCTGTGTTATGATACTACAATATGCCATGTATTGTAGCACATACCGTACTGACCGGCAAATCACGTCAAAGTCTGGCTGCGGCTAATACGCGGCGTTAGAAAAAGTCGGGTCTTTAAAACCACACATGTAAGGGACCATGCATTGTGTGACAACATTCAACAAGAAAAATAGATGGCTTTGATAGCCATCCAGTATGACACAATTGATGTACCGGTAATGTAATCTCAATCACGTCACTACCATAATTACTGGTACTAAGAAAGCACCAGGAGTAGTATTTGTCCGAGACAACTCAAAGATACCGCTAATGAGAAAGCTAAGGCTCAAACTAGCAAACTCCATTAGACACGAGCCGCCATTGTTTCTTTGATCTCTGGCAACCACGAGATGGCGATAAATACTTCCGTATTACAGTCTTGTGTATACCACCATCTCGTGGCCGCCGGACATTAAAGAAAAAATGGCGGCCCCCGTCAAACGGAGTTCGCTAGTTTGAACTTTAGCTTTTTCATCAGTGGTATCTTTAAGTTGTCTCGGACAAAAACTATTCCTTTTTTTTTTTTTTTCAAATTGCGTGCTCCAAGTCGGGGTGCGACTTAAATGCAGGTGCAGCTAATATGACGGTCAGTATGGTACCTATGTTCTTCGTATAGTGCATGAAATAGGGTCTGCCTTATAAGCTTCCTTCTTTTTTGTGCTCATTTTGCGCCTCTAGACCAAGGAAAAATACCGCAATATTGCGATTTAGAAGCAAGTCTGTATAACTGCATCCGCAAAATAGCCATAAGCATTGCAGCTTGTGCATTGTGCATATTGTTTAGTGGAATACATCATCATTGCTTGCAGGTTTTCTAGTTAAGGGTGTGGGGAGAGTCCAACATGTCCAAAACACTGCTCTTCTTCTGTGTATCTGAGCATTCAACAATGATGTAGTAGTGTTATCATGATCATGGTATTTGAACAGGGCAATGTTGAAAGAGTGCACGCTCTGAAGCCTAAAAACCACATGTACTGTCGGCTCACTATACCAAACAGGGCTCGCTTGAACTCTTGATACTCTAAGGCATTGTGGTTCGGCTCATTGCTTTTTACCACAAAACCAATCAAAATGAGATGATTTCTCTAAAATGTGTATTTGCCAGCAATCCTTATGCTCTTTGTATGTTGTAGTACATTTGCCATATTCATAATGTGTGATGTTCTGCTAGTATTACAAGGTTATTAGGTGGGAATGGGGAAAACAGAACAAGTTAGGCAGTGAGATTGAAGGAGAAAGATGGGGGTGGGTGGGGTGGAGGGGGGGGGGTAGGGGTGGATTAAAGATACTGAAATAGAGATTATCTGGCATGTTGGGCATTGGTGTCTTCTTTCTTCTCCCACCCACCCGATATAGCTTTCCATAATTCTGTCAGAGAGAGAGAGAGAGAGAGAGGGGGGAGAGAGAGAGGGAGGGAGAGAGGGAGGGAGAGGGAGAGAGAGAGATAGAGAGAGAGAGAGAGAGAGGGAGAGAGAGAGAGAGAGAGAGAGAGAGGGGAGGGGGAGGGAGAGAGAGAGAGAGGGAGGGAAAGGGATGGAGGGAGAGAGAGAGAGAGAGAGAGAGAGAGAGAGAGAGAGAGAGAGAGAGAGAGAGGGAGGGATAGGGAGAGAGAGAGAGAGAGAGAGAGAGAGAGAGAGAGGGAGAGAGAGAGCGAGAGAGAGAGGGGGGGGGGATAGGGGATTCTTCGGATGAGTACAATTAGTATACATGGAAATGTGACATCAGTTTATTTATCCCATTTCATACTGCTTGTGAATTGCTTCACATTGCACACCAATCACACAGAGCAGTTTTTGTCTGGAACACAGAGGGTTGAAAAAGTATTTATCTGTGTTTCTCTCATTGATATAACTTGTAATATCAGGAGACTCATTTTAAACTTCTTATTGTCAAAATCTGCAGTTTATACAGTACACTATTTAATCATTCTTTCTTTATCCAGTTCATTCAAATTGGATATAAACTCATCTACACTACAGCTCACAGGAATTGGCATAGGGAAAGGGAAAGGGAAGAAAGGGAAGGAGCCACAGTTTTAAACCGCGGTATATTTGTCCAGTTCAGCATGAAACACAAAGAGCATCATGTTTCATGCTGAACTGGACAAAATATACCGCGGTTTAAAACTGTGGCTCCTTCCCTTTCTTCCCTTTCCCTTTCCCTATGCCAATTCCTTTGAGCTGTTGTGTATAGAGTATTCATTTTACTCAATAAAGCTTAACCTGGTGCTCATGGTTAAATGTTCTGGCTTTGTGAACCCTGGTCCAGTAAGGACATCAGAATTTGCAATGGAAATCAAAGGGGTCATGTGGTTAAATTGAGCCGTTTTAAGGAATGTGAAGTTCATTCATAGCCCCTCTTCTATTGAACATACCACAGATTACACAGGAGTCGCGCTGCACATGAGTGAAGTTTTGACGAAAATATGTCTAAGGATAAGTTATGATCTTTGAAAATGTCAGTTGTGTCACGTCAAGTGCGAGGTGCTCTCCCATATGTCATGTGCTGTATGATTCCATAAATTGATCTTTTTCTGTTTTTCATGGAGGATTATTTTTGTTCATGTGTAAAAATGTGTTCCTAATAATGTGTCAAATGCACAGTGTAAGTGATGCATTTCCTTTTGAGAAAATTTCATAAAAATAAGTTCATAACATATTGGAGAGCATCTCACTGCTGACGTCACAAAATCAAAATTTAAACATTCATAACTTTCTTATCCTATCACAGATTTTCATCAAACCTTCACTTATTCATGTATGTTTCTAAAATGTTTTTACATTTATTCAAACCAACTTAATATTAAGGTGAACTATCCCTTGAAAGGTTTACAAGTTTATCGAAAGCACTACTGTGACAGAGTAACATAGTGTGGCTGTGACAATGCGTGTCAAAAGTTGAGCACTATTGACTTTGCTTGTTAATCCTAGACATGGCCTGGCCTGGAATGACAACATTGTTGTTAGCTGTGACATGTTTGGCTTGGAAACAAGTTAAGAGGGTGGGAAAACATGGGCAGAATTCGCTCTGGATATTAGTCTTGGTTTTAGGAGGTGGTCACACAAGTTTGCAGGCACATACCCATGTGATGTGGAGTGGTAAAGATCATTTGTGCAAGACGTACACTCATAAATATTCATAAGCTTTTGAGAAAGTGAACTTTGAATGTGAACATCATGGATTTCCTTAGGCAGGCTTAAGAAAATAGTACAGGGCTAAGAATGCCCATGTAAAAAGCCTAAAAAAAGTATGAGGAAGAGGAAAGTATGGGGCTGACGATCCAATGTAAAAAAGGTATGTTGAGTAGTAGCTTTAGCATACAGCTGTCTAATAGAGAGTAGGTAGGACCATTTGCACTGACAGCCAAAAACTTGTCATGTTTCTAAAATTGCCAGTGAAAAGTGAAAGTTGCTAGGCAACTACCCCCAATACACCCCAAATGATATTTTGTAATATCCCTCTCTGGAATGCAAGTTTCTAACACTTGTAACATTTTCTAAATATCGTTATTTTTGGCCAGTGTTAATGGCCGTGCACAAAAATCACTAACTGTAGAGATATTTTTGCAAGTGACACACATAAGGTGTGTCTTCATAAACTGAACTAGCGATCTCGTTTACTGATCCGGGGAACTATCCTGAAGTTGCAATCGTGTCTTCATTAGCTTGAAATTCAGGATACGTAAGCTCAAAACTTGGGATGCATAAATTATCGCAATGTTCACACATGCGCAGTGTGCGACAAGAATAGGCCATGGCTGCATGGCTTCGGTTGTGAGCTCGCATTCACGCACGTATAAAAATCTAATGTAAACAATGCCTCTTGCGCGCTGATGCATGCTGGAATTGAGAAAGTTTCAGGCTAATGAAGGCTAATGAGACGGCCATCTAGCCCAAGATTTCTTGGGAAATTTTCTCAACCAAATAGCTGGCTATTTTGCCTGATCTGGCTAATGAAGAGGCAAATAGCTAGCTATTTCGTGATCTAGATAGGCTATCAAAATCAGAAATAACTAGCTATTTTGCCACATCGGGCTAATGAAGACACCCCTTTAGCTTGCTAAATTGTGATCTAGCTAGCTGACCCGATCATAAAATTAATGCAATTTCCAAGGGAAGGGTAGAGGGGGTGGTAGGGAGGGGCTGGACAGACTCAAATGTCAAGGCTACGTCTTCCTTCCACTCCCCTGGGATTCACATCAACTTGGAAGCTCAGATCTTGACCAGGGCCCCCTTGGTTAGGAAACTTCCAATCTAATGTTTCAAAATCACAGGAGGTCAAAGTCCTGTGGTGTGTGTTGCAGTTTGTAGTACATACAGGTTCAAACCTTGCCTAGGTACTAGGCTGTGAGGTGCATGGAAACACACTGCATGCATTAACACATAGCTTAAAGGTATAGTTTACCCTGAAATTATTTTTGGTTTCAATAAGTTTTGATTTTGTGACATCACATGCGCGAGGTGCTCTCTCATATGTTGTATACAAAATAAAGCCATAGATGGCTTTTTTTTTATGTTTTTCACAACGGAATAATTTTTTTCCATACAGGTATGTGTATGAAAACATATTTCCAATGATGTATCAAATGCACAGGTACAAGGATGCATATCTTCTTGAGAAAATGTACATCTTCGAAAAAATGTATTTACACAACATATGGGAGAGCACCTCGCATATGACGTCACAATATTGAAATTTCAAAAGATCATAAGTTCCTTAGCCTTTGACAGATTTTTATCAAACCTTCACTTATATGTTTCTTTCACTTTTCAAAAGTCACAAGGGTAATTGTTTATGCCACTTTAACAGTACATTTTGGCATTTCTTGTGCGATTTTTAAAGTGAATTCAGTCAACTATGGCATGAAAATGACTTCTTGTATTCACATAACAGGTCAGGTTACATCTTTGTCAAAATATCCAGAGTTTCATTTTTTCACGAAAATAAAGGGTTTTTAAAAGTTTCAAACTCAAGAGGGATGAATAGTTTTTAAACTGTGCCCACTCAACGAGAACAATGGGTTAAGTGTCGGGATAGGTGTTAGTGCATCGAGAGATTGATGATAAACATGATAAACATGGAATTCATCAAAAATTCATATGACAGAATCCCAAAAATTACCCTTGTGACTTTTGAAAAGTGACAATTTAGCCTTTAATGTGTGCTCACACTCATGCATGACTGAGTGGATTAGTGTGATTTTCACACGGACATTAGTCAATAAGTAAAGGTACAATCATGCCAAGTTATGTTGCTCCAAACCTCTTTGATAAAAAGTAATACTATTTTGCTTAGGGGGACTTACTTTTTTGCTGTGTTTATTTAAACTATAAATCAAGCTGTCAACCAGTCCCATGTATTCCACCATTGTGCTAAAGATCGCACCAAAGCAGATGCACCATTTAATACAATAATCTGACATATGGGAGCCAGTGGGGCCCAAGACATGGCCTAGCTTCCAGTCTGTTGGACTTATTAAAACCTAAAGATTAGAGTCTAGTATTCACAAGACTAGTAATCACTCTTTCTTGCTCCTCTCTGCTCTCTCCTGTTTGGGCGAACCGGAGAAGAAATTTGGAATGATTAGTCTACTACAGCCAGACAGGTTCATTGAATATTGTAGTTTGGATTGAAAATGTCCCAACAGCCTGGAAGGCAGGCTATGCACCAGTGGTTTGCAGCTCATTCTTCCTACATTTATACATCTTGACAAAACAGAGCATGTACTTAGGGCCAGGGAGGCTGATTTATTGCATCGTTCCATTTTTCAATCAATAAGTAATTTACTACTCAGTTTTCCCCTGTCAATGGTCATTATACAGCAGGGTCTATTTCACAGCCAATCAATGGGAGTTAGAGAAATGTAGTCTGCCTCACAGGCTTTTGGACATTTTAAAACTAAATTCTACAAGTACAGGTTAATAGAATGGCTTGCTAAAAGGTCTGGGTGAAGTAGACTAATTGCAGTAAAGTTATTAAGGTTACCATTCAACAGATCAACAGATCGGGAGAGAAGGAAAATTAGTCTTGGTAGAACTAGACCCATATACTTTTTTTTGTACAAGTAGGATAGTTTGGTTATAGTAATGCCCAACAGCCTTCGAGGAAGGCTAGTGTGATGTAGTAACTGCTATGTACATGAGTCTGCAATCACATACTGAATTGCCACAATACCACAAACACCATGTCTTTAACCCCTTTGTGTGCTGTGTGTGTAGTTAATACACATAAATCCCATAGAACAATGTTTTATCTGTCACACACAGGGTTTAAAACAGGGTAGCACTTTTGCAGGTCAAAAAAAAAAATAATACAATCATATAAATACCATGGAAAATTGTAGAAAATACTACATGTATAATGAACTTTCTTCACAATATATATTAGAAAATTCTTAACTGACTTTCAGTGGAATTAACAGCGATCACTACATTTTGAGGAGGTAGATTGTACCTGTTGCCTTCAACGATAGAGCTGGGAGACCATGGTTTCAAACGTACACAAGGATTGTTTTTCACTTTTTATGAGAAGGTTCACATACCTTTGATATTTTATCCATGATCTTGTTAGTGTGCACTGCTGATCCAAGCTAAGTTTCATGACTTTCACATATGAACAGGGCGAGTGTTGCTGGTGTAATGAAAACTACAGGAGCCATTCTGTGCTGCAAAATAGCACAATTTGTGTCAGGAAGATTGGCAAAATTGTGTTTTTTTGTGTGATTGTGCTCACATTTGTGAATCAAAAGGTGCGCAATACCTGTGTTTTCCTCACTTGAAGATGGCTCTGTAACAATCTCCTAACCTGTTACATCCAATGTGAAAGAGTTACAGACATTCTTGGTTTTTATCTTCAAGAATCAAAAAACCTATAAAAGTCTTATCTTGCTTAGAAACAACCAGTATCTCTCCAAGTAAACCTGTTGAAGTATTTACCCAGGGCACTGAGTAAAGTGCTCAGAGATTGTCCAGGGTGCAGGAGGAGTGTAGATTTGTCTAGCATGTTTGCCAAAACCATTGACATTGGTCTGCTGTTGATTTGCAGCTGATAATGGTTTTGTGTGAGTGATTGGGCTTTATCTGTGCATTACAGTGTGTCCACACACAACAAGTTTATCCTGAAACTATAAAGAAATGTATTGTATGAAGAATCAATGTACAAGTATAGTGAACAGGGTGTTGTTGACACATATAAAACGAGACATACTTATGGACAAGTATAAGGTGGTCTGCATTGGCAAATTCATGCACTGGTATGGGCTGGTAAATGCACGGTGACACCATGGACCTTCCATGGTGAGACCACCTACTTGTTAAAAATCAGAGACACGCTCAAAAAAAATCTTAGCGCACTTACAACATACTAACATTTCAGAGACTTGCCTAAATGGTCACATAATCTATCTATTTGCGAACTATAAGGAAGTTAAGGGCAGATTATGACACATCCTTTACTCTGCTTTTTTTTTCGAAAAGTAGTGAGGAATCATTAAAAGTAATGAGGAATCATTAAAAAAAATAGACATATAAGATATTTGTATTACTTACAAAAATGACTAATTTCTTCACTTTCTGACAACTTGTGCATTTGTGGGATTCAACCATTCTCAAAATTATATATTAAGCTGTGTTTTATCATTAAAGGTGTTTGTGTGCATTTGCATGCAGCGGGAATATTTTACTTCAAAAACTTGTTTATTTGTGTTCGCTGATACCTTTAATGCTTATGGAAGTATTGATGTCTTTAACAGAACAGGACAAGCGAAACACGACTCTAAATGTCTTTTGTTCTCTCTGAGAAACTTGCTATGCAATCATGTTCGTCATTGTTCAAACACCTGAAGATCTTTTCAACGGTGCGGAGCATGGGTTCAAAGAAAGAAAGTAGTTTCATATCCTTCCATAACAGTATCCCTGATACAACATATTGTTAGTAAGCGTCCACACACATTATTTCATAGCTATGTGCTGGATTTAGCATGTGTGGACGCAGGGTTAGTCTGCAAACATAGGAGTGTTCTGGCTGAAGTGGTCTGTGTTGTGAGACCTTCAGGCAATAAGTTCACAGGAAGTACATGGACATATACCACAGCTCACAAGAATAGTTTTCATATTTTCTCTTTCATGTAGATCATCATGTGTGTGAGGGATTATTTGTCAGCTATTCTTTCACTGAATTATATGACTGAATGCTTTTTAAGGATTGAATGCATATATGCACATGTACTGTTCAATTTGATATATTTGCGTTGAACTTGCACCAAGTCAAGTAAACTAGAAAGAGATAAAGAATGAATTGCTAACTTGAGCATTGTACACATTTCATACTAAGATATTTGATTGAGTTTTAGGAAATAACTCTTCTTGCTTTCTCTGTAATGTTCTGGCTGAAAGGACTTGCTGAAACATTAGGAGGATTTGTGATTTAATCACTTACACTGTAATTACTAAAAATGTGGATCATTTGAGGGCATATAATTTTCAGCAAGTTTCTAAAATGGACAATACGTGAATGTACGACCATTAGCAAGAAGGTTGCTCATGATCACCTTTTGAAGGCTTTTTTGTCTTCCCAGTACAGTATGCTCCCTTTAAATGTTGAAACAATGTTGAACCACTGAAGGGGTTACTCTGGGTCAGTAATACTTATTTTAATAAAATAGATATTCTAGTGCCTGGTTGAATATGTAGCCTTATTATCATGCATGATATTATATGTTATATAATATATTACATTATCATTTATCTATGTATAGCAATATTTAGCGTTTATTTGCATTGTGTTTTGTGAGGAGTTTCCTTTTTTTTGGTAAATATTTGAATTGTCATGTAAATAACTGATTTATCATTGATTTATTTTTTTCATATTTTGTTTTACAGGAAAGAGGACAAAAAGGATGACAAGAAAGATGACAAGAAAGATGAGCGGAGCAAGGAGAGAGAAAAGGAGAGAAAGAGCAAAAAAGACAAGAAAAAGTACAAGACCAAAACTGAGGTAAGAGTCTGTTCACCACAATATTGTCAACAATTTGAGATAATTGTCATCATGTACTGAATGTGTGAATGTTGTTGCCAACTTTTTATTGAAGCAAGCAGCTTGCTTTTTATGATTGCCTCTGAAACCTGTGGTATAGTGAAACTATGAATGTTGTCTCTTCTTATTTCTGTAAATCAATAATATACAATAAATTATACAGAATTTCAGATACAAAATACAACAGACAGCCCATTTCAGCGTTAATAGCATATTACCACTGTACTCTGTGGGATCTTTTATAATTTCCATTTTTATTTGTGTAAGAAAAGTTGCATTGTACCTTTTTTTGCATGCCATGCATGCTCACATGTTCACCAGAAAACAAAAGATGCACATTTTAAGGGAGTGAACATTTGGTGCCCTTCATCGTAAATGTTCAAACAGGTTGATGTAAGTAAGACAGGCACATCCTATAAGGCATACGGGCTTCAAGATCTGACTACCCTTCCATGTTTAACTGTCATTTGTGCACTGAATGGTGCAAGAATGAAGGAATGAAATAGCTCCCTCTTGGGTTCAATATTTGTTCAACGATCCAATATTGGTTCAGGCCGCACAACTGTAATTACGGAGCTTTCTAACCCGAGACCGAACGTCAGCTACTACGAGTTAACTGGTGCGTATCGAGGTTGTGCAGATCTCGTTCGTTCTGTCGCAGAAGCGCTTTCGGTTAACGACGGGGCCGCGGCCTTCGGCGATACCACGTGACTATATGTTCAGATCAAAGACCGTGCGTAGAGCGGTGCGAAGCTTCGCCAGCGTTATGGTCGAATACATCGCACGCTGAATCATCCGAAATGGCGAGCTTCAGGCTCCGGCGCAGGCTTTAACTTACACCGATCTAGAGATATGCTGGCATTTGCATAGGCCTACTGTCTGCGATATGCTGGACAATAGGCCTAGTAATTTCTTAAACATAAAAGTTAACCCTAACAATGTTCATAAACGAGTATTTTTGTGCAAATACCTGCGCTTATACCGATAGCTAAAACCATTTGGGCTAGGCTACTCACCCGATGTGTCGCCCGCCAGACGCGGCGGCCGGCCTTGTCGATTTCCGCTGGGAAACATGACTTAGGCTAAAACATGAAATTCAAAACTTTCACTCAAATTTACATGATCTAAGAAACGATTTCATGAAAAATGTGATCGCATAATGATTGGTAGTTTATATTTGAAGCCCTCTCAAGAAACTATTTTATGATGCAAGAAGTAGAAACAACAAAATAGACCTACCTATTCCGATTGTTTAGACAAGTGAATCGCACTCACGTTGTCGTTTTCACCACAACGTGGAATCGGGGAAATTTCCCCCGACTCCCGTCGTCAGAATTGGACGGCGACGCGAGTGAAGGCTTTCGGGCATGCGCAGTGGCAAAATATGACGTCACTCGTAGTAGCTTGACGTTCGGTCTCGCGTTAGAAAGCTCCCTATTATGTCAAGGATGTCCCTCCTGAGTAAACCAAAGATGCCATCAGTGAAAATGGTTCTATGGCAGTGGTAATGAGAGAGTAACCCTTACATTACCAGGCCCTGAAAATCCTATTGGCTTACTTCAAATACTCGTGCCAATGGTAATGAGAGAGTTTATCCTTACATTACCAGGCCTTGAAAACCCCATTGACTTTCTACACATCTTCATGCCAATGGTAATGAGAGAGTTAACCCTTATATTACCAGGCCTTAAAAACCCCATTGGCTTACTACACATCTTTATGCCAAAGGTAATGAGAGAGTTAACCCTTACATTACCAGGCCATGAAAAACCCATTGGCTTACTACACACCTTCATGCCAATGGTAATGAGAGAGTTAACCCTTACATTACCAGGCCATGAAAAACCCATTGGCTTACTACACATCTTCATGCTAATGGTAATGAGTTAACCCTTACATTACCAGGCCTTGAAAACCCCATTGGCTTACTACACATCTTCATGCCAATGGTAATGAGAGAGTAAACAAATCTTGTAAACCTTCTTTCCCATGGATTTGCTGCCATCACCCAGAAACTTTTTCAGATTTGTCAATGCCAGAGCTGCCAAGTCTCCCTGATTTCGCAGGAGTCTCCATGAAAGAAACCCAATATTACTGCATTGGATTTCATCACATCACTCAATCTCCCTGAAATTGATAAGATTATTGCCATTAGGTTGAAGGCATTTGATAGACATCTCCCTGATTTCTAATGAAATATCCCAAAATCTTCCTGTTTGTTGAATTTCAATGTTGGTAGCTCTGCAATGCTGCTTGAATGAGGGAATGGTAGAGCTCCCTCTTGTGCTCAAGTGTGGTCAATGCTGTAAGCTGGCTCTAGCCTTGTTGCTCCATGGAGTGCACTGCCTGGGCCCCATTGCATAAAACTAACCTTTAATGATAGCTCTGCCATCAATGGTAGCAACATGGAAACATTGCCTGACAGCGAATGAAATTACAGGTTTCTGTAGAAATTGCCATTGGTAGCAAAATTACCATTTATGTTAAGTTTTATGCAACAGGGCCCTGGTCAGCGAAGGGGGACACCTGTATGATCCAGATCGTTGCAGCCTAGGGCCCTGTTGCATAAAACTTACCATTGATGGTAGCTTTGCTACTGATGACAAATTTTATGGAAACCTTGAATTTCATTTGCTGTTAAGCAGTTTTACCACAGTAATCTACCATTGATGGCTGAGTTACCATTAATGGTAAATTTTATGCAACGGGACCCAAGACTCCCTCCTTGGGAGACTCTGTAGGTGCAATGTAGGTTCTACTAAGTGTTAGAATTTGTTGTTAATACTTAGTAATTATAAAATTATTAAAAAGATTCAAAACTCAAATGAGTTTGAAATTTTATACATACCTATCCAAGTACGTGTTTCTTGATACTTCATTTATTCTCCGTGTAGTAATCCCTTGAATATTTAATGAGATGTTCACTATTAGGACAAAGTTGGACCTCAAAATTTGTGTGTAACCAGACAATAAATTCAGAACACTACAATGGCCATTGTGTATCACACCTGTAAATCCACCAACAATTGCTATCACTGTGTTTGATAATGCATGATGCTTCTGGCAAAATATTATCTTATGAGCTGATTGTTTGAAAAAAACAATAACTGGTGAAATGTCATATAACCTGCTAATAAAAAAATTGACACCCTTTGACTTCATGAATATGTCAATCTCAGCTTGATTTGAGTTGTCACTTGTATAACATAATTTTTCAAAAGTGTCAAAAGTTTTCTCTAACACCTGCCACAAGATATGGTGAGCAGAGATATTGTAGAATTTAATATCTTTAAATCGCAAACATCGTGTGATATGCAATGTTTGTGACAACATTTTTGAGAAAGAGCAATAGCAGTAGAGATGTGTACAAAGTGTTATTCCCTCCAAGGAATTCTGAGGAGAAATTGAGAAAATCAGTATAAAGGAAAGTGAACTCTATAGGGGCAGTTATGATTCTGCATAATGTATGGGAAGCTGTTAGCTGAGGCTGAAGTGCAGGAATAAAAGTAACTCAACTCTCGACATAGCACAAGCAAACAACTTGAGTTCTGATCTTGAATTGATTTGGCTTCTTGGCATCAGCCGTTCTGCTGACATCACGCAGCGACACGCAGGACGTTGACATGGCAATGTACACAGCAAGCCGCCAGCACGCATTCTGATGGTAGAGACTCAGGAAATGAAGATGGGAGGAAAAGAGGCTTTGGGATGTGAAGGAGAGAGTAAAAGACAAAAGAGGAGAAAAAAAGAGTAAAAAAGAAGAATCATATGTAAGAAGAAAAAGAGAAATATGTGTGTAACATGAAGGACAAGGGACAAAAAGATAGAGAGAGATTGAGATTAAGATCAGGATTGATAGACTTAGAGAGAGAGGAAGAGAGAGAGGGAGAGAGAGAGGGAGAGAGAGGGAGAGAGAGAGAGAGACAGAGAGGAGAGAGAGGGAGAGAGAGACAGAGAGGAGGAGGGAGAGAGAGGAAGATAGAGAGGGAGAGAGAGACAAAGAGGCGGAGGGATAGAGAGGAAGATAGAGAGGGAGAGAGAGAGACTAGAGAGAATACGTGTAAACAATTATTTATATGATCTGTTTGATTATTGCTTTTGATAATTGATATCTCAAAAGTCTAGAATTTCTGATGGTTATATCAAAGTGAAAGATTAAATCCCCCAAATTTAACTGGGGAAAGATTATCACATTTCACCTTGAGCAAACATGTGGTACTGCGATTACTGCAGTTCCATGGCAAATGTTGACATCCTAAATGCACCAGAGTTCATGAAGCCTGAAAATGTAACCATTAGCAACTGGTTAATCGGTCAGCTGACACTAATGGTATCAATTCTCATTTCTGCTCTGGAGGCTCTTCTCAATTTTCGAGAAATAGGTCAGAATACATCTAATGTTTGGAATAACACAAAAAAAAAATCATTGTTTGTTCCTGAAAACATCTGGTTATTTGCTCACTTTAAGGGATATATGGTGGTTTATTACAACCTTGCTAGTCCCAATCATTCCTTTTGGTGTTACAAGCCTTGAGGCATACTGTGGATATATCCTGCATTGTTATTGAGAAGTGGGTCTCATGACCTATATACATGTAGTACATGTGCAGTATGAATGCAGTGAAAGCTTAAAGGCCATATACTGTACTGGGAAGACAAAAAACCTTTAAAAGGTGATCGTGAGCAATCTTCTTACCAATATTCTTAAATTCATGTATTGTCCATTGTAGGAACTTGCTGAAAGTTATTTGCCCTCAAATGATCCACATTTGGAGTAATTAGTGATTAAATCACAAATCCTCTAAATGTTTGGGCCAAACACTTCGAGGATTTATGATTTAATCACTATGATTTGAGGGCAAATATCTTTCAGCAAGTTTCTAGAATTGATAATACACGAATTTAAGACCATTGGTAAGAAGATTTCTCACAATGTCCTTTTGAAGGCAGTCTGTCTTCCCAGGACATATTCCCTTTAAAGATTTCCTTGACATCTAATTGTGCTTTGACTTCTGTTGGTGCATATCAGTTTGTAGATTACAAAATCAACCACTGTTCAATGTAAATGTGTGTCATACATCCTAAAATAACTGCTGTTAATTATTCTCAGCACTGCTCTACCCCGCCTCCAAAATATCCTCCAGCTCAAGATTCCCGTTCTTACATGATCAAAGGTAGAAATAAGCTGAACAATCTGCAAAGTTATGCATATAGCTATCCATTGTAATGATTACAGTGGGCTTATAATAGCATCACATAATACGATGCAAACGTATTGTTCCTTCCTGGGCAAAGCTGGGACATTTATGACATAGCAACAATTATTCCCATATATGAAAGGTTGTGAGGTGGTATTGTTTGAGGACTTGTGATACTATTTAGAGTAGGTGGAGAAACCTCTAGTAATCCGAGTGGAGTTGGAGGATTTGGATGATGTTTCGTAGTCCCTTTAATGGATATTCATCCTCCCCCTTTTTGAGCCCTTCTCTGGATTAGAAGGGGGTCAATCAGACTCACTATCAGGTGGAAGTCATTCTGGTGTGAACAGATCATCCACCAGGACGATGCATCGCCGCACTGGACCAGGTGAAGGGGAAGAATGCAGAAGAGGCTGTAAACAAGCCTTGATTCCTGTTACCATGGTAACATGAGAGGATGCGGATGTTTAGTGGGGCCCTATTTTCAAGGTGAGATGGGATGTAAAGATCTAGAGCAAAATATCAATTGATAGATATCTAGCAGGTATCATTCTGTTATTCCATCACAATATCATATAATTTCTCTTTTGACTTATAACTTGGCATATACATACATACACACACAGACACACACATACATACACACATACATGCACACATACATGCACACATACATACACACACACATACACACATACATACACACATACATGTACATACACACATACATACACACATACATACACACAAACACATATAGAGAGGGAGCGGGAGGGAGAGAGGCCTGTACTGTTCTGTATTGAGTACAATTCATATACCATGTGTTCATGGCATAAACCTACACATACACACATACACTCACAGACAGACATACAAATAGCAAATAGTAATGTATAGGTCAAAGGAGAGAGAAAGAAAAAGAAAGGGAAAGAGAACAAGAGAGAGACAGGAACAAAGTAAAATAGAAATGTATTTGAGATAGTGTAGAGCTGAAATAAAGTGTGAGAGAGGGGTGTCATGGAAAGATAATAGAAGAGATGGAAAGAAAGGTAAAGGGAAAGAAATATATATAGAGGGAGAGAGACCTGTACTGTTCCTATAGAACTGCTCATGGCATATCCCTGCACATACCTTTTTGAATATTAAAAGCACTTTTATTTAACCCTCTCCCTTCATCATATTACAAGAACATTTTAATAGCCCCCCTCCCCCCATACAAATATTGATATGGTTTGGTCATTCAACCATATTATCTGTAAACATGTGTGTCATTTAGTTCATTACACTGTCATTGTATTTTTTAATTAAAACTGTGAGTAATTACATACATATTATTAAGTTAAAGCTGGGGATTTTCTCCCCTATCAAATTCATCCTCCCCATCAAATGAAATGTAATCCACCCAAATACCCACTGCTCTGCATTTTAAAAGCAATATTAATTTAGCTCAGTTCCATTACAAGCCAAGCATATACAAGACATGTAATACATTTCCTATATATACTGTAGGAGCCATTGGAAAACAATGTAAAAATAAATCAATTTGCTGGATCATGCCTCCAATACTGTACTTTTTAATATATTTCATGTGATAATGAAAGTACATATTTATAATTTTCAAGCATGCATGTAGCTCAATAAAAAGGAAAACACTAATAGTGGGTTTTAATAAAGCAGAAAAAATTGCCATGGAAGCCAATGATGATAAACTCTTCACATGCCCATTAAATTTCTACTGTATAGGATTTGACTGTATTGTCTGTGAAACAATTCACCATTGCACATAGCTAGATTAAGCACACTGTTCAGTGAGTGCAGCATCAAAAGAACACTTGATACACAAAATTGATTGACATGAAAAGTCCACGCTTTTATCGAAGTGAGCCAATATTTTACCTCATTGCTCTACCACCCTGCTACCCCCCCCCCCCCCCCCCCAAACCACCCCCAGTCAGTGCTTGGCAAGAAACAACACATCTAGGGAAAGAACACTACTCCTTTACTATATACATGTACATGCATTTTTGTTAATAAAAGAATCATGGTATTAATACTAATATGGTCTTATTTACCCAGTGTAGCCATATCAGTGAGAAAACTGTTTTAAATGAGGGTCCTGCTTCTTACCCCCACCTCCCCCCCCCTTCCCGCCTCCCGCCTCCCCCCTCCCCCCCTCCCCCAAGTCAGCACTTGGACAGAAAACACATCTCGGGCAGGAACAGTACTGCTCCAATCTCATATTTGTGTTGGAGAGGAATGTTGTAAGCATCTACCTTTTCCTTTCCTTTTTTAAAGAAGCCAGGGCTACGTTTATGACTACCACCCAATGTACATGGGTCTAGTCTCACATCTGGAGTAGATCATGTATGTGAGATGGAGAGGGGAGTAAGGCTAGAGAAGGGGAACAATAAGGGGAAGCTACAAGGACAGGGAAGGGGGAGGGGGGGTGGGGGGAGGTGGTAGAAGCAGGGTGGTAGAGCAATGAGATACAGGTATGTGAGATGGAGAGGGGAGTAAGGCTAGAGAAGGGGAACAATAAGGGGAAGCTACAAGGACAGGGAAGGGGGAGGGGGGTGTGGTAGAAGCAGGGTGGTAGAGCAATGAGATACATGTATGTGAGATGTGGAGAGGGGAGTAAGGCTAGAGAAGGGGAACAATAGGGGGACGCTATAGGGATAGGGAAGGAGGAATGGATAGACACAGGTGGAAATGAGCCAGAGAGGAAAGAAGGGATGGTATGCATGTGTATGGGGGGGGGGGGGGGGGGGTGCAAGAAGATTGGACATCTGCATGTAGAACAATTTAGAATATGAAACAAAGTCAGGATAGAAGCACATTTGATAAGCTATAGAAAAGAAGAGAAGGTATATAATTAGATATATGTAGAGAGAGAGAGAGAGTCAGGGAGACAGAGACGGAGATAGAGACAGAGAGAGGCAGAGAGAGAGAGACAGAGAGAGAGCGAGAGAGAGAGAGAGAGTAATGGATAGGAAAAGATAGAGTGAAAAAGAAAGATAAATAAAAAAAAAGTACAAAGTGATAGAGAGATATATTAAGGGAGAACAAAGTGAAGGGAAAGAGAGATAGAAAGAAAAAACAAAGAAATAGTTAGAACAAACCTAGGACGAGAGAAAGTAAGATGGACAGATCACATTTGAGCTGGTGTAGATGCCAGTCATAGCCTAAGGCAGAACAGTCTAGATCTTCCCAGGGATATGTGGATATGTTGACGACAGACGGGGCTATTCTCTTGTTTTCCCCCTTTTGATTAAGACATGCTAATACCCCGGCCGTGACGTCAAGAGGTTGCAGCCGCCAGCCAAGAAAGCGCAATATTGTCACAGGGTTGTGGGCATGACAGAGGGTTTGATTACTGGCTAGGAGATACCAAAAGAGCAGAGTGCCGCTTTCTTTGAACGGATGACAACTCTAATATCAGCGTCAGTGCTAACTCTTCAAGGACTCTCTCGGGTCCAAGCCAACATGTCAGGATGCAAATCTGTGTCTAACTCATTACATTGTGATTAGCTTCTGACACATGACTTCCAAGCATCCAATAACTGGGGTAATGATGTTGTAAAAACGCTTGAAGGTAACTTTTCATATAAAGTGCTAAATGAAAACTTTGTATTATTGATATTATTATTATCGTGAAGGTATCTAAACGGACATGCATTTCAAACCTACATGTATGGCAGGATAGGGGGGCAGATAGCATTGAATGAGTCAATGCTTACATCAGAGTTATCATTGCTTCTAGAAACCCACCCAGGGAAGAAATCCGGACAGGACAGCCCTAGCCTGGGTCCAAGGCTTTTGAACAGGGCTGATCCAAACTTTGCAATAAAGAGTCTGGTGATCACAAGACTAGTCACTCTTTCATTCTTCTCATCTCTCCCTCTGTCCTGTGAGGTTGAGAAGGAATTGAGAGTGATTAGTCTACCGCAGACGACCCATTTATTGAATATTGTAATCAGGATTGAAAATACCTAACAGCCTGAAAACCAGGCTATACATCCATTATAATTATCTCTGGTAGCCACATGTGATGTCGTTCATTTTCCGGGAATGTTCAAATTCATTAAAATATCATTATGTGTGTGATTTTATTGTAAACAAATGCAAATGAAATATGGCAAAAAGTTCCCTTCTGTCACTCCTAATTATCTTGTTTTTCCGAGATGTTTTTGCTAATTATCTGGCTGTATGAAAATCTTGTTTAAAGACAGTGAAGCCCTTTTTTACAGACGTTATGTAACTTGGCCTGGATCAGCAGTACGCCTCATTGAATGGATCTTTCCATCTTTCACCGAATGAAATATTCTGTCCATTGCACAAATGAAAAACCTTCATTATTTGCTTTATATGACACCAAACTAGCTCGATTATACACAAGTACATCTGCTGAGCAGTCGCGGTTGGCATACACAATACACGCGACTTCTGGTGGTCTCGGCGAGCGTGCAATGGACAATATCGTATGGATCCAAAATTGCACAGTTGATGATGTCATTGCAAATGGACTGAATGATTGATACCAAACAACCAATCAAATGACAGGGATCTATCTAGGTGTCATATAAACCCTAATGGTAACATATATACAATCTCACAGTCACAGCTACCCTGTCTTTATAGGGTAATCTTTGCGTCAAAATTTGATATGAATTTACGATGGGGGAACTTCTTAATAAGTGCCCCAAACTTATAGATGTTGCATCAATTGATCCAGCTTTCTGATGTTTAAAGAAAACAGGGTTAAATATTCATTTGTGCACACTTCTCATCGACTCCGGCGTTTTAATGGAAATACAATTGTGTCCCTGAATCTCTCATCACATTTCTACGCTCATATTTCTTAGTTTTACCTGTTTGGATGTTTTAGAGTAAGTATTCCTCTCCAGTATTTGATAACAGACGTCAACGCAAAATAGAGCAATTATCCTCGGAGAGCGGAACTATCTGTACATGTAGAGTAGGAATCCCCCGGGGTAACTATGGCAATGCTTTATGTGACATTAAATGTCCAATCATGGCATTTCCCTTTTTCTCAGAGTAATTGGAATATTTGTTTCTCTAATTGCTTTGTTGTCCTCAAAATTATTCATACCTCTGTATATTTTTTGTGATTTTTTTTGTGATGAAAGTTTTGCATCTTGTCAAGTTAGTTAATGAGTTATAAGTGACAAACTAGTGAAAGAATAATCACTATACACAATTCAAGAAATTCTTCATTTCAGGGGTATTTTATTCATTGATTTTATTGATAGCATCACGGATTTGAAAATAGTAATTTTGGCAAAAATTGATCATCATTTTGTATTTTATTCGACCTTGAGGGCGGAAGTCGCTGGACAGCATGTTGACCAATTCCGCTCTTGCTGATAAAAGCTTAACATCGCAAACCAGTCACACTCGACTGGATACCAACTGAAAATGATAGGAATTTGTCATGTTTTGTTAAACACCAGTCTAAAGTACACATGGGCTGATAGGTTAGACCGTTGAACCTTGCCTGGCAAACATTGAGAGTATCAAGCGCTGGTAGGAACCATAGCGGAAGATATTGCTCATCAGGGAATATTAATTGATATATGACCTTGAGAGTGGAGGTCCATTCAAGGGCACTCTGTTGACAAGCTATTTATATCATTACCCAGATTAATTTGACTATTATGCATGTATGATCACTATGCCACACCATTGATATGCTTCATACAGCCTTAGTTCAACCACTGCTGTGAATTCGGGACATAATGTTGAGAGTACAATGTACACTACAGCTCAAAGGAATTAGCATAGGGAAAGGGAAAGGGAAGAAAGGGAAGGAGCCACAGTTTTAAACCGTGGTATATGTTGTCCAGTTCAGCGTGAAACACGATGTTATAGCCTAAAAAGCATCATGTTCATGCTGAACTGGAAAAAATATACCGCAGTTTAAAACTGCGGCACCTTCCCTTTCTTCCCTTTCCCTTAACCTGTGCCAATTCCTTTGAGCTGTAGTGTACATGGTAGCAATGACTCTTCTGTTAGCATCATTGTCAGACATGGACATTCAATTCCTCAAATATCAACTGATATTTTGACAAGTCAGTGTGACCAGCTTTTCATTTCACTTGATAAATGGTTTATCTGATATATGGTTCATGGGTAGTTTGGTGCTAGTATCTTATCATTGTAGGCAGATCAATATATCTGCTTTTTAAAAAAAGATCAGTGCAAGAATAGTAGTGGTAATGTAAGAATACATTGAATGAAAATGACCTTTCCGGTAGCATCAATGCAAGGTATATGGTGGGATATCTGAGGTATGGTTCATATGCAGTGCAGTGCTAATATCCTGTGAATGAAGTCATACCTAAACATCTATAAAAACCCAGTGCAAGAACAGGAGCGATATTGCAAGAGTACGCTGAATGAAATGTCATTCCCTGTAGCATCAATGCAAGGTATATATGGTTTGATATCTGATGAATGGTTCGTGTATAGTTCAATGCTAGTATCTTGTGATTGTAGGCATACCAAAACATCTAGTTTTTTTTGAATCAGTGAAACACTGAAGCAATGACCTTTCCGCTAGCGTCACGCAAGATACGAGCGGCTCGATATCTGAGAGACGCGGCTCCAGAAGTGCATTTTGCCGACCCTGTCCAGAGCCTCTCTCAAGATCACTCCTCCCACCTGGCGCCTGCTGAAAACAGATCCTCCACTTGGTCATGTGACCTGGGAGAGAGGGAGAGAGAGAGAGAGAGAGAGAGAGAGAGAGAGGGGGGGAGGGAAAGGGAGAGAGAGAAGGAGAGAGAGGAGTGGAGTAGTACCTGTGTGCGTGAGTGGGAGAGAGAGGGGAGAGAAAGGTGGACAGAGAGAGAGAGAGAGAGAGAGAGAGAGAGAGAGAGAGGGAGGGAGGGAAGGAGAGGAGTAAGACAATATGAGTGGTTGAAATGGGAGAGAGAGGGAGAGAGAGAGAAAGAGAGGGGGAAGAGAGACAGATAGGGAAGGAGAAAAAGAGAGGAAGAAAGAGGGAGAGAGAGAGATAGAGAGAGAAAGGGAGAGAGAAAGAGAGAGAGAGAGAGAGAAAGAGAGAGAGAGAGAAAGAGAGCGAGAAAGAGAAAGAGAGAGAGAGAAAGAGAAAGAGAGAGAGAGAAAGAGAGAGAGAGAGAGAGAGAGAGAGAGCACCTTCTGCTCATGTGACCTTGTAGCCGGCCTCCAAGAGCCGCCTAGCGACAAGGCGCCACACTGTCTGGACGCTACACGAAAGTCTTGACTCTTCGCATGTCCCTCAGCCTACTTAGCTCAGCCTTCCCGCTCGACCGCATCAGCTAGCCTTACACGTGTCAGCCCTGAGCTGGGCAAGATGTCCCACCACATTGTCATCCATGCTACATAAGTCAACATCTATTTGTGTGACTTTAACTATTGATGTGGTTTTGTGCCTTTAATACACACAAAATGCAAATAGAACAGCATTTTAGCACAAAGAAAGGAAGTAGGGGTTTGAGTGATGGAAAGAGACATCATAAAGTCATACTGCAGAAAGCGAAAAGAATGCAAACGGAAAGAAAAGATGCTTGAAAAAAGCTGATTTTTTGTTTAAAGCACATTGCACTGGACAGTAGGTTCTCGGGGAAAGTAAAAGGGTACCACCGGGCAGAAATTTAACACTTTATATCAAAGATATATCTCAAAGGAATATACAAAACAAGTTTGAGATCCGGTATATATTTTTACATTGCTACTGAATCATTTTTAATACCATGTATCAATAGTTCTGTCTGATAACGATACCACCTCATGATACTCTAATCGATCGCAGCCAGCAAAGCCCTAAGTATCATGCGAGCTGCATGTGTACATATTATAGCAGGAAAGTTCATGCGAGCGCGCGAAGCGATACTATCTATCGTTTCAGTCGGCTATAGATCGCTATAACATTTGCGTATTGATCTAGCAGACTTGCAAAACAAACAGAAGCGCAGAACATCGAGATAGCCAATGTTCTGCGCTCCATAATTATTAATTGCATTGTTCTCTGATTACAGAAACATATGAGACCCTACAACAAGATGATTGCTATTCAATTCTAGTACCAAAACAACAAAGCAATTGTTTTGTAATGCCCGAAGGTCCCCTTTAAATATAGAGTTGCACTTTTGAATGTCAAAACTTTACACTGGAATACCATAGAAAATGAAAAGAAAATTTTGTATTATTAGACTTGAAAACTGACTCAAAAGGGGATTTATATTAACTTTTAGCTTTTGTTGGGCAGGCAGATAACAAAAGATAATGTGTAATGTCAAGTTTCCACTACTTGTTAAGATGAGACTTCCATTGCTATGTTAATGCACTTTGTGTTTCTCAAAAGAGTTCAACGAACTCTGTTTTAGTAGGTAGCAACATGGCGCATGTTGCTTTGTTGGGCAAGCGGATAACAAAAGATAATGTGAAAAATCATTAAGTATCCAGTACTTAAAAAGATGAGACTTCCATTGCTTTGTTACTGTACTTAGTGTTTCTCCACAGAGAGTTGGCCAACTCTGTTTCAGTAGGTAGCAACATGATGCATGTTGCTTGTTGGGCAAACAGATAAGAAAAGATAATGTGAAAAATCAATAAGTATTCACTACTTATA